>JAJVSH010000051.1:1135232-1279752 GCA_021460005.1 Tetramorium alpestre
ATTGTATGTTATGTAGTAAAAGTGGAGCGATTTGATGTGTCTCTATGAGATTTTGGCGTCACGGCGACACGCGTAGGGTGCTTGTAACCGTCTCGCGCGACGTCTCTCTTTCGAAACTTTCTATACTACCTGTTTGTTCTTATATACATTATATCGGGGACGAATTTTATACATTCGAGAGCGCCGATTTCGCGTTCGAGCCTTCTAAAGTCGCAGTCATAACGCACATATATATACATGTATATCGCTGGTCTCGCATGCTCAGACTGATCAGAGACGTCGCACGTACAACACAGAGAAGCTCGCCCGACGCACGGGGGAGAAGCGTAATAAATAAAATGCGTAACTCTAGAATAAAATTTAACTTATTGGCGCCCCGGGACGCGTGACGCGCGCGAGTGCAAGTGTATCCTATAGCTCTAAGTTTTTGTACATAAAGAGGAAATCGTCAAAAATATTATTTACGTTTAAAAGAGCGTAACGCTGGTTATCTCCGCGATGATTATATCCGCGGGAGAAAGTAAAAACGACGGAAGAAAGAACGGACGAGGAGCGTCTAGCTAGATCGATCGCGAGGTGCGTACACGGGCCGATTTTGTCGCGTTACAGCCTCGGGATATACCGGAGAAACGAAATATATACAGTACATTTGAACAGTGATCCAGTGCTGCCAATAATGCCTGTAAACGGTCCCTTTGCACTTGTCGAGCTCGAGTCGAGCCACGCGCGGTGCTGTCAGATTGATCCGATGTTTTTGGGACACCAGATATACCGATGATACAAAGCAAATTGCCTTCTTGTATTAACAAAGACGTGTTGCCTTCTAACAAAAAAAAAAGATGCATATAAAAGTTCTAGCGATTTCTATCGTAAATGCCGTCACTTTGTCCAGGTACTTAAAAGCCCTTTACATATAAAGCCCTAACATCGTTTTGTGACGAATTGAATTTTGTAATTTTATCAGCGAAAAGTTCTTTGGTACGTGGTGACTTTTATCGTACTTCGAATACAATATATCGGCGGGAAATAGTAATAATATTAATAATAATATATTAATAATGATAAAAAAAAGAAGATATATCAGAGTACAATGGACAAAAGTACCTATAGTATACCACTTCTATACATGATAACGGACACTTATAAACAATGAATGGACACTACAACAGAAATCCTATTTTTAGGTAAATTAAATTTATATATACATAACAATCCACTACACTACGAGATATTTTAACAAATAAGACTTTACTATAATAGAGATAAATACATAATTATTTACCTGTAAAATATATGAAAACACGATGGATTGACGTAAGGAACTCTAATGTAACGTTCTGTGATTCGTTGTTTGTAGGTGAAATTTAATAAAAGATTATTGTATCATAATATATATACCTGTGATCTTATTTTATTCCCTATATTTAATGGATATATATATATATATATATGTTATCAATTTTTTTAAACTTTAATTTTAATATTCGGAATAGAACAGAAAGTCATACTAATGTCAAAGTCACGTCAATAATGTCAAAATGACAAAAAAAATGATTGAATTATGATTGAAAAGTAAGTTTTGTAGCCATATTCTCATCATTTTGACGTTACTTTAATATTATCATGACTTTCTGTTCTATCTGAGATAGAGGGGAGCGATGTCATTATATGTATACATAAATTCTCGTTCGCGTATCAATTTCGACTTTAATAAGTGTTATTTTAATTTCAATAAGTATTATCCAATGTGGAATTTCCGCTTCTCATAGCGTAGCATTCGTAATAAGCACATACCATTGATCCGTAGAAGTAATTATTTGCGCGAATCGATAACGTCAATTTCTTAAAATATGACCACGTTTTGGTACTGAAATTTCGCTACCTGCATGCTCGACGGTCGGTCAACGAATATGTTACGCAGTAACTGCTGAGTCAGTGGCGCTGACCTCGTAACGGCTCACGGAATACCGAGTCCCAACACTGCCGAACACTATTGAAAATTGCCGAGCGCCAAGCACCGCTAATCGCCGCTGAGCGCAGAGTCGTGCTTTTTTTCTGTATATTATCACTGACGAGAGAATCTACTATCTCGTCAGTGATATTATTAAGAAACATGTTGTAAAGGAAATTTATGCCAAATATTGTATTGAATATATCATGAATTTTTAAACGGCAAATATATTACGTCTTCTTCGACGGCTTGAATCAATCATGTACATACATTGTACATACTTCAAGTTGTCAATCCGATAATGATAATTAATGTATAAGTCACATTTAAATTGTGACGATATTTTATTTTATTCTATATGCAAGATTACATATATACCTTATTTTTAGATTATTGTTAAGTCGAAAATATCTAAAAAATACAAAATATCTATTTGTGATAACTTACACTATAAATTCTACTTTTTACCTCTCATAATTTTTACGAGTTATATCGGTTCTCTTTGGTTATATAAAAGATTTAGTACATTTTTAATGACTGGTTAAATTAAAACACTCGTCGACTTTTTTCGATCGATGCAGCTAGAATAATATCAATATTCTTCAATTATCTGTGAGGCCTCTTTCATAGTCGAAAAAATTTACGAAAATTTATCAGGGAAGAAAAATTCGGAGAGTTCTGCAAACTGGTATATAAGTTTTACCTAGTATCCTAAAGAGCCATATAAATTTGCAACCTTTTTTTTTTGTCAGGAACCTAATTTTATTTACATAAAAAGTGTATACACTGTATGTGTATACTCCGAATTTTTCTTCAAATTATTAACAAAATGTTAATTGTTAATAAAATCTATGTTCCCGACCTTCAAATTGGTTGCAAATCTAATCAATTTTGCAAAATAACTTAAGAAACTTTCTCTCAAGTTTGCAAAACTATCGGAATTTTTTTGACCAAGTAAAATTAAATTTTTGCAAATTTTGAGTGTTTTTGCAAATGTTTCCGACCTTGGAGACGGTTGCAAAATGAGATTTATTATTTTTACTACTTTTTCAATCATCTGTCCAAATTTGAAAATTATCGGAATTAAGTGCAAATTTTCGATTTTTATGGTCTCTACTGACTGGATTATATACAAACTATGTTATCATCGATGTATTTAGCCTGACCGACTAAAGTCGGTCGATTGTATCTGATTATATCTTCGTTGTGATTGGTAGGGAGTCTAACTGATCGTCCAGTGAACGAGCGGTGCTACCGGAACGTTGACCAGTGCGCGTAGTGGAAATACACCCAAGTGCAGAAGGAATCCGGTCGCATCACCGGAACGTCAATCGTGGCAGACGAAATTGAGCTCGCGAGCTCTCAGGTGAATTCCACGGAAATCCCTTGGCCATCGTTTCCGCATTATCAACGACACGATCTATCGTCGCGCGCGCACCCAACGATCTGCTCTGCCCGCGAAAGAAACGTCGCTTATCGATTCTGGCGGCGAATTGATCCTGCCACACCCCACCGTGGCCATTTTGGACGAATAGTCGGTGGAAGTTATTTTAAAGATCGCGGTCAACCATGGACCAGATTACGCCGAAGGAGGTGAAGATTCTCGAGAATCCGGAGGACATTCAGGAGAGGCGAGAGCAGGTATTGGGACGCTATGCCAATTTCAAGGCGGAAGCGCGCAACAAGCGGGACAAGCTCGAGGACTCCCGTCGCTTTCAGGTATGAGCACTCTTCTTTTTTTCTTTTTCTCCTTGCTATTTCGTAATTTACTGACGCTCGTGTTTACCTTGCATTCCTCTCTCAGTACTTTAAGCGAGATGCGGATGAACTCGAAGGCTGGATCTATGAGAAGCTTCAAGCGGCCTCCGATGAGAGTTACAAGGATCCCACCAATCTACAGGCGAAGATTCAGAAGCACCAGGCGTTTGAAGCAGAAGTCGCTGCTCATTCAAATGCCATCGTGCTGCTTGATAATACCGGCTCAGAGATGATAGCACAACATCATTTCTCCAGCGATGTAATTCGCAAGAGATTAGGTATATTCAAGTACTAGAGATGTTAATCTCTTTTCAAGATTTAAGTATCGTCAAAATATGCTAAAGTTTTATGTATGCACAAAAATTTTATAATATTCTTTCTAAGTAAAGAAAGCAACTGTTTCATGAACAGTAATTTGAATTATTTATTTCTTAAACTATGTAGAATATGTAAAATGTTTTAATATATTATTTTATTTTAAATATAAATGAACTGAAAAAAATTGAAAATATTGTAATGTAAGATATATAGTACATATGACAAACTGATTTTTATTTTTAACACAATATATTTAATTATTTATAGAGGAACTACATCGTCTGTGGGAATTGCTGCTGTCCCGCTTAGCTGACAAGGGTTTGAAGCTACAGCAGGCTTTAGTTCTCGTGCAGTTCATTCGTCACAGTGATGAGGTGATGTTTTGGATTCACGACAAGGAGGCATTTGTAACGACCGATGAGTTTGGACACGACTTGGAGCATGTGGAAGTGCTCCAAAGAAAATTCGACGAATTCCAGAAGGACATGGCGAGTCAAGAGTACAGAGTTACAGAAGTGAACGAGCTGGCGGATAAGTTGCTGTTGGACGGGCATCCCGAACGCGACACCATTTTACGCAGAAAGGAGGAACTCAATGAATCCTGGCAGAGATTGAAACAACTGGCCACCCTGCGACAGGAGAAGCTCTTCGGAGCGCACGAAATTCAGAGATTCAATCGTGACGCTGATGAGACCATGGCTTGGATCGCAGAGAAGGACGTTGTTTTATCATCCGACGATTTCGGACGAGATCTTGCCAGCGTGCAAACGTTACAACGAAAACACGAGGGTATCGAGCGTGACTTAGCTGCTCTGGAAGACAAGGTTTATACACTGGGGGCGGAAGCCGATCGTCTCGCAGCGATTCACGAAGCTGATCATTCCAAGCAGATTCAAGCTAAACGCGCTGAGATCTTACAATCATGGGAGAGCCTTACCGCAAAAGCGAAAGAGCGGCGCCTCAAACTTGACGAATCTTATTACCTGCATCGATTCTTAGCTGATTATCGTGATCTGGTGTCCTGGATGAACGACATGCGTGCTATCATTTCTGCAGATGAGCTAGCTAAAGATGTGGCCGGCGCCGAGGCTTTGGTTGATCGACATCAAGAACATAAGGGAGAAATCGATGCCAGAGCTGATAGTTTCGATGCAACCACGTTGGCTGGTAACAAGCTCCTAGAAAAGAAGCATTACGCTGCTGAAGAAGTGGCACGGAAATTGAATTCTCTCGCCGATGACAAATCATCTCTCTTGAATCTGTGGGAGAAGAGGCGTATCTTGTACGAGCAGTGCGTCGATTTGCAGCTATTCTATCGAGATACGGAACAGGCGGACGCATGGATGGCCAAACAGGAAGCGTTTCTGGCTAACGAAGATTTGGGAGATTCCCTCGATAGTGTGGAGGCGCTTATTAAGAAACACGAAGATTTTGACAAATCCTTGGCAGCTCAAGAAGAGAAAATTAAGGTGCTTGACGATTTTGCTGGAAAGTTAATTGAGGGCGAACATTATGCTGCAGACGATGTGGCACAACGACGACAGATGCTATTGGAAAGACGAGCTATTCTCCTCGATAAATCAGCTCAAAGACGCCGTCGCCTAGAGGATGCGTACAAGCTACAACAGTTTGAGAGAGACTGCGATGAAACAAAGGGCTGGGTCAATGAGAAGCTCAAATTTGCTACTGACGACAATTACTTGGATCCCACTAATTTGAACGGTAAAGTCCAGAAACATCAGAATTTCGAGCAGGAATTAAACGCGAATAGAACGCGTATGGAGGAGATGGTAGCCACTGGCCAGGAATTGATCGAGAGTGGTCACTATGCTAGCGATCGCATACGTACCCGTTCAGATGAGATCGTGAGTCTGTGGGAAAGCTTAACGCGAGCCACCGAAAAGAAAGGTGCGAAATTACAGGAAGCCTCCCAGCAGCAGCAGTTCAACCGAACGGTAGAAGATATCGAATTATGGCTCTCAGAGGTGGAGGGACAACTTATGTCGGAAGATTACGGCAAAGATCTAACCAGCGTCCAGAACTTGCAGAAGAAACATGCGCTTCTAGAAGCCGATGTAGGCTCTCACTCAGAGAGAATTCATGGTATTGCTCAAGCGGCCATGCAGTTTGTCAAATCAGGCCACTTTGACGCTGACAACATCAAAGCGAAGCAGGATCAATTGAATACTAGATATGCCGCCCTGCAGCGCCCTATGAGCGTGAGGAAGCAACGACTCTTGGACTCGCTCCAAGTGCAGCAACTGTTTCGAGATATTGAGGACGAGGAAGCGTGGATTCGCGAGAAAGAGCCAGTCGCGGCATCCACGAATCGTGGTCGTGATTTGATCGGCGTGCAAAATCTCCAGAAGAAACATCAGGCTGTTCTGGCAGAAATCAACAATCATGAGCCGAGAGTGGCCGCGGTTTGCCAAGCGGGCTCGACGATGTTGCAAGAGGGACACTTCGCGGCTGAAGAGATTAATCAGCGATTAGCGGCTTTGGACGAACACTGGGGACAGTTGAAGGATAAGGCTCGGCAACGTAAGACTGACTTGGACGACTCTTTGCAGGCGCATCAATATTTTGCCGATGCAAATGAAGCTGAATCATGGATGAAGGAGAAACGTCCTATAGTGATGAATGGTGATTACGGCAAGGATGAGGATAGTTCGGAGGCTCTTCTGAAGAAACACGAGGCCTTGGTTAGCGATCTGGAAGCGTTTGCGAGCACTATTGCGGCACTGAGAGAACAAGCTGCGGCGTGCAGACAGCAAGAGACACCCACGATCGACATCACCGGCAAGGAGTGTGTTGTAGCTCTTTACGACTATACTGAAAAGTCTCCCAGAGAAGTATCCATGAAGAAGGGAGATACTCTGACTCTGCTCAACTCTAATAACAAGGATTGGTGGAAGGTCGAAGTAAACGATCGTCAAGGTTTCGTCCCGGCAGCATATGTGAAGCGCGTGGAACCTGAGGCGGGTCTCAGCGCGTCCCAACAGAACTTGGCTAGAGAACAGAGCTCGATTGTTACGCGACAAGCGCAGATCGACGGGTATTATGACGATCTCTTGCGTCTAGCGCGTGAACGTCAAAATAAACTTAATGAAACAGCCAAGGCTTACGTTCTAGTGAGAGAAGCGGCTGAGTTGGCTACTTGGATCAAGGACAAGGAGAATCATGCCCAGGTGCAGGATGTAGGCGAGGATCTAGAACAAGTGGAAGTTATGCAAAAGAAGTTCGATGATTTTCAAGCTGATCTTAAGGCGAATGAAGTGCGTTTGGCCGAGATGAATGAAATTGCCGTACAATTGATGAGCCTCGGGCAGACTGAGGCGGCATTGAAGATTCAGACGCAGATTCAGGATTTGAACGAGAAGTGGACCAGTCTGCAAACGCTCACGGCAGAACGGGCCAATCAACTTGGCTCTGCTCACGAGGTGCAACGGTTCCATCGTGATGTCGATGAAACCAAGGACTGGATTCGTGAAAAGGACGCGGCGCTGAACAATGACGACCTGGGCAAGGATTTGCGCAGCGTTCAAGCTTTGCAGCGCAAACACGAGGGTCTGGAGAGAGATCTGGCGGCTTTGGGAGACAAGATCAAGCAACTTGATGAGACGGCTAATCGCTTAATGCAGTCGCATCCGGAAACTGCTGAGCAAACATACGCTAAGCAGAAGGAGATCAACGAAGAGTGGACCCAATTGACAGCCAAAGCTAATAGCAGAAAGGAGAAGCTTCTGGACTCGTACGATCTGCAACGCTTCCTCAGTGATTATCGCGACTTAATGGCTTGGATTAACTCGATGATGGGCCTGGTCGCTTCCGAAGAACTCGCATCGGACGTCACGGGTGCCGAAGCATTGCTCGAACGTCATCAGGTAAAAATAATCTCCGTCATAGCATAATTAAACACAGTCATCACAAACATCTTTTGGCAAATTCTTCATCAAGTCATTTAAATTATAGAATCACAGAGCAGAGATAGATGCGCGATACTGGATTCCAGAGGTATAAGAACGTTTGAGCATGCATCAAGAAAGTCGCGGAATTGCCTGGCAAGAGTGCCTAAAATTAATTTCACGTAATTCGTTTCATGGATAATTTATTTTTTCTTTTTTTTTTTTTTACGAAAAAGAGATTGATCTTGTGCCGATGTTTTGCAATGAAAATACTGCCTATTAACAGTTTGAGTATTTTCAATGTTCGCGTAATTACTACTTTTCTGCTTGTAGTATCTATTGCCGAATGGATTTGATCATACATAACAAACAGAGGGTTGTGTACTGGATAAAACACTCGAGAACCGAATCATAAACCACTTTGTAAATTTTGTTTATTTTTTTGTATAGGAGCACCGCATGGAGATAGATGCTAGAGCAGGTACTTTCCAGGCCTTCGAATTGTTCGGCCAACAACTATTGCAATCTAGCCATTACGCCAGCGTGGAAATATTAGAGAAACTCGAATCTATGGCTGAAGCTCGACAAGAGTTGGAGAAAGCTTGGATCCAACGACGCATGCAACTCGATCAGAACCTCGAACTACAGTTGTTCTGCAGGGATTGTGAGCAGGCAGAGAATTGGATGAGCGCACGGGAGGCTTTCCTCAGCAGTGCGGATGCGGTGGACAGCAGTGACAACGTCGAGGCTCTCATTAAAAAGCATGAAGATTTTGATAAAGCAATCAACGCTCACGAAGAGAAGATCGCTACCTTACAAACTCTGGCTGATCAGCTGATTGCTGCAGAACATTATGCCGCTAAACCGATCGACGAAAGACGATGCCAAGTGTTAGATCGCTGGCGGCATTTGAAGGATGCTCTTATTGAGAAACGCTCGAAGCTGGGCGAGTCTCAGACTTTGCAGCAGTTCTCTCGAGATGCGGACGAGATGGAAAATTGGATTGCCGAGAAACTTCAACTGGCAACTGAAGAGAATTATAAAGATCCCGCCAACATACAATCGAAGCATCAGAAACACCAGGCTTTTGAAGCCGAATTGGCAGCCAATGCAGATCGAATTCAATCGGTACTCGCTATGGGAGGCAATCTAATCGAAAAGCATCAATGTGCTGGTTCGGAAGATGCAGTTCAAAAGAGATTGGCGTCTATCGCTGACCAATGGGAATTCCTTACACACAAGACCACAGAGAAGTCCATGAAGTTGAAGGAAGCCAACAAACAGCGTACCTATATCGCTGCCGTGAAGGATCTTGATTTCTGGCTCGGAGAAGTCGAGAGTTTGCTCACATCCGAAGATGCCGGCAAGGACTTGGCTTCGGTGCAAAATCTCATGAAGAAACATCAACTTGTTGAGGCAGATATACAGGCGCATGAAGAAAGAATCAAAGATATGAATGCACAGGCTGATTCATTGATCGAGAGCGGTCAGTTCGATGCTGCCGGTATTCAAGAGAAACGCCAGAGTATAAATGAACGTTATGAGCGAATTAGGAACCTTGCGGCGCACAGACAGGCGAGACTCAACGAAGCCAACACTTTGCATCAGTTCTTCTGCGATATTGCGGATGAAGAATCTTGGATCAAAGAGAAAAAGCTTCTTGTCGGATCGGATGATTATGGCCGCGATCTTACAGGTGTGCAGAACTTGAAGAAAAAGCACAAAAGATTAGAAGCCGAACTTGGTAGTCACGAACCTGCCATTCAAGCTGTCCAGGAAGCAGGAGAGAAGTTGATGGACGTTTCCAATCTGGGAGTACCAGAAATTGAACAGCGTCTAAAACTTCTTAATCAGGCATGGGCTGAATTGAAGCAATTAGCTGCCACTAGAGGACAAAAGTTGGACGAATCTTTGACGTATCAACAGTTCCTCGCCAAGGTCGAAGAAGAGGAAGCCTGGATTACGGAGAAGCAGCAATTACTTTCTGTCGAAGATTACGGTGATACAATGGCTGCAGTTCAAGGCCTTTTAAAGAAGCACGATGCATTCGAAACCGATTTCGCGGCTCACGGTGAACGCTGCAAGGACATTTGCGAGGCCGGCGAGACGCTGATCAAAGCTGGCAATCATCGAGCGGATGCTATCAGTCAAAGATGCGCGCAATTGCGCAATAAATTGGAGCAACTCGGAGCCATCGCGGCCCGCAGGAAGACACGGTTGAACGACAATTCGGCGTACTTGCAGTTCATGTGGAAGGCCGATGTAGTTGAGTCATGGATCGCTGATAAGGAGACTCACGTACGTTCCGAGGAATTTGGTCGAGATTTATCTACCGTACAGACACTGCTCACGAAACAAGAAACCTTCGACGCTGGCTTGCATGCCTTTGAACATGAGGGTATTCAGAATATCACTTCGTTGAAGGAAATGCTCGTTGATTCTGGTCACGATCAAACACCCAGCATTCAAAAACGTCATGCCGATGTTATCGCTCGTTGGCAGAAACTTCTGGCCGATTCAGATGCGAGGAAACAGCGTCTGTTGAGAATGCAGGATCAATTCAGGCAGATCGAAGAGCTCTATCTAACATTCGCGAAGAAAGCGTCTGCTTTCAACTCTTGGTTTGAAAATGCCGAGGAGGATCTGACAGATCCTGTGCGTTGTAATAGCATCGAAGAGATTCGGGCTCTTCGCGAAGCACATGCGCAGTTCCAAGCTAGCTTGTCCTCGGCTGAAGCTGACTTCCAAGCCCTGGCTGCTCTTGACAGGCAAATTAAAAGCTTCAATGTCGGACCAAATCCATATACATGGTTCACGATGGAAGCTTTGGAAGATACTTGGCGTAATTTACAGAAGATAATTAAGGAACGCGATGTTGAACTTGCGAAAGAAGCACAGCGGCAGGAGGAGAATGATAAATTGCGTAAGGAATTCGCCAAGCATGCCAATGCCTTCCATCAGTGGCTTGCAGAAACAAGGTTTGCATTAGTCTCAAAAGAATTATTTAGTCATCTAATTGTTTAACTAGGAATAAAAATGCAAATAAATATTTAATTTTATTGTAGAACATCTATGATGGAAGGATCTGGATCTTTAGAACAGCAGCTGGAAGCCACCAAGGTTTGTTTAATTGAAACATATTTATTACATAAGGATAATTTATATTCATTGTGCAATCATTTTATACATGAATTATATTCAAATTTACAGCGAAAAACTCAAGAAGTTCGCGCACGTCGTCAAGATCTGAAGAAGATCGAAGATCTAGGCGCTATTCTAGAGGAACATCTAATTCTCGACAACCGTTACACAGAACACAGTACTGTAGGATTAGCACAGCAATGGGATCAGTTGGATCAGTTAGGAATGCGCATGCAACACAATTTGGAACAGCAGATTCAAGCGCGAAACCAGTCCGGTGTATCTGAAGACGCACTCAAAGAATTCTCTATGATGTTTAAGCACTTTGACAAGGACAAGAGTGGCCGTCTGAATCATCAAGAATTCAAATCATGTCTGAGAGCCTTGGGCTATGATCTTCCTATGATGGAAGAAGGACAGCCTGATCCGGAATTCGAAAACATATTAGGTATTGTTGATTTCAATACTTGATGTTATTTCTTATATCATTTTGAATATTTATTTTAACACGATATTATTATTCGCAGACATCGTGGATCCTAATAGAGATGGTTATGTATCGCTGCAAGAATACATGGCGTTTATGATCAGCAAGGAAACGGAGAACGTACAGAGTTCGGAAGAAATAGAGAACGCTTTCCGAGCAATCACTGCAGCAGATCGGCCCTACGTCACAAAAGAGGAATTATACGCTGTAAATATTGCAAATATTATTGAATATTCAGAAATGAGTTTCTATAATGTTCCTATAATTATAAAAAATGCAATTTATATTCGTTAATTTTTTGTTTTCAGAACCTCACGAAGGAAATGGCCGATTATTGCGTTGCCCGTATGAAACCTTATGTAGATCCTAAATCGGAACGACCGATAACAGCTGCATTAGATTATATAGAGTTTACGCGCACTCTTTTCCAGAATTAATTATGCATTCACATACATATACCTACGTATTATATTATTTTTCAAGCTTATTAAATTATAATTGCATAAAGAGCACAGGCTGCTGTTTATCTTTAAAAGCAATGCTTGACTTATATCTCTATTAACAACTAAAGCATTTACAAAAATTGCGATTTTCAACTGGCTGATAAAGAATAAATTTATATGTTAGAAGCATGTTTTCTCCCTAATATATATATATATATATATATATATATATATATATTCTTATATGCTTTTCTAATATTGCATTATTTAATCTTCAAATATTAATAGTCTTTAAAATATTAAATTTCATATCAGGTACTTTTTGGAAATTTTTTGACGTTCTTCGAAATAAATGCATTTAATATATTATATTCTTATTTTTATTCAATAAATCTATAAAACATATATGGTGTATTTTTTAATTTTTGTGTATGAGACGTAAATTTTATGTAAGTAATTAAAATGTTTTTTTTTTTCATTTTATTTAGTGAATATACATAAAAAATATAAATATTGCAGAAATCACACTTGCATTTTATTGAGCAACTTGGTTTACAACTGTTTGAGACTTCTCTTGAATTATTTGTTCAGCACGATACACTTTCCAGGATATTAAAAAATCTCTAGCCATTTTAAATAAAGTATAATAATGTATAATTAATAATAATATCGTCGACAGTATTTGGTACCATTCAGTCACGCCTAATAAAGTAAATAGTTGAACGTTTACCAATAATAATTGCAATATCAGTATTGGACTTAGTAGCATTATTCGGTTATTAAATATACTCTGTGGAAATATAACATAATTAGTATTAAATCTAATAATTTTTGTTACTCGATAAAATAAAATCACGTACATAAAATTTATATTGAGATTGGTTACCCGGTTCCGCTGCTGTGCACAAACCTTCAGAACGATAAGTTTCTCGATTGTGCCTTACAATCGACCCGTGAGGCCATAATACCGCATCATTCCACGTTTGGGCATAAATGTGATTATTGCGATTATCTATTTTAACCCATCGGCCCAAGTGCAACGCTGCCCTGTGTAGCTCGTCGCAATATCTTAAAGTTGATTACACATTTTAATGATTAGTAGGCAATTCTTATGCTACAAAGGAATATACTTACCTAAAAGGAAAAACCTGAGCAAAATATGCACATATCCTTCCGAGCCAAAACAAAATTACATGCTGTACCACCCACAATACATTAAAATGTAAATGCGGAGGTACAAAAATAATAGGCCCGACTACACAGACGTATGTGCTACTGGAAGACAAAAATAAAGCTCGCTTCAATCGTCTGTTAAAATCGGATGTTAAAGTAGACACTTCCGCTCTAATGGCCGATGCGTTTAATGAGCAATTGTGCAAAGGTTTATCTGCATATAAGAAAAAAAGTTATATTACACCACTAGACAAACATAAATAAGATACAATCGGTATATATGATAATACTTGCCTAATACATATTTTGCTTTCCGATCTTCTTTTCCACAGGATGTATCAAAAAATAGTGCTATTACTATTTCAAATATAAAATATATTAATAAACTGCTGAAATAAATGGATATCATAAGCGATTCATTCTTACCTCTAATTTCTATCGTAAAGAATGTATATAATATAATGGTATACCATTTAATATATTTAAATGCACTTATATAAAGCGATACTCACGGACCGAATAAACAAACAATTCGCATAAAGTTATATCTTTGGGACATGTGATAGAGGCTCCAGCCTTGCACGCTTAATACAGTAAGTGATAGAGATAATCTGAAATTAAAATTACATAAATATTAAAATATTCTGATTCCAATATAAACTTTATGAGTTACTGATAAATCACATACAGTAATACCTTGTAATATTTTGGACTGCCAATTTTGTGGCTACTGAAATTTTGCGAACTGGCAATGAAACATCAATGATCTGATGTAACAATGTGTGAAGGAAACGATGTGCCACCATGGTAAAAATAAATACAAGCAGGTAAGGGTCTATCAGATAAAAGTTCTGAAATATAAAAGAGCAACTCTTTAGTTTTCTCAATACAGTACAACTATCCTCTCTAAAATTGCAAAATGTCTAGTTTCAAATATGTAATAAATACAAACGCAACGTACCATGCTATAACCATTATAGGAATTTGGTAACCACCATACAGTTTTGTACAGATTAAGCAGCTGCAGGCATGCTGCTATGATCGAGACGGCCAAAGACAGAGTCTCGAAGCTTAACTGCCCGTCGACTGGCACTTCGGGTATAGGAATGTGCTTTGGTGCCAGAGACTTTCCACTGTAAATCTCTTCAAGTCTTTTGTCGTCCGCACCACCACCAGCACTTGCTCTCTCTCCGCTGTTACTCCTTCCACCAGCATTGGCAGCATTAACGTTGCTGCTGCTGCTGGATCTGCCAGTCGGTCCAGTCCGATTGACAGTATTTCGTCTGCCTCCAGGCATCTTTTAAACATTCATACGAGTCTCCCTTATAATTTTTGCGACATGTTGACAAGTTAATGATGTGTCCCAACGTAGCCTAACAAATACGCCGACAATTTTTGGACAGATTCCTTAGGAAAAGTAGTTTTACGTAGAAGGACAGCCTTTTCCTCAAACGCTACTTTTCTGACATATCGATTATGTCATTGTAAACAAAAACACGAAGAGGATTACATTCTGACGCAACACGATGCAAGAGCACGCTACGCTGTCAACATTTTATAATCAAGACAAATTAATTTCTCTCGTCTCTCCTCTTCGTAAACAAGTTGCGTGTGCTTGTTGCGATTGATTATATCTGATAAACGATGTTTAACGATATCAGAGATAAGACTTGTCAGATCAACAGATGCATCAATGTACCGACAGTGGCGAAAAGTGTAGACGCGGTTACATGATTCCGTAGTTAGCGCTGCAGATCCAGCAAATAGGGTCCAATTGATCGCCGCTCTCTTGGTCTTCCTTCTCTCAGTCCTCCTTTCGAGTCGCGTAGGTGGCGTTCGGATATTTAATGAAAAAAATGGCTTTGGGACAAAGGGATTGGAGATCCTTGTCAGCAATGTGGCTTGACAAATAAAGTCTCGTACTATCGCGCATGCTGAGTAGGAAGCGTGTGTCAATTATGACACCTTTATCATTAACGCTCGCCGGAACTGAGAGCATTCGCAACTGATTTTCCTGGCCGAGGCCGTTGTTGACAATTCCTCGAATGAAAATGTTGGTGTGCCGCGATTATATGTGACTTTGAATGCATTAGGCACTCGTAATTAGTAGCAAATGGAGATTACCGTGGTGCGCTGACACGAATGTAATATTTCCTGAATTCGTCGATATTTTTTTTACAGATGTTTAGTCCTATACAAATAAAGCACGAATGTACAACTGTAGAGGATGTAAATGCGAATAATGGGATTAGCAGTTCAGATAGTTCCTTGTATCCTTTTATCAATCAGGATGTTGACTATAAGCACCGTCAGTTGTCTCAGTTTTGGGAGCAGACGCAGTTGTCGAACGAGATGCCTGCGAAACACGAAATGCATGATCAATCCATGTTCCAAGGAGAGGTATCTACATATTGTTACATGAGCAACTTACATTTAACAGCTTGACGAGTAATGCTAACTTTAAATAACGAGTAATGACAACTTTACTATATTGAATTGTATACATTTCCATTCTAGGAAGCTGGGAGTTTATCATATGTGAAGGATTACGTACAAAATGGTATATTTTATTCGACTGATCAAGAGGATGGCAACAATCAAATGCAGATGAATAATCAATGTGACCAGAGTACAAGCAATGTTGTCATAGTGGAAGAAAACAAATCACAACTGCCACAACCTTTGCAAAATGTAGGAGACATCGGTCAGACAATAACAGCTCAATCCCTGACTGCTATAAAAACTAATCGTCTTGGAAGACCAGCCAAAAATTCCACAGAGCCTGGAAAAAAGTTAAAATGTCAATGTGAGATTTGCTTCAAGGAATTTGGACACAAAAGCAATTTATTCATACATATGAGAACACACAACGGGGAAAGGCCATATAAATGCAGTCAATGTGAAAAGTGTTTTACGCACAGTGGAAACCTGGCTATACACATGAGAACGCATTCTGGTGAACGCCCATATGGTTGTCAGATATGTGGAAAAATGTTTAGCCATAGTGGAAATCTCTCCACTCACTTAAGAACTCATTCAGGCGTAAAGCCCTACAAATGTAACGTGTGTGGTAAAGAATTTAGGCATAGTGGTAATTTATCGATACATGAAAGGATACATTCCGGAATTAAACCATTTCAATGTAAAATTTGTGGAAAGGAGTTTTATCACAGTGGCAATTTAACAACTCACATGAAGAAACATCCTGTGAATACAGATACAAATGTAACTGACTGTGAAAACAATCAAAAACATTTACTGCATGCTGGTACAGATATTAATACTACCGCTTCTTCGAATTATTTAAATAATGTGTCTTTAACGCTCAATGACGACATTAAATTAATGCATAATGCTAGTAATGTGGTTCCTATAAAAAATGAAAGTACAGATGATACTGTATTGAATACTATGGGAAGATTAACATCTACTTCCAGTTGAAGATGTACATGATTTTTATTAATGCGTTATTATTAAGCAGGATAAATTATATAATTTGTTACAAATTGATATTATTATTAATAACTAAAATCAAAAAATTGAAACAAATTCTTGATTTAATTAATAATAAGAAAGTATGTATTATTTGTTGTATATAATTATTTAAAAAATTTTAATTAATTTTTTAGATTTTAAGAAGTCTTGTTAAACTGTTGTTTAAAATCTCTTCAATAATTAAACTGATATTAATTTGTAAGAAATTATGTATAACATCCTGCGCATTAAGGATTTTTTAGAAATCTTGTATTCTTACAATTAGTATTTTTTCATTCAATGCTCTACTTGCAAACGAGCAATTTTTTTACAAAAGCAAAGCCAACAAATAGTTTTTATTTTCAAGTCTTTGTGTCGTTACATGATGGTCTTCCTGAATTTTAAATATAACATAAAAAATTATAAATTTGTGTATTTTATATAAATTTATTTAAGATCAAGTGGTATATATAATTATAATGATCTGTGATGTTTTTGAGTTACTAAAATAGGATATGACAGGACAGTAGAAACAATACTTTCATAAAAAAGTTTTCATCATTTATTTATATAAATATAAATAATTAACATGTTTATTATTTCGTATTCAATTATTTTTATTTATACAAATACTTTATAATTGATATCAGACTTTTAAATAGCCCTTGAATGAAATAAGCAAATTATTGTAATTATTATATGTAGGATATATATTTTGGGACAAAATATATATAAAAATAACAAAAATATAGTTTGACTCTTATTTTGAGCTCATATGTGCAATTTGATATATAATAAATAGTAAAGTACTCCTTAAAACTTTTGTTATCCTTATTTTTATATTTCATATACATAAAGTGTAGTTCAATAAAGTTGTCTCTTTAATTTTTTATATTATATAACAGAAATTGAGTAATATAACTTGTATAAATGAGATGTGTTAAAAACTATGTAACTTTTAATCGCGTATGCGAGTATAAAATTTCAAATCTATTTAACATTTTTATGTAGTAGTATATTTAATAATAAATTTTTAATCAAATTAATAAACTTGATTTTTAATATATAAATTTCTTTATATAATTTATATATACAATCTAATTTAAATTATATACTTATCAAATTTGAGTTTCCAATCATCATAATACATATATTGTGTGAGATTCATATTATACTATATGTTATACTATTATTATAACTATATTGTTTAATGCATTATATTTTATAATTAGTTTATACTGGAAATAGATTAAACTTTTAAAAAAAATTTTTTCAATATGTACTAGATTAGAAGATGTAATATTTTAATTTCTCTTGTATCATATAATTATTCGCTTACATATATTAGATAAAAATATGGAATGTATTTGTTATAATTACTAATATCTGTTATAAAGTCATTGGTATAGACTAGGGTAACTCTACAATGTTAACATTATAAATGATTTTAGTAAAAAAATCTCTGAGTTCTGTCATGATCATTCATTTTCGTCAAGAAAAATAATTGCTTAATATTCGTATACAATTAAATATTCGTATACAATTAACGTACGACCTTCAAAGGGACAGTCATATTTCGTGGCAGACGGGCTGCAAGAGTTTCTGCTACGTTTTCAGAAAGTTCATGCCAAATATATTTCCCAATTATAGGTACATCTTCCAATGGTAATTTGAAGGATACCAGTAATGTTAAGCACAGACCATCTCCTCCTTGTCCACCACTAAATTCTACAGACAGTAAACCATGTGGCTTATGTTGTGCTACATCGTTTCCAAATATTTCCTACAAAAATAAATAGATCTGTGACTATACATACATCAAAAATTTTCAAACTAGTTTAATTTTCAAATATATTGTATATTAAACTTTTTTTTAATTGAAAAATACAAGCAAAAATTTGATTATAATATTTGTATTTATGTATTATGTATTCGTAAAATGTTTTTTTTTATTAAAAAAATTTATAGATATTTCTCACCGTCATAAAGCTATGCAGAGTTGACAATAAACTACGGTTTGGATTAAGTTCACAAATTGGCGGATTATATTGTTCAGACATAAGCACATGCAATCTGTTCCTATAAGCAAAATTTATATAGAGTTATTACCTTATTAATTTAAATATAATTACATCATAAATGCTACATACAGTTTAACAATATAATTCTATTGGAAACCACATAATACTTACGTTGCTCTTTTTTTAGATGTAACTATTAATCTCAGCAATAGTTTTGCATGTGATTTGGATACAGGCATTAAGTGAGGATGTTGAGGCACAGTCTTATTTGAAACATAACTTTTTCCTCGGTCTAGGAGATATATGATATCATTAGACCTTAATGGCAAGTCATTGATGTTTCGTACCCAGCATGCTTGTAGCGATTCCTCATTTGCCTGATCGGGTGTCTTCAGAGTACCACCGACTATATCCCCAGTAAATACGAAGCGAAACCATGTACCATTTGCGCATTCCACTAGTATCAGAGTCGTTGGTGCTATCACCAGACCAGTCTCTTCTAAGACCTCCCTCTTCACAGCGCTTATGAGATTCTCATTCTTGTCCACTCTACCGGCTGGTAAGTACCACTTTCCAGAACAAGAAGCTTTCGCTTCTTGCATCATTAACACTTCACCTTGGTCATTTATGACAACAGCGGCAACTATGTACGTCACTGTTTTCAAGCAAATGGGAATGTGTGCTGTTAGTTGACCTGATTGTTCACCTGCAACATACACATGGACTCAGTATTATATTTTTCTCTTTGCGAGAGAGGAAAAGAAGAAAGAAATTCAGGGCCTCGCAAGAACATTATGAGAAACGATTGCCCTGCGAAGGCGTTTGACATACCTGTCGTGTCGCTCGCGAGGATATGTACATTGCATATGTCATCGTTCTCCAGCGCTTGTCCGGCAAGCAGTAATTGAACTTGATTTTCTACAAGATCTGACATGTTATACATATACACATACACAGACTGAAAATACTGTCGCGTACGGAATGGTATGCGTTTACAAATTTGTTAACTCGTAATTTTACACGGTCAGCGATAAGCAGTGTGAAAGTGACAGCTACCAGCCAGTAAACGCGCGGAAAAACGCATCAAGGCATGTCAAGATGTGCGGTTTTAGTCCCATCTCTACTCTGCTGGTACTCGTGCCAGCACACATTCGTGTGTAAAATTCCCTATGTGAAACATTACGGGAATTACACGACAATTTCCCGAAAAATGGCGGCGATAGTGTTGGTACCAACGGAAATCCCTAGGTAGTTCAAATTAAGTTTCTGTAGGTTAGTTACACTGAGTAAGTAGTAATACATGTGGTTAGCCGAATCCTTTTTGATGTATTTTGACATGTATGTATGTGCATACGTGTTTTGACATAAGCATATGCAGACTTGATGCTATAGAACAATAGAATTAAAATAAGAATAAAATTTATTATAATAGATTTAAAGATTTATTTTTTCCCGACAAATTTACTTGCGTTTTTGTGTTGAATTTTTGATGTAAAGTAACAAAAGGACCGAAAAAAGATACCTGAATAGCTAAGTTGAATTTTAAGAATAAAGAAACAAACGGAAAGGAAAAAGATAATTGAATAGATCAAGGATCAATAGGGTTGTTGTTCTGATAATACCTGAAGGCCGCCGTTATTGCCGGCCTTCAGGTATTATGACAATAATATTTTGTGGCAATAATAACGCCAGCAATAACGGCGGCCTTCAGGTATTATCAGAACAACAATCCTATTGATCTTTGATCTATTCAATTATCTTTTTCCTTTTCCTTTCCGTTTGTTTCTTTATTCTTAAAATTCAACTTAGCTATTCAGATATCTTTTTTCGATCCTTTTGTCACCTTACTTCAAAAATTCAANATTACACGACAATTTCCCGAAAAATGGCGGCGATAGTGTTGGTACCAACGGAAATCCCTAGGTAGTTCAAATTAAGTTTCTGTAGGTTAGTTACACTGAGTAAGTAGTAATACATGTGGTTAGCCGAATCCTTTTTGATGTATTTTGACATGTATGTATGTGCATACGTGTTTTGACATAAGCATATGCAGACTTGATGCTATAGAACAATAGAATTAAAATAAGAATAAAATTTATTATAATAGATTTAAAGATTTATTTTTTCCCGACAAATTTACTTGCGTTTTTGTGTTGAATTTTTGATGTAAAGTAACAAAAGGACCGAAAAAAGATACCTGAATAGCTAAGTTGAATTTTAAGAATAAAGAAACAAACGGAAAGGAAAAAGATAATTGAATAGATCAAGGATCAATAGGGTTGTTGTTCTGATAATACCTGAAGGCCGCCGTTATTGCCGGCCTTCAGGTATTATGACAATAATATTTTGTGGCAATAATAACGCCAGCAATAACGGCGGCCTTCAGGTATTATCAGAACAACAATCCTATTGATCTTTGATCTATTCAATTATCTTTTTCCTTTTCCTTTCCGTTTGTTTCTTTATTCTTAAAATTCAACTTAGCTATTCAGATATCTTTTTTCGATCCTTTTGTCACCTTACTTCAAAAATTCAACGCAAAAACGCAAGTAAATTTGTCGGGAAAAAATAAATCTTTAAATATATTATAATAAATTTTATTCTTATTTTAATGTTCTATTGTTCTATAGCATCAAATCTGCATACGCTTATGTCAAAATACGTCAAAAAGGTTTCGGCTAACCACATGTATTACTACTTACTCAGTGTAACTAACCTACAGAAACTTAATTTGAACTACCTAGGGATTTCCGTTGGTATCAACACTATCGCCGTCATTTTTCGGGAAATTGTCGTGCAACCAACCCAACGATCGGTCCCACGAAAGCCGAAATAGCCACTCTCAGGTTTCTCTCTGCGGAAATGCAAAATTTGAGATGCATTTCGCGTCCTCAGCGGGCTCACGGAGGGACGAGCGGAGTCGTGGAGACGCTCTCTTTCACGCAAATACGTTGCCTGTGAAACTATATGTTTCGGATAAATCAGCATTTACGCAATTTTGTTTACAAAGTTCGCTAAAAATAGGCGAGGCTGGTGGTGGCACAGATAACGCGATATCCAAACGCGGTTATCGCCGAGGACCCATTGTTTACTGTTATGACAACGTCAGATTCCGCAACGTGGTCTAGGGATATAATTATCGAATACATTAGACACCTGGAGGAGAGGGTACTTGCATCAGAATCCGATGCTTGTGTGCGTGTGACTTTCAATAATATTTGGCGAGACGCAGCGATGTAGTTATGTGGGAGACCGGCATCCAGGATTCGAGCTAAAACAAACTGAAAAATGGATGCGTTGAGCGTATTAATTGCGATTGCACTGATACATTGTTCACTGTTCTTTTTTGATACGCTTTTTAAGGTAAATCATCCAATTCTCGCATGCTTTCGCTTTTGCTTCACGCTCGAAAGTTCGATATGAAATGCTCGTTGGGATGAAATAACGTTTATAATATGTACGGGCGAAAGTTTTTTGAACCCAAGATATTAGTTGTCATTGACATCCGCGTTTTCTATCTGAATAAAATTCTTGTAAACTTTCAAATAATTTTGTAATGAGAATTTACGAGTTTATCAGTGAAGATAAATTTTGATATCTTTTTCAGTCCTGCTCGCATTTTCCGTACATCTACTTCTTGGAGAACACTGGCCTAGAAATACAGATATTGAGAGTGAAATGGTTTACGACAGCTTTCAATCGTAAAATAATAAAATGGGGAATGGATCGCTCCAGGTTTTGGACCGCTTGGTTCAATGCCGGTGTCATTATAAGTATTATACTGTTGCCAATAGCTGTCATTATTATTTTGAAAATGACATTTAACATGTGGCTAGCTGGATCCTCGAGCGATTCTAGTTCAGGAGCTATATTAGAACCTATGGTAAATTAAAGAAATAAAGATATATTTAATACTACTTTTCAGTAATTTTTAGAACGTAGGGAATATTGTAGAAATAAAAGAACTAATGTATTTAATGAACTTAATGAATGTAATTTTACTATAATACATTAGAATCAACATGATATATATTTAACTTTAAGAATCTTTCAGCTTTCTTTTTTTGTACAACTTATCTCAATAATTCTATATATTTTAGTTACCAGGCGTGGATGTCCCTTTCAATGAAATTGGCTATTATGCAACCACACTAGCAATATGTAGTATAGTCCATGAATTAGGGCATGCCCTTGCTGCAGCGAGAGAAGATGTACAGCTATTTGGTTTAGGAATCTTGATTTTTTTCACAATTCCAATAGCTTACGTGCATATAAGCAATGAACAATTAATTGCGTTGCCATTAAAAAATCAATTACGTATTGCGTGTGCGGGAATTTGGCATAATATTATTCTCGCTACAATAGCTGCAGCAGTTCTCGTATTTTCCACATGGCTCTGGGCACCACTTTATAATGTTGGCTCTGGGATTTATGTAAAAACTATTTTACCTGTGAGTGATAAAAAAAAAGAAAAGAAAGCTTTTAAAATATATTATTTTGCTATTTTTTTGTTATAGAATTCACCAGTATTAGGACCAACTGGTCTTTTGGAGCATGATGTAATATACAAATTAAATAATTGTCCTGTAAAGCATAGTGAGGATTGGTACGATTGTATGTTACACGCAGTACAGCATTCTACTCCTGGCTATTGTGTCAAACAATCATTTATTCAAGTAATTTTCTTAGAAGACATTTATCATTATGATTTCATTGCTTAGCCTCTAATTTTTATAAATCTTTTAATCTTGTTGCAACATCTATGTTATTTTTTAGGACTATGACGAATCAGTTCCAGCTAAGCAGAAAACGAACGGTGCTGTGAATTGTTGTACAACTGACAGTGAAATAAATGGCAATCTGTGTTTCGAATATATTGAAGGACCGCAAACTGCTCCTCTTCATTTACCTCCGCATTCTTGCCTTCCAGTAAGAGCAATGCTTAATCAGTCACAGAATTTCTGTCAAGCTAGTCACGAATGCTTATCTCAGGATACTCATTGTATGAAACCTTCTTTAGACAATGTGACAAAGGTAGGTAGAAACAAATATAATTTTATCTCTTATAGTAAATAAACTTTCAAAATTATCTTTAAATCAATTAAAAACTGCAGATCATACAAATAAAAAGGAAAATAGGCAAGGATGTATTGTTTATTGGTCATCCGGCAGATATTTACAGGACTGTCGATGTATCGGATTGGGTACCAAAATACTCTTATCTGTATCCCAAATTACCTGAATCATTTGCGCTACTTTGTAAATATATCACAGTATTTTCAGCAGGGTTGGCAATCATAAACGTTGTGCCTTGCTTCTTTCTCGATGGTCAATATATTTTAAATATAATTGTACTTTATTTATTGAACTCATACAATAAAAATATCAGAGAAAGTACAATACTTACAATAACAAGTATAGGTACATTACTTCTTATAATAAACTTAATGTATTTACTTATTAATAAATTATTGTAAGTTAATCATGCATCTTCATTTTCTCCATTCTATATATATGAAATCAAAATAATCTTATCTAATCTGTGATATAGCAATAATAATAATGCCCTGTTTTTTAATTTGCGTTTAGATTTATAGAAGCTGTCAACGATATACATTTTACATTTTTAAATTAATTGAAATGTTTTGAATGTTCTTGTATACTTAAATAGAAAAATATCCGAGTAAAAGTACGGTTGATTTAATATAGTTACAAAAGTTACATTTTCTTAAAATTGATGTATTACTGTCGACTAAATATTTATAAGGAAGAAAATTTACACCTATTTTTATTTTGTCTTATTTGTCTTGTTATTCATTACGAAAAAATTGATTTTGACAATATAAGAATTTTTCTCGCGTATACAAAATGCTAAATTTGTTATCGTTTTGCAGCTCCATCTGCGTCCAATGCTGAAAAGAATAATTATATTGTAAAAATATATTTCAAAAAAGTAATAAAATTAACAAACAATACAATAGAAAACTGAATTATAATTTATTCAGTAATTTAAGTGAAAACTTAATATTTACTTATGCTAAGATATTTAATATGTCGTGTATTAGGTTTCTGTTAGTATTAATACTTACTTTTTCCATCGCAAGCAACAATTTTTACTTTATCTACTATCGCCACTTCTTGAACTTCACGAAATTCAACATCATTTAACATGAAAGTCCATACATTATCACAAAATCTATATGTATTTAATTTGCCAGCCTGCAACAAGTAGATTCATTTAAATCAGATTCTTTCCAAATGCAATAATGCAGGCAAAAAAATATGGTATAATTATAGGGATTTACCTTAAAAGTGAGCCTCGATTTAACTCTAGTGGCTAGAGCTTGATTAATAGCCTTATCAAATTGTAGCAATACCTTTATTGCAAGCTGTGGTGTTATTTGTCCATACTGGAATATTATCAGTATTAGATATAATAAAATCATGAAAGATCATAAAGATACTTTCTAATGTGTTAAACGTAGTAAATATATCACAGTAAGTGTAATAGTAAAATATATCACAATTTCTAATTAACAGACTTTGATTTCATTTCCATAAAAAACGTACGAAAATGTTGCACAAAAATCATTTATTTTTGACTTTACAGCGTAAATGTGAAATTTATTACAGCATGTATATTTAGCTAATGTAAAATGCGTTATTGTTCTCAAAACAGCTTAATCTTTTCTCCTATATAGTCCAAAATGTTAAATCTAACCTATCTTATAGTGTTGTTATGCATTTACCTGTATTAGCTCGTCGAGACTTTCTTGCAACGTGTTTCCTAACGTTGTGTTTCTATACAATTGGTAAGACATTCTTGTAAAAATGTTTCGTAATCTGGAAAGTAACGATCCTGAATCGTCAACCGTCTACCATCAACAAACAATATCTCCTCGCATATCTTGACTCTGACGCGTCCGATGCCGATCACGTCCGATGCAGCGCTGCTCGTTAGAATGAGCTCACCGGGCGCACGTAGCGCGGCGCATGGCATGTGAAACCGTTAACCTTCACTCTCCGTTCCAATCGTTGCGCGAGGTCTTTACAAGTTCCATATTTGTAAAATATATTTTTTCATAAAGTAGAGACTTTGTCGTTTAAATTTTGAAAGTCTAAATAAGTATCCTTTCCAAAAGATATGAATTGAATTTTTATATTAGGATATCTCAAAATCTTACACGTCGACTTGTGTTACAAAAAACAGCGTGAAAAAAGAAATTGAGATAAATCAACTTATATGTAATGAATGAAATGTAAAAAAATAAATATGGAAAAATCGGACAAGTAAGTTCTTTCTCTCATATATAATAATAGAGATTATATAAAAGGGAAAAAACATATTTTATTATAATTTCATATGAAAAATTTTTTCCCAGGTATTCCCTTGTTGATCCGAAACAAACTTCACGTTGCAGTGAATTACGCAGTGGTAATCAGCGGTAATTACGTCGTGAAGTCGCTCCGTCATTTCTCTATTGTTATTGGCTAAAAATGATTTTCGCGCGTGAAAGATTACCGTGAATATGATCGTGTGAAATTAAACGAGATCTTTTGCGTATCTTAAAGCCATTTTTCGGATGAAAACAGAAAGCCATAACAGCCGCACGATAATCATCAGATACGTACGTGACAGTTCCTAATTATTCTTACTGATCATACGTTTGAAATGATTATCGTCGACCATGTTTAATATCTATCGAAACATTTCAAATTTTATTCTTGTGCCAAACGTAGAAATTTTTAATTCGTTCCAGTTGTATATTCTATACATAATTTTTCCTTCCTCTCCCCCCCCCCCCGCCTTAACCCTTCATGAAACTTGAGATTTATTTCGTACCAAGTGAAATTAATCGAGAACGCATCCGATTATTCTGATTGGCTGTTTAAAAAATTCCAGAATCGCACCTGCTGCACCTCGCGATAACTTCAGCTCGCGGTCAGTTATGGAAGTCGGTCCGCGGAATCGAAATCGAGTCGCTCCGTATCCTTCGCGATTATCACGATCCAAAAGTGAATCCCGCGCAAATAGAATTGTCGCGAGTGTGTGCGCATCGTCGGGCGTTCGAGGTAACAATCGCGTGCGGTAGTTGTTACATTCAAGTGTCCGCGATTTCGATATCCGGTAATTCGACTTGCGACGCGATGGCAACGGCGATCGTCGAACGAGATCCATGCATTATTGTCGTCGTCTTCTCGCCGAAGTGCCGCAGGAGTACAACTGACACTCGATCGTCGCCAGGTATGTGTACAATTATTATATCGCATCTGCATTATATCATATATGTGTTCACATTCTTGTCGTTTTCCCTCTCTTCAAAGCTATAAGCATGTCTACGGTTTGCGTTATATGTAATCGAAACGGATAAAGTAAGCGTAACCGCCACTGGTTACGCTTTTTTTCAGCGTTTCTCATGTCCATTTCTACCAATGCAGATTAACTTTAATTTTAGTTTAACTTACTTTCTATCTTTTTTTAGTGCTAAGAATTAGAAAAAGATGAAAAGTAAGTTAAATCGAGATTAAAGTTAATTTGCATTGGTAGAAATGGACATCAGTGAGAAATGGTTGATCAAATCGATATCGAATCGATATCGATTCGATATTTTTTCGATCATCATTTTTCAATGTTGCGAGAACTACGCTTTAGCAATTGTCGATAACTTCGGATCGTAGTCAGTTGCGGAACGCGCCGCGACGAAGGTCGCGGACAGTCCGAATTCGAATCGATTTTTCGCGAACCAAGAGTGAATCCCGCGCAAATAGAGTTTCGCGCGAGTGTCTCCGTATTGCCGGGCGTTCGTCATGCGATCGCGCACAATCATCCGTGCGTCCGTTATCGGATCGTGATTTCGATGTATGTCGATGCGTCGCGCGGGATCGATCGAACTATGTAACCCCGCGCCATTACGCTCTCGCCGAAATGCCGCCGAAACGCCGAGAAGCGCTACTGGAGCATAATAATTGTCAGGTATGTCGCTGCGTTTTGCATTATCAGCTCCATCGGTTGCAACTATTGTAAGGGTACGCTATTTCGCGTCGATATTTCAAACGAACGTCCCCCAGTAACGACACGGATGGCTAAAGTTTCGAGCGGGGCTAAAGGTAGGACGACTTGAATCCCGCCGCGCAACCTCGCGCCGTCGAGAAGCCGTGCGTTTGCGCGATGAATATTGCGAAACGGGCCATTCTTATCGACATTACCCCTCGCCATCTCTCCCTCCCCCCCCCGTCTCTGCAGCCCGAATTTCCGGAGTCGAGGTAATCCCGGGTTGACGCAACGGGAGAGAATCAAATCGTGGCGCGGGGGAGGATAGAGGGGGAGGAGACAGGAGGTGAGTGAAGAGCGCAGGGATAAATCTAGCAAGGTAACTCGTACGCCGATTGCCCGCAATGTTTATACTCCTCTAATTCACAAGCGGCCGCTTTCGCGGCGCTGCTCTTAAAAGGACAATTACGCGATTTACACTATCTCGATTTATGCGCCTAAGGGATATACGGAAGAGGGATTACTTATTGAAATTATTTTAATTCTTCCGTTGCGAAACTGCCCCCTGCAATTGTTAGATTCAAGTATTTGAAGTTTGAAAAAAAAATAATTTTATAAATTTGCCAACATTTTTTAAATTTTGTTTTCAACCCAAATTCTGACAAATATCATAAAAAGTATTAATGATATAAAAAATATTTTACATAAAAGTTAAAAGCTTTTGATTCAAGATTTTATAATTTTAATAATACTCTTGTATTGTCTGAATTATTTAGAATGAGTATATAAATTATATATAAATTATTAACTTACAACACAAATTAAAAAAAAAATTAAAAAGTGCATGTATCTTGCATAAAGCATAAAAATCTAATTTTTTCTGATAGAAGATAATTAATCTATTAAGTAATTTAAAAGATAATTAATTTTAGTAATAGTCAATTATTTTATTTATGTGTCATTTTTCACTTTGTTACTCTTTTTATTTTCACTCTATAAGTCTTCACTTTTATAAGATAATTATTAATTATAATATAAATGTGAATATTGTTGCACACAAATTATATACGTTTATTATATTATTGTTTTCACTAATAATATATCTAAATTCTGATATTTAAGAGAATCAAGCCAGAAATATTTAATTATAATTTAGTAAAATGTAATAAATGATATTCGCAATATAATTAATATTAATAATATATTAATGATATGGTACTAACTGAAAAAGAGGAAAGAATTATATTCTCTATTATATTAACAATAAGATGATATATTACAGTCGATACTGTCGAAAGGTAAAATTAGTGAAACGTACTTTCCAGTACGTCGCGTAGAAAAATTTAATTAAAATTAATCGCGCAATATTTCGAGCAATTTTTAACGCAAGCTGCGATGTAATTTGGCGTCGACGCGAATCGTGGCAGGATCGTTTCCTTCTTTTTATAAATTCGCACGCGCGCTAGGTGAAACATATGAGAAGCCTTATAGCTATCTGTTCGGTTCAAATACTCGAGTAATTACCGGAAAGTTCGGCTTGCATGCGAAACTTTGCTCGGTAAAAGAGGCACAAAGCCTCTCGAGCCGGAAATGAATAAGCAGCTCCCATGAACTTGGCGCACGAAAGTGTATTTATTTCTTTGTACCAGGTGCTAGATTTAATAACATCGATCACGGCTTTTAAACTATTTGCAAATCAAAACATAAAATGTGAGAATCTTTCATACAGATCGCTCTGGTAACTAGATTTTTACAGAAAATATATACAATAGAGTAACTCAATCCCGTCAATAAATTTTTGACGAATTTAGAATTTGAAACTAATTTTTTCCCATTAAAAATATCGGTGGAAAAATGAACGATACTATTAATTACATGGACATTAAAAAAATAAAGTGCGAATTTTAAAGAGATGCATGTAGAATTATATTAAATTTAAAGATTGAACATTAATTAATTTAACGTTAAATTAAAAGCAGTAAATAGGTTCTTTAAAAGAAATTTGATCGATTGATCGGTCGAGATAAAAGTGATAAGATGTAAGAAATATTCCAAAAAAATAGCTATGTACGTACAGAAAGAAAAAGAATGATTTGGTTTTTCATAAAGGAAAGGTTATAGCTATATAGCTTCGTGAGTTTCTTGGCGGAAAGAAAGACAAAGTTCGAAACGACGTCGCTCGTGTAGAATGTGAAGGTGCTGGCATTATCGTAGAACGAGAATAAGAAGTTAAGAAAGATCAGGATAAAAAGATCTTTGTAGCGAGAAGGGCGGATGACGGAAGGGCGCCTATGGTCCACTGGAAGGTTCCGTTTGTGAAGGGGAAAACGCGAAAAGAGGGAGGGGAGGGGGTTGACTTTTCGGTGGACGTGCGAGCAAGATAGTCTCATCGATCGGATTCTGTGCGATGTGGGAGCGCAATGAAAGGCATCTTTAAGAGTAGTATAGCGAGGTCTATAATAGGGGGTGAATGTGGATGTCGGCGAAAGATGCGGGAGATCGCGCGCGCGCGAGAATAAAATCCCTCCGCGTTGACTATTTATGTAGCTTGCCTTTCAGAAACTTTGCAAGAACAATTTATTACGGATATACGTGCCATTTCGGGGGGTCAAAACTTTATTATGACACTGAGAACTTTATCTACGACTAGGGGAAATCAATTTTCTTTATCGATAACGGGATGGTTAAGTCGGATATAATCTAGAGGAAATTGAAGCGAACGCTTTAATTTTTATAAAAAATATGACAAATACTTGTGCTATCTTTTTATTAGCAATATATCCAATATATAAAAATATATGAAAATATGGAAATATAAAACAGTTTATCTTCATTAAATCAGTATTTTTATCAAATTTTAATAGTCAGTTTTTTTTAATCAATATTTTATAGCAAATATTAATATCTTTTATAACTAATTGATATTCAGTGGTTATTAATGTCAGTGTAATATAATTTTTACTGACTTGTTTAAAAGAATAATTTAAGTAAATATATATTTAAAAATAATTAAAGAGAGAAAAACAATAATAAATCATTCTACACTGACTTTAATTTAAAAAAATATTATTAATGCATTTTTACAATTTTATTTGGAAAAAGATACGTTTTTGAAAAGAAGTTTTCTTTCCGTTTCTTGCAAAATCAATTTTAGTATGTTGTTACATTTCGCTAGTAGGACTGGGGCATTAGGTCAATGCTTTTAAAAGTTAGATTTGATGTATAAACCTAGTGATTTGATTAGATGATAGCAATGTCGTTGGGATAGGTCAAACTGGCAGAAGCTTCAACTTGTAATTGGTTAAATGGAATATTTCATCCACGTATAGAATAGTAAAAACGTATATATAGTTAAACGCGCGCGCGTGAGAAAACTTATAGCAATAAGAAAATTCATCAGTACATCATTTATTATGCTGTATTAATACTGCATTAATACTTGATTAATTCAAAATTGTTGCATTAATGATAAAATTTGAAATAATATTGGTAATTCTCTAATTTAGATAATCATATTCACCTCTTTCATAATAATTAATAACTCAGACCAAAAATCATTATCGTCCTAATTGTGAAATAATTATAACAATTGTTGGATTTAGAAGATTGTAGGGAAAACGACAAAATCCACTTGTTACTTGCTGATTTGTTTCAAGTTATATATACCATTTCTGTAACCGTATTAGAGGAAAAAGGGTAGACAGGAAGAAAGGAAAAAAGAAAAGGAAAAGATACATTAGTGAGAAGAAAAGAGAGATTTCCGAGTGGTGAAAGAAATAAATGAAACAGTGATTGAGAAGGAGCGAGTGGGCGAGATTATATATAAGGTGTATACATGCATAGAATAATTATATTAGGCGTTGTTTAAAAAAAAAATTTACACCTTTTTTTAAAATAAAATTTGGGTTAACTATTCTTATTCATAATTTTTAATTTTCACATTAAATACTTAAACGTTGAATACTTATTTTATTAAAAATTTTATTAAAAAATTACTTTTTAAAGTACAATTAAAATGAGATTTTATCTATTTATATTTTTTAAATTAATTTGTTTAAATTATTATATTATATACATATCATAAATAAATTTGAATATAATTACACACACGCATACATATGTAATTTTCAATTTTTCATAATTTAGAAGCTATTGTAGCTTTAATTTCGAAATCATCATTATTCTCTTAATAGGAGTCCTACTGTTTAAATTGCACGTTAGGATTAGGACACCCTATAGGGAGAATAGCGGTAAGCGTCGGCCGTTGCCAAGGCAATGAATCGCAGATTGACGCAGGCGTCGCGACGTCCGGCCGCGCGCCCACCCTCGTATTCCACCCTCTCGTTCTCCTACCGAAGCGTGCCACTGCTTAAAGCGCGCACCTCGCCTGGTTCACCCCCTGTCCCTTCCCTACTTATGACACAGACGGTTAAATTCGCCAAGTTTGTCGCATTATGATTTATACGTCGAAAATTCCGTTGGTGTCGACTTTGTGGATATTTCTTTCGATTGATTTCAGAATCGCTATTCAATTATATCTCACGTTTGGATTACGGATGAATGTGCATGCTTTGCATCACGGCATTCTGATCTCGCGTAATCGACAATATTTTCTGAAGAGTACTCGAAATTGGCGCAATTGCTTTGCATTGGTATTGCGTCTCATAGCATTTGTCTTTAATTAAGGATAATTTATTTACCTTTACGTGATTCAAGGTTTAGTTGACAATTTTTAAATTAAGAAACGTTATCTACATGTGTATCGTTTGAAATACATAAATTAGTAAAACATTAGTGTAATGTTTTACACTTGTTATAAATGTTATACACAATTGTAGTCCATGTACATAGATGTTAGATTCTTAGAAATTTGTATAAAGTTGTATTTATATAAATGTTGCGATCGATATTATTTTGAACTATTTGGCAAAAGTTTCGAACTTAAATAATGCTATAGAATCTAATTAGCTATAGAATTTTTCTCAAAACTCAACATCTAGGATCTAGTAAATTTAAAAAATACGCGAAGTTAATTCTAACGTCAATGTCTGCATAAATCTGGAATCTCGCATAGGAAAGCAATTATACCAAGTTGTGCCAATTTAAACTTCCAATTTGGAGTGTGGATAGACGAATAGGAATAACTATGCTTAAACTTAAATTGTGTTGCAAATTTATTTTTTATTTCCAAGCTAGATTTATAGAAGTATTGTATGAAAAAAGAAAGAAAAAGAGAAAGGATTCTCCTTTCTCTTTTTTTTTCTTTTTTCATACAATACTTTTATAAATATTTCAATGAAAAGTACTTGTCTTTTAGGTCAAATTTAATTCTCGGAGTATGGCATGCATATTATAATAGACAAATCCTTATTAAACAATAATATAAAACAAACTGACCATTTTTTCGAGCATAAATTAATTTAAAATTTATAAGTGATCATTCGTAACAATTTTTTTCAATATTATTAAACTTTAGATATCTCGTAGAAAATACTTGTAAATAGTTTTTCGAAAAATGATTAATATTGAATATAATTAATTGCAAATCTCTAAATGTTTTATATAAGTGCTCCTTTACAACATACACATGATCTATTAAAATCAATGTGTATCAATTTCGAGTTGTATGCTCGCATGGTTATGGCACCGCATCGCGAGCGTGTCGCGCTACTCTAAAGTTCGCCCCGCGACTCAGTGGACGGTCCGCGAGCCGCGTAGTGCGCATCCCCAGGGTAAGAAGCAAGTAAGAGATAAAGAGAGAAGGGATGGCAGTAGAGAGTAGAAGAAGCCGCGCGCGTGAGATATATATACAGCGTATGTCGCGGTAGCATCGTCGTCGGCTCGAGCGGTGGGGTCGGGTGGAAAAAGTTGGGTGAAACTTGAAGGAGAAGCGGAGAAGGAAGCGCGCAGGGGATATACGCGGAGGAAAGGGTGGCACGCGCTGCGCGGGCGAAGCGGAGAATCGGAATGAAAGGAGGGAAAAGGGGGAGGGGGTGGGATAGGGGTTGAATCTGGAAAGAAGAGGGAAGTTCGGCGGAGACGCGCCGTAGGCAACACATCGTCGAGTTGCTACTGGTAAACGTGGAAGCGACGAAGGTGATCGCGACCGGGGTTGAATAGTGGTAGTAGTTACGGCGACGACGTTGGTAGTGGTGTGGCAGCGATGGTAGTGGTGCCGATGGTAGAGCGGTAGTGGTGGATCGGCGTGTCCTGACGCGCGCCGGGAAAGTTTCGTCGAGAAACGCGGCGTGCGCGGAGTGTGAGAACGCGCGGCGGCGGCGGTGGCGGTGGCGGCGGCGGCGGCGGCGGCGACGAGCGAGAAAGAGGGCCAGGGAGAAAGTTGGGGGTGAGTCTCGCGCGCGCGGGGGTGAGAGGCGCGGGATAGAGTTTGGAGCGAGAGTCCGGAGGACGGCGGCAATGCGATGCGGAGGCAAGGTTTTCGTCTCCAGTTCCCGCTAAGCGGCCGACAGGTTTGGAACGAGCGCGCGGGCTACGGTGTACGCTCGCGCGACACGCGGGCTAGCGTGTTTTACCCGGTTTTATATATATAGGATACATATATTGTATATACATATAAAAGGGGGGTACATAGCGTGCGCGCAGTGGCGGTTCTCGCGCTATAAGAGAGGACGACGACACACGTGGCCACACGCTACCAACGACGTCGGCCTATCACGGTGAGACCGGTCACGCGGCGTGGGACGGTCGGAATCACTTGCGCGGGTTCACGCGTGCTACCGCGGCGGTCGAGTTCACGCGTGGCACTACGGCCGCGGAGGGCCGCGAGCGAGCGAGCGAGGTCGACGAGCGCGCGGCCACTCTCCTCCCACCCCACCGTGTTGGTCCGCGTCTCCTCTTCTCCTTCTTCGGTGCGTCCTCCTCTTCTTCTTCCTTCTCCACCTTCGCCGGCTCCTACTCTCGCTGCTTCGCCTCTCGCTTCCTCATGTTCTCTACCCCTAGTGAGATATTGATTTCCCTTAGCTGACTCCCACGAGGGCAGGCGGCAGGCAACCAGGTACGGCTACCGTGCCACGAGTAGACAGCTTCCGACAATCAGAAAGAAACCATCATATGCACTTGGTTCATTTATGTTGAGCGGAACGTTTCCTCCGTAACCTTTCTTCCTTTTTCTACTTGCCGATGGTACTCGCGTGCTTTCAATTCCACTCGACTCGGTACGGGGGCACTTTTCCAAACATTCGCCACGTGCTTCGTGCGCTCGCGCTATTGTTTCTTAGATTTCCATTTGAATCACTAATGCTAGGAAAATGGTCGAAAATGCACTGCTCGCTATAAATCAACTCCATGGATATAACCGGTCTTTTAATTCTCATGTAATTTACATAATTAAGTAGTTGGATAAATAGAAATTTCATCATTTATTAATAACTGAGTATATAATTAATTATTTATTATATCTGTATACATTAGGGATTACGCATTAAAACAGCACATTGTATTATATACAACAGTTGCCGTACATTATCCGCTATTTATGCATTTTACTTCTTGAGTGTTATTTAAAAAAAATGTCATTCCAAAAACAGACAGCCTCGCATTTAATATTCAGCTCGCTGTTCATCCGAGAATATTAGTTTCTTCCCAACTATCCCCGCCGCCTCGTGAGTAAACGCTCTCGCGTAGCTGTTGTTTGATAATCTGTAGATGTTTCGACAAAGTTTCGCGAACTGCGCGGCCATGTTGGTGCCTGCGCATTGCCGGCGCCGACGAATTCGCGAATGACATGAAACTTTTTTATTTACCGCGTTCGTGCTTACACACAGAGACAGACAAAGAGTGAATAGGGAAGGGGGTGGCTTGGCCGCGCGGAAGGAACCGTTTCCCCTACTCGAAGTCTACCTACCTCGTATATAATCGCTGAACCCCCNCCCCCACCCCCGGCCGCCGCCACCGCCTGCTGCTTTCCAGCAAAGTTTTCCGGAGATCCTGGAAACTGCGAGAAACGACGCGAGGGTGAAGAGGGGTCGCGCGCGCGTCCGACGGAGGGGAGAAGCGACGATCGCTCACCACCCCCGTGCACTCTCGCTAGCATCCCTTTTCAGCGGATTCTAACCTAGTAACGAGTTTTGCTCTGTCGGTAACGCCAGGACGCGTGCCAGCTATAAACGTGTCGCGTGCTGCGCTGACGGAAGGGATGAATAAAGTGGAGCACGACGCGAGATACGATTGCCGCGGGATGACTTGTCGTAATCGCGCGTATCCTGCGTTCTAGTTCGCGGAGATGTGCGGGACGTGACAGCGTGTAAATCGCGCGGATTGTTTGGCGCATCGCGAGGTTTAATCAAGACGCTTGAGGTATGAATTATTCGTCTGTATTACAAGTTACGTTTAAGTCGATCTCTCCCTCGGATGACGCGGTGGATAAAGATTTTTTTTACGCGCGGCATGCATACTATACGTCGTGCATTGCTCAAGTTGACGGTTGTTTCTCACGTGTGCTTTCCCGATTGAGTAATTCGAGAACCGATTGTGAAAGTTTCGGCAATATTTTGTACGCACAGATTTTATTTCCTCTTGCGCTTTGTAAGTTTTTAACAGCGTGCGAAATAGACGTAACTTTGAACTTTTAATACAGCACAAATTATTGAAATTGAAAGAATTCTACTTTACTAATCTTTAGTTATCCTCGATAACTTTAATTACTTTTATAAACTTTTATTTTTTATCAAATTGAGACGATCGTCAAGTAATGAGCTGCTATAGAACTGCTTGAGCGCAAACTGGAACTTGGGCGAACACGATATTTATATATTTATGCTGGAGCAAGCCAGGTCAGCTGATCGTCTGCTGGCTTGACTATATAACTGCTGCTTGTTGTGAGAGTATCAACGCTTTTGATTATCGGGATTCCGTGCGCGCAGACTCAATGCGAGATTAATCCTCCGCGAGGGAACCCCTTTCACTATGAACTTGCCAATACCAATCCGTCGCACGTTCGAAAGTTTCGCGAGCGTCGAAAACTTTTGCGCCTCTTCTCTAAACGAGTGAATTCTGTCGGAAAACCAAAAACTCTAATCTACACTGCACGATCAACTGCCAGTTTGACGTAAAAAAAAACATTGTTAATTGATCTCATTGTCAGACAATTCAGGCTTCAGTAACTGACTGAGTAATTAAGAGTTATTGTACAAATCTACACTTTATTTATATTTAATGTAGCATAATTTTTATGATGAATTTTACTTGATTCTTTCATGATATTTTCATTTTGCTTTTTGTCGTACCGTTTATAATATGTTTACATTAAAAGCTATCGTTTATTAACTTGCATTAATCTAAATAAAAATAATATCGCACAATTTTGTAAAGCTTAAAAAATATTCTTAGATGGAGTAAAAAATATTCACCTGTAAACTGTGGAGCGGAATGTCGGATCTTCTTTATTGTTTTCCCTCAAACTTTCATTTTATTTATGATTTAAACGTTTATTTCATTCGCGCGGCATACGAAAGAAGCCTATATTCTTTACTCTCGCGTATGAGACGCATCATAAACAATGTTCCGACTGCGTTTAGTAGTGCATACGATGACGGCTCGATGCAGAGAGGTACTAATTAAGCCAACTCCCACGGTGTAATTCCGCGTTGTCGGCATTGTGCTACGAATTCCACCAAGTGGCTGTTGGCCGGGCGCTTTTGGAGTCTCCCGGAGCATGGTCCGAGGCCTTTCAACCCCGATTCCATGGCACGTGCGTCTCGTTCTCGCCATCGTCGTCAACGTCATTGTTGACATTCACGTCGTAATCCTTGCTATTTTCTGTTATTCCTCGGCATAGAATCTCAAAAGAGCACAAGTTGCAGCTTAATTTCATATCGTTTCATATTTTTTTTTTACGCGAACACCGGCATATTATCTCGAATAAACTTCGTATTTTGTTTTATCGCGATTCTTTTGTCTTCTCATTGTGTGCATCATTATAATATGCACAATAGCGCATTACGAAAAGGAGAGCCGTTAATTACATGTGAAATCCCCAACATTTTTTATTTATGTTGAAAAATTTAGAAATAATATGCGCGCAAGCTTTTGTATTACATACAAATGTAAGTGACTGTAGTTTTGAAGGATGCGAATGGAAAGAAGAGTAATCTGTTCCCTGCGTTATTATATTAATGTCTTGTAAAAGGATTTTTTATTTATCAATCAAGTTATTTATCAAGATCAAGTTTATGCATTTACATTGATCCAGAAATTACATTTCGTTTAGCATATGTTTGAAATTGTTGCATACACGGAACGATACTTTCACATCCATTAGCGCTGTTGACTTTACGCTATTTAAAATTTTCATTGTTATTTACATGTGTATATGTATGTGTGCGTATATGTATGTATAATTCAATAGATTATATTTAAAAAATGATATATTATATATAAATAAAAGCTTGAATCGTACGATAAAAAATTAATTGCTAAATTTCTTATCAAATAATGCATCTGTTTACTAAAAATAGCAATGACAATGAAAATAACAAATAACATTCTATTTCTGCGAAAGCTATTTTGAATACGTCATATTTCTCTTCTTATTCCATTTTGGTTCAGCGTACGATAACATGTTGTAATAGGAGATGGTAAGAGGGATGTAAACTTAATGGGACAAGGATAGGATTTGTGAATTTAAATAATACATTCTCCTCTCAGCTATACATTTATGAGATTTGAACGTATAAATAAAATTTACTCTCTCGTTTTTAAATACTATTACATCAGATAAAAATATAATAACGCATTTAGATAATTTTGTAACGGTATGAACTGGAAAGAATTTGCCATTTAGATTGATTCGAAAAAGAAATAGTACGTTAATGTGGAAATTTTTATGGAAGGCAAACTTAATATCTTTGTAATTCTTTCGAAATTTTGTACTATTATGTTTGCAAAGGAGTCGCAAGACGAATACTCGATCGTGACGAAAGGTGGAATCGACACATTTCTTTATGAGCTCAATCAACTATCGGTCCCCCTTTTTTATGGTTCTTATTTCTTTTCTCCATCTCGCCTTCTGTATCCGATGAATGTCGCTTCAGAAGTTCGGAATGTCGGAACTTCACCAGAGCGCAATCTTCCGTGTCGTATACTCTGCCATAGCGATGGGGAATATGAATCTGTCATAGTCATCCGCATCTTCTGGACAGTTCCCCGGAGCAGATTTCCGTTTTCAACAACAATATGCTCGCACGCGCGCCCGTTTATCACGAGCGGAATATTTTTACGGTGGCTTTTTGCTGCCAAACATACGAATGGAAAGTCCGAGTCATTAAAGTCTTTGTTTGCCGGAAGAACTGACGTTTCGGAATGAGCGATAGCGACGATATCTCAAGTTACGGTATCCGCCCGGTAGTCGTCGTCGTGCTGACTCTCGGCGAAAAGACTCGAGATCGTCGAGAAGTTGCGGATGCCGGGACAGACGAATGGGAAGTAACGGGGAGCCAATCGTGCGGCTATAATAGCCACGCAAAACTAGTCGGAAAAGTATTGGCACGGGGCATCGGATGCCCGATCGACCGGGACTCTAAGTTTGCGTCTGCATAGTCATGGGAAGTTAAAAAAGAAAGGAAAAAGCAGAGAAAGTCAGAAATCATCTCGGAGGTATTTTCCGTTACTTGCGATTAATCGACGCGTTCCAATGACGTAATTTATAAACAAAACAACGGGGGTGACATGAATAAAAGCGAATCATAGGCTTGGAAAAAAAGAGAAAAAGTATTTGTTCCGAAAAGCATAAAATAAAAAACCACACATATCTCACATTTCGCACAAATAATCCTCTATTTTCATATTACCCTTTGGTTTTATTGATTTGTTCGTAAACGAATTTGTCATCGTTTTCATTGTAGCTATCGATAATCTAAACGTATGAACGCACAGAATTGTAATAAACAATTTATGGTTGATTTATGACCTTTGTAATATACATTACAAGATAAAAATATATATAAACGGATATAATTACAGGATATGTTTGATAATAATGTGTTTGCACAGATAGAATAAATATATTTATTTGAATGTCCAGTTTTATAACATTTGCTGAATTATAGATATTAATATATGACGATTCCGATATATATATATTGTAAATTTAGTAATATTCAATCTGGTGATATCTATAAAGCTGAAAATTTTATTTGACTTACAGTTTAAGATGTTTATATTTTGAAAATATGTTGTGTGGACATTTCAATTGTTATAAATTTTTGTCGATGATACAAAGGTTTGACTGAAACGATGATTTCGATAACCGTTCTCAGTCTCAGCCTCTTACTCTCAAACTTGCAACATCGGCGTCAGCCCACCGCGGCGGCGAGAGTGGGGAAGTTTACGTCGTAAACTTCGGGTCTTAAGGGTGGAATTATAGTTCGGCGGAGCGAGCGCTGCGCTACGCAGTTGTTACCACGACGAGCGCTTTAAAAGTTGGTCCTGGCTCTTCGTGTCGGTTCGAGGGGAGCAGGGAAGTAGATTCCGGGGGAATGGGGAACGCGGGACGATGTGAAAGGAGCGAGAAGGGGGTGGAGACGCGGTTAAGTTGCCAGGAAACTTTGGTAAAACTGAAAAGTTAATTTCGTCGTGTTAAATTACTCGAGCGCCCGGGCATTAAACTTGCAAAAGTTGGTCGGATGACTGAAATACGTATCCTCCCTCTTCTCTTCTTCTCCTTGTCCTTCTTCTTTTCCTCGTTGCTTTTGCTTTTGCTAACTGATCTAAGATGCGAGAGGATAGTGTGATTTGATTGCTTGCTCTGGATTGAAACGTTGCGCAAAGAGAAACGAAATACACTACAAAATACAATCGTTTAATACTAAATTCAAACATTCGTATTAATTTACAGCAAAAATATATTCCAATATACTCGAAATATATTCTAGAATAAATTTATTTGTTTTAATATCATCCTTTAAATGCTCATAATGTTGTATAATATAATTGCCCAATTAATTAATATTCTATTATTATCTGTATGTCATTAGTGTTCTATTAAATACATTTATCCCATACACTAAAACTGTTGTGTTGTATTACTCTACTGTATGTAATTTTACTGCAATATTCTAGATTATAATACTGATGTTACATAACTTTTTTGAAAAATTAATAATTTTTGAATTATAAAAAAATGTAAATTTTTCCAGGAATAAAATTGTGAATGCGGAATAGGAATTGAATGGGAATTAAATTTATAGTAAAATTCTAATTAAAAATAATTAAATTTTTATTTTAAATAAATTGTTTTTTTAACGAATTGTTTTTTAACGTTCTTAATTTATAAATATGTTGAAATGATGTTTAATATTGAAAATTTACAAGTAATAATTTTTCACGTATCGGCTAAACAAGAACTAATTTCAAGTTAACTGAAAGGTTTACAGAAAAGCTTGTTAGTTTGAAAACAACTTTTATAACTTATATAAAACTTGATATTTAAAATATATAAAGTTTCATATACTTATATATATATATATATATATATATATATAATAACATATATATTGAATATTTATTAAAATAGACTGTTACGAAGTGGCATGTCTTGTAAAATCTGTTAAGCGAATCTATTGCAGATGTGATCGATCACACTTTATTTAATTCTCGGGTCGCGTTCCAATTCGGTTGAAGTTCACAAGAGTACGATCGTAACAGGCTATGCACGTTTATGGCAAATCGATTGAGAGGAAATAGGAAGAAGCGAAAAGAGTTGAGATATCGTCTTGCAAAAATCTACTTATTCGTGTGATTTATTAGATACAGTGAATTTTTTATTGAAAGATCGTAGATAATTCATGAATTTGCCGATATACGAATTGGAAACGTAGGATCATGCAACGCTAATGTAATCAGATATGCGAGTCTTCTGAAATTACCAAAATGTATTTTACAAGACCGTAAAAGACTGAACTAAAAAAACTGATTGCAAATCATCATAATTATACGATAAAGATTTTTAAATGATTTTAATTTATTTTGGATAATTTTGTTATTAAAAATGTAATTATTAATATTAATTAGTTAATATTAACAATTGTAAATTATAAATCTATGTCGTAAAATTTACATCGTAAGATAAACATAAAAACCCGTAAGGCATCATCAAATAGCACGTGAGACCCTGATATATCCCTGACTTGAATACATTATAAATTTTTTTTAGAAACTTTTTATTTATTATAAACATTATCGGTTTCATATATCAAGGACGACTAATTAGAGTTATATGTATGCATTATGGCTGAATGCGTCTAATCGATCGGTACGAGCGGTCGTTGCGACTCGGTGATCAAAGCCGGTAATATTTGCAATGTATCTACTGTGAATTGCATCAAAATTAATCCCAACATATTCATTGCATCCATTTCATAACTGTTATACCCTGTTATATATTCTTATCTATTAAAAGAATGATTGAAATAGAAATCATGTAGGCATCGTCCGACATATTTTCGTAGTCATAAATTATGCTACGCTGATAGTAAGTGATCTGATGATATATTCAAGATATGAAGTATTTTCCTTGTTCTAAGCAGTCGATTTTATATAACTGGAAATCACATGTGTGCGGAGAGATATATAAATGGGTGCGGTTTTATGACAAGCTGTAAAGGACGAGAAGCAATCTAATTAACGTAGACTTTGCGCTGTTATTACGTGTGTGACGAACGGTTTTGGTAGCCTCAGTTTTCAGAAGGGACACCCTCACTTTTTTTCGCTGACGATTTGATCGGTAAGGTCACGGTCGTAATCCTCGTCGACACGTACACGTGTCTGCAGCTTGCAGCCAGCAAGATGTACGTATATTCACACGTGTATATGTGTGCGCGCACGCGATGCGGCGCTTGCGTAAACACGCGAGAGAGAACAAACTTTCGCGACGGCTAGGGGTGAGCTAACACATCCCCGCATACGCGAGGTTGGAGATGTGTTCCGCGCGTGGTTTCTACGGAACTTATGCGAATCGATTCTGAAAAGGTTCTTTTTCACGAATCTCGATCAAATATTTAAGGTACTTTCGAGAATTAAAAACTTCTAGATCCAACAAATTTTTAGATCCATTTAGATTCATCATATTGAAAAAGAATATTAAGAATATAAAAACTATTAGAAATAGGCAATTATAAAAATATAGGTTGAAAAAAGTGGGAATATTTATGTGATTTAATTGTATCTATTGATAATAATTTCTTATGATAATTGTGTAGATGATTTCGAGCATATCTATTCTTATATAAATGGCAGACATTATAATTCTATTCACTGGTACATTTTCACATTCTGTAGAACGGTCGACAATTTTGTAGCTTATCTAACAACCGCGAAAGTCCGGACATCCGATATTTGGATAATCTGAGTTTGGATGTAGTGAAATCACAGTCGCGATTGTGTAGTGGTGAGAGCATGCGCGTCCCGAGAGCTCTGTCTCCCTTACGAGTCGGTCGCCCGTCCTTGTCTCGGAAAACTTTCCGGTGATGAGCTTTGTTGGTCGTTTCCCCAGCAGGACGGAAAAGTTAAATGCGAAAGTTTTATCCGATATCCAGTGCCTCTGCGCGCCTGGAAAAAGGTATCCACGCACATGGCTATCGTTCGGCTTGGTCGCGCGATTACAGTAGAGTATTTGTTTTACAATATTCTCGATATTTATAAGTAAAATTCGTACAATACAATATTCGCGATATAAGATATTAATATAATATATTTTAATTTAAAACAGCGCATTTTTTTCTAAATATTTCCCTTTGATGGAACAAAGAGTAATAACATGAGCTCATACTGTGAATTCCAGAATTAAAAAGAAGGCAATAAATCTCGAGTTACGAGTTTCATGTGTAATATTCATGGAAATAACTGTAGATAATAATGCTAGATTTCTGTTTAATTATTCGGTACATTAAAAATGCTTTATATGAAATTCGAGGAAGGTAGATTTACCTTTTGCATTAGTAACTAAATCGAATTGGTGCGAATATTACAAAGTGCGGATTTGTTTGTTAACAGAATGGCGTCCAGGAAAACAAGGCAGAATCACTCGATACAGCATCTGCTCGAGCTACCCTCGAACCGGGAGTCAAAATTATCGCGGTTTCCCGTGAAGGAACATGCTCAACTGCCGCCGTCCATGCCAACCCCTCGACAAGTTCCGGTGACCGTGTTGCATCCCTCTCCGAAAAAGGTAAGTGGAACACGAATAATCTACGGATAATCCGCAACGACAATCGTAAGAGTAACATGCAATCCCATTGAAATCCGCACGTATAATTCACTCACAGAGACAAGCGACATTGTCAGGTCTGAAACGACGTCGGCGATATTTTAAATGCGTACATACAAATGATACGTACGATCGAACTTAATAATAGAACGTCGAAGAAAAAGATTGCCCTACTTTTTAAGAGCGACATGATTATTATCCCGCGCGGAGAATAATCGTTGAGGCACTAGCTCGTCGAGCATGTCGAGTTAAAGAACATTAAGTGATCCCTTCCAAAGAATTTCTTCGTGCGATGCTGTGAAATATCTTTTATGCATCGTGACGAGAATCGATTCGTTTCTTATGAAACTCTCTTTCTTAATTTCTTATATTGCAAGATTATTTATACGAGTAAGAGATAGAAAATGTCTGTTAATTGTAATAGTATTTAAGGAATCTCAACAAAATTAAAATTAGAAAATTGCCGTGATTATTCAGTCATTTTATTAAATTTTTTAAATTTATTATTTGTGCATAGAGCATTAATGTTATTTAATATAATCTTACCTTTTCTCTATTTTGCACTTGACTGTTAGAAAGTTGCGAAACGAGGCCGCAACGTAAAAAGATGAGATTTGCGAGGAACGTAAAACGAAACGATTGTAACGGCATAAACCGCTGACGTTTCACATTGTCATGGTAGCTTTTTTTTTATCGATCATTTCGTACGTGGAACATTGTTATTACTCGTATAAATGTCGACGCAAGCTTGAATTCGTGACGCACAGCGGAAGAGATAATTTTCAGCTTTATCACTGCCATATTGGCGATCTTGTATTCTCATTAAAAGTGTTTTTAGTCTTATTTGATAAATTGAACCAAAACTATATCCATTACAAAGAAAAACAAATAAATATAATTATTACACAATCTATATAATATCTTTATCTATTTTAAAATAAATTATCTTTAATCGGATTGTTTAAAAATTGCAATCTAAATTAACAAAACACTATTATATAATAGTAATAAATTTATAAGGAAAAATAGAATACAATTACTTAAAGAAAAGTAAAAAATTTATTAATATCAAAATATAACTGAACATTTTAAAAAGATATCCAATATTATTATTACCGAATTATATTCTCATAATACGAATATAAATTATAATTTTATTATCTTCACTCAAATTTGTAACCAATAGCTATATTTGTATTAATTTCTGTGGTAACATTATGATTTAATATAATTACTGTCAGAATTGATTCATCTTCATAATCTCTACAATATCTACCATTGAACATTCTCGTTAAATTTTGAATTTTGTACATCAGTATTAGAATATTATAATTATCATCTCATCATAGTTTATATTATCTGATGTCGATCAATCTTTAGATTTACATATCACATAATTTTTATATTTTTAATTAATAATTATTATTTATTTTTATTATTTATGTTAGATTGCTATATAATTTTTCAGAATAAAAATGGAATGTAAACTATTTTGAATAATTACCGATCCATTGGCCACTTTATTATCGACCGATAAACGAGGTATTCTTAGTTATTCTATGTCGTCTAAGCTGAGAGCATTTCTCGACTGCGTTTCAATCGATAAGGCAAAGACTGTGCCGACGAAGTAGAGCTCTTCTTTAGCGTCATATGATCGGTACAGTTATGAAAAAATATTATTTATTTTATTTACAAAAACAACAAATAGATATAATTTCTTTAAATTTTATATTGATTGTTATATTTAAATTGTAAATAAAACAAAACATTTCTATTCGATCGATTATTAATTAAATTCAATATTATAAAGATTTTGTTCATAAATAAGTATAATGCTATTTCTTTTTTACAATATGTATTTGATTTATTATTTAGAATTATTATTTAAAATGTAATGGAACACATAAATGATACTGATGTACAGAACATTGAATATAATTGCGAGAGGTCTCCCGCGAAAATAGGGATGGGTGCTTTACGGGCGTATAATTTGCTATTGAAATCCTGTGAATGGAGGTACGGCAGAAGCGTCTTGAGCATACGCAAGGTGTTGGGCGGGGACTGAATTTATGATAATTGCATAAATCAGAGCTTTCCTCCACAATAATCATAATCTATTGGGATAGTTGCGCGAAGTTAGCTATTTAGCCGTCGGCAAGGATCAGGGGAAGGAGATTGAGGGGTTGCTCTGCCCAGTCCTGAATAAGATATAAAGCCCTTGCTGAGATTGAACCTAGAAGGGAAACCATTCTTGCCACAAATTCTTGCTTCATTGCTTGGATAAAAACAAATAATTTTAACAGAATATTATTTATAAAATTATTTAAAGTATAATTTAAAAAAACATTTGGAAAAATTGTTCTATTTTATAAAATTCAAAGTAACAGTCACAAAAATATATAGTATTAGAAACACTTTTCTTTATATGTATACGAGAGAGAAAACAAACAAATAGATTTTTGAAAATCAATAAGAAGCTAGTCGTAGAAGCGACGAAGTTAACAAGGAGTGGAACAGAGGGTGCCACTAGTAGTTTTCTGGAGTTTGGGGGATGTTATTTCTTGTTTGAGCTCTAACACACTCTAATTTCTTGCGATAGAAAGCAATAATATAATATAAAATATTCTTACTAGTACAATAATATTATAGTATAATTTTCTGTTACACTGTAATGCAATCTAAATCGGATATTGAATTTTCTTTAAAATATAAAGTTTGTAGATAATTGCAAAATTAATGTAGTATTATTTAAAATTTATTTAAATTTATAATCTTTAAAATCTTATATGTTCTAATATATATGTCTGCTCCTGTTTTGCAATCCGCCCGTTTTGCTGAAAAGAATAGTTTTAAATACAAAAAACTTATACAAAACTCAAACTATACAATTTCAAGCAATTATCTTCGTACTTAATTGGACTAGTAAATCACCATTTGTTGTCAAATTAAATTTCTTTTATTGTAGAAATATATTTCAAATGATTGCATCTAACATGATTCTTATCGTTAAAAGTTCGATCATCCACTTATAATATACCATGTGACACGGGAAACGATTAGGGGTCGTATCATTGTTTAATGCTTTCATAGGAACAAGTGACACCCCGAAGTTAGCGAAATTGACCCTAATGCATCCGCTTTTAGTGGCCGGTGACGTTAAAACGCCATCAGTCTAGCTTCCCGACTATGGGAAATCAACGGCTGACTGTCATTTCAGAATCACTAGTGATTTCTTTATTAAGGTACGAGTCTTCACACGAGCGCCGCTGGAATATTAATGTTGAAATCTTCGCCGCCTCAACTTTCATGATCGTTACGGTTATGATTACGATTACGAGCGACCATTTCTCTTAAAGGCGAACCCTTATCCTCTTTACTATATAATATTCTTTTGTATATAGATAATCCCTTATATTTTTGATACGATGATGATTCGCGTTATAATTAAGAAAGCGACTATATTTAAATAGAAATCAACATTTAATATTAGAGGTTTTTGAAGACAAGTTAAATTAAAATGTAATACAGAGCTTCGTATTAATTGATTATTGATTATTTATTTAATTAATTGACATTATAGTACTAAAAACTTTTTTGGGTTATCACGTTGGAGAAAATATAGTTAAAAATAGATTGACTGTAATTTTGCAACAAAGCAAACAAATGTCTGTTTGGGCACGCGTTAATCTCAAAATAGGTCGGAAAACGCGGCGTTAAAACACCGGAAAGCCAGCCCCAAATCCGCTTAAAGACGCGTATTTATTACTTACGGACGTCTGCTTTGCCTCGACTGCTAACTCGCCTCTTCTGTGCACACGGTGTCACGGTAAAATTACATTCAGTTTTATTTTTACGGACATAAGTCGATTGATATCTCATTTTTATTGCCAAAATTTATTATTTGACTTGAATAATAAAATAATAAAAATATTTATAAAGATTAAAATAATCTCACATGCATATTTTTAAATTAAATTATGCCACATTTTCCGATATATATTTTTGGATACTTATGTATTTCATCACCGGCTGTCAATCGGTCCTGCTCTTTGGAAATATTCTTCTTTGTATTTTGCAAGATACCGTTAGCGACTCTCTCTCGAGGGAACCTGAAAAGATGAAGCACAGTACCCTTTAACTTTGTCGAGCTGTCACGTTGATCGGGGTTGGAACGAACCCTCCAATTCACTCGGTGGGAGTAGCCACGCGGTTGAGTGAATTTTTATGAATGAATGCGCGAGGATACGCAGATCCAAGGCTTTGGAATGTGCACCCTGTTTTCACCCCTATACCTATATTTACGACAGTGACTCTCAGTTGAAAATTTTATCAAGTGTTCGTAACGAGGCAGCTGGGCGAGGCAATTTTTTTAAATTAGTCGCGCTACTTTAAGAGACGAAATTCCGCGTTAAAAATAGAAGTTTCCGGAATATTACTTTGATCATTGATGCTTCCTAGTGACACGCTTTTTTTATCACCTTCTAACCAACATGGTAACCAAAAAAAGATTTGTTTGCAGAGATTAATCTGAATATTTTTTTATTATAACTTACAAGATTTTACAAGACAGAATATATATTTGAATTGACTTAAAAAATATTTTTTATTACAAGTATTTCTGATATTTCCTGTTATGTGAATATAATAATTGTGCACCGACACCGTTGTACTCTTTAACTACAAAGTGACTCTTATTTGCTGGAGGGTCTGAGGTTGAAGGTGTTAGCGGCAGTACAAAAGAAGACTTCACCCTTCATGCCTAGAGGGGAGTTTATAAAAATCGTGTCAATTAGGCTTCGAGAAAGGAAGACAAGCTGGGATACAGTGCTCGACGAGTAAGGGTTTTTAATTCCTGTTATAAAGAGATGACTCACGGACAATTAATTTTCAAGTGTTATTAAATGTTTTAAAAAAGTACAATTTTTTAAATATTTGATAGATATGTAGGAGGGAATCAGGAGGAGAGGGAAATATTTTGGGAAATGATAGTATCAATTATGGAAATATTATAATAAAGGAAATAGATATATGCATAGATGGTAAGGTGTTGTATCGTTTTTTGAAATATTTTCTTTTCTTGCTGACGTTCGTATAGTTTTCTTCACTATTTTCTTAAAAGGAAACGTTAATTTTTTTAAACTTGATACTCTAATAAAATGATTAAAATCCATTCAAAATTAAGCGTAATGTTTAAAATTATTTTATTTACAATTTCTAATTTAACAAAAAATTATCCTTTTAGTAGTTTATAACTGAAATATTTTTATCGTTTTGACATTTGCATTAAGTAAAGATTTGTTAATTTGAAGAGGTTTAAAAATATAGCAGTTTAAATTTATTCAAGTTTTTAAGAAGCGTATTGTACATTTTAAATACTCATAAAAACGGGTTTTTTATAAGTATATCAAGTCAGACGTTTGTATTTAATTTACGGATTTACTTAACATCTGACGCGCGCGTAATTAAAACTGCATTGTTTATACATACATCGAATATGCGTATTTTGAGAAAAATATAAAAATAGAAATATTATAGTAATGTTATGTTAAATTTTTCATTTAACATTATTAACGTTAGGCATTCGCGATTATTTTGCTTCCTTTTTGCACTTTAATTTCTACTTGATTGCGCAAGGAAGAGAAATGGTTTTACTTCGGGCGGATTTCTCTGTACTTGAATGAAGGTTGTGATTGCGTTCAGTGAAGAAGGGAGGAGCGTCGATCGGCCTAGGTACTGCTCCGGGCGAGGATTAGCCCGTGGGGTATTGTAACGTCGTAAATACACCCCCTTTTTACCCCTCGAGCTTTAAACCCCCTTGTCTTCGCTTGTCTCTCAATGTTCGATAAGTTTGCTGGCTATTCTCATCGACATTGGTTCCTTTCAAAATGTAAAATAATTCTTTTCACGCTGTTTTCCCTCCTCTTTCATTTTTTAAATCACATTTTCAATTAATTAATAATCTTTATGAGTTTCAATTAAAGAAGAGTTTAATGTAAATTAGCTTATTCTATTTTTGATTAAATAATACTTTAGAATAATAAAATAAAAGAGCAAGGACAAATATAATAATTGTTATATTTAATTTTGACGACGGTTAGAAGTAGAGTTTACTGTATTTAAATGTAATGTCTACAAGCATTTTAAATTGTCTGCATTTCTTTTCTAAGTATCTAATTTACCTTTATTGCATTTTGAAATAATAACTTATTTACAACAGTATGTATGATGACAGACATTATTTTAGTTGTCGAGTAATAAGAAGAAAATAGTACATATCGTATTAATAATCCGCTTTTCCAATCTTTTTAATAAAAGTATCCCATTTTATTTTATATTCAATATTTGACTGATTTCCGTGTGGAGAATGATAGCTCGTTTATCGATCGTTGAATTTTCCTTCATGTCTATGTTATGTGATTACGGGTCATAATTCCAGCGGCGCGCTTACAGGAAGGGACCGTGTAGTTTTTCGATAAAATAGAGAAAAGATTAGGGAAGGCGCAATTCGAGGAGGCACTTTAGCCAATGTCGTCATTCCGATACTTATTCAGCATCCCCTGGTTCTATGTCCCAAATGATATCTCGGAGCAAAATCCCAGTCGCCGCGCGCACGCTTATAGCCAGTAGAAATAGAAAGGGTTCGCGAGGGGCTCCGGAAGGACTGCGGGGTTATAATGAAATATAGCCTCGTTCCGCCTCGTATAAGACTGCATTAAGATTATACGTTGGCGCGCTCCTTGGCGACCGAAGATGGTCGAAATAAACGGGGCGACGCGGCGGTAGGGCCGTGGTGGCTGGCGGCTAAGGGTAAAAGGGGTAAGGGATTCCTCCTACGGTGTTTTAATCAAGCCGGATTTGCTGCGGCAAGCCGTGGCTCCAACTTTCATTTTAGCGAACCCCGCCCTGACAAACCGTGCACGAACGTTTTCGTCTACTTCCCTTCATCTCTCTCCCCCCTCCCGCCCCTCACTTTCCCCTGAGGTCCTATCTGAAGTCCTCTCTCGCGTTCGGCAACCCGAGATCTATATGTGTGTTTGCCCGGCATTAAAACGCTATCCCCGTTTTACGGGGACGCGTGATCTTGATCCCGTTCGCCTCCTTAAGAAGCTGCGTGATCGAAAAGGGTTGTTTTTACGTTGAAACGAAACTACGTGGCACGTTGCTGGCGCGTGAAAAGTTTATTGCGTTTCTTTCGACGATAACATCTTGTTTAATTCTCTTTTGCTGTTCTGTATATATTGCTATATGTATACATTTTGAATTAGTTTTCATACAGATATCTAATGTTACTTAATATTATCGAGCTATCGAGTTTCTCATAACTTTTTAAAAACTAAAGCAAAAAATTAATTTTAGTAGCAAAAAAATAGCAAAAAATTAGCATATAATTTTCTTATCTCATTCGTTATATTATGATATAATTTGGCTCAGATAGCTTAATATACAACAAGTAGGGATATCACGTCCACCATCACTAGTAATATATAAATAGTGATAGAGATAAAAGTTTAGTAAATGACCCAATACAAAATAAATTATGTCCTACACTGTGAATCCAATGAATTCATCCCTACTCTAATGTGTATCGTAGACTTTATCGTACGTGTTGCGCGCGTACGTCATGCGCGTCATCGTAACAACGGATGGGTTAGCAAGTATGCCACGGGATTCGCAATAATACATTATTGGAAAACGGGTAGCGTACCCTCTATTTCTATCCCTTTCTCGCGCAACGCTTTTGCAACCGTTTCTAGATCGCCTAGTAGAATTGTTTGTCGATTTCATCTCTTCCGTCTCTCAGTTAACTCTCTTTCCCTCTTCTGACACGGAGAACCTCGTTTATCTAAGCAATCGATGTAATTATGCGCGCTTCTATCAGCAAGCCATTTTATCAACAGCCACCGTTAGATTGNNATGAGGAGTTTATTAAATTTAGACACAAATTATTTGGTAGCGTTAGTACTATACAATCTTTATTCAACATAATACATCAATAAAAATTTATATTTAATTATATTATATACTTATATTTATATATATAATTATTTACAATTATATGGGAAATAAAATTTCATTGTATAGCCATAAAAAGCTTCCGTAAGAAACACTATGTTATGATTTCTTAAACTTTTTTATATTTTTTTAAAACAGAAAGAATATATAATTTTTACTATTGTTCTATGATGTGTAGCCAACATTTTAATAATGTAGTGTGAATTTATATTTTCGAAACAATTTTATGAAGTTTCGAAATAATTTAGATGAATTTATACAGAGACATCTACAACATTTCTTCAAAATCTGTCTTATATTATTTTCAAAACAAGTAAATAACTCATCTCGATTAATCGAGATAGCTTTATTAGACTTTAATTTTCTTGCCTTGAAATTATTTGATGTATGTAACGTTTGTGTTAAAAGCTTTGGTTCCTTAGGATTAAACTTTTCATTCTAGAGACTGCGAAGCTTTATATTCCGTGCTCTACCATCTCCGCTTATAACTCGTATCGGAAGTACGTAAGACTTTAACTCACGCTCCCAATACAGATTACTCGTCCACCCTTTCTTGGAGATAAGAAACATCTAGCACCGTCTTCCGTATTCTCCACTCTTATAGCACAGGGCAGGCGCTAAGCCTCGGGGATCTACCGAGACTTTATATTTCGGCGTTTATTCCAGTCTATGCCACCCCTATATTTGTCTTTTCGCTGTAACCGATACTTGCAGCTGATGAATCTGATTCGTCGAATTGTCGCTGTAGACCGTTATACATTTAGTATTCATGCAAGTTTCCTCTAATAATGTAGCGTAAATCTTTCTTCTGCTACTTTTATTACCATAAACTCGTTATTATAGTCATTAATTAAAGGAATGTGTACGTCGGACATTCATCGCTATTAAACTGTAATTCTTGGCTTAATGGTTTAAGTCGAGTAACATCACTTAAGTGGATCTTATCTTATGCATTTAAAGTTTCATGCTGCTTAGATTTAGCCTCGCTTTGAGACTGAAAAGCCAGTCCGAGACTTATCATTTCACGATAATTTTCCTGTCGAAAATACGCCGTATAGTTGAAATTCATTTCATCTTGACGTGAGCCAGGCGTGCGGAAAGGAAGGAAGGTAGGAAGGAACATACGGCAAACACAATATGGCGTCCACCGCGAGAAAGCCCGGAGCGTTCCGGACCGGTCAGTATGCAATATGCTAAGGTTCTGCCGGCCCCTTCCCCCTCGTCTGATGCCGTCCCTTCCTCTCACTCCTTCACGATCCCTCTTTCTCTCCATCCTTCTGGTCCTCTATAACCTCCGAATCCTTGGGTTTGGGAATTTAATTACAGTATAGTGCCTACATTGTAGCCCCAGCCGGCCCGGAAATAAACTCCCCATTGTCGCGGCACAAAGCTTCTATTTGTCACGAGACCTGGGCGTTCGACACCCTTGCGAAGCGCACCTCCCCCGCCTCTCGCCACCTGCCCTTCGATATCGACCTTTGTACTGGAGCTTTGACTTATGTCGTTTTGGCCAAGCGAGATCGACCATTCGAATGCTAATCCGATTATGGACGCTTTTTCATATATATACATTATATGTATATTGTCACAATTTTCAAGCGGTCTCTTGAGTGTCTTTATCGTTTTTGTGATACAGCGAATTCTCCTTTTTTATTTTCCATTCTTGATTATGCGATACGATTTCGTAGCAGCTGCTAATTTTACATGGAGACATTATCTTCTTCTAATATTTTACGAATACATTCTAATCCTTGCTGCTTTTCTCATCATATTGCATACGTAATTGATTAGGAAAACATATTTGGTTTTATTGTTTTTCGGACTTTATATATATATATATATATGTATAATAGCATTTAATCACATGATTTTTCTTTTATTTGAAATTTGAAACCTCGCTAACCGTAAGTATACATTTCCTCGAACGTGTAAGTTAGAACCCGTCCAGGCGCGCTCCATTCACCGTCTTACATTATAGAGGAGATTATCCGAGTAACCACAGCCTACCTTCTCTAACAATCTCCCTATTCCGCTTCTTCGCGAACTTCCATGTAATAAGTAACAACGCCATTTAATTATAAATGTTCGCATCCCTGGAACGAACTTACCTGGCTCCCACCTTCGGTTTAATCTTAATTACGACGGAGAGGTATGCATTCGTACTCGAGAACTTAAACATCTCACATAGCCAAAAGAATTATCATATCGCAAATCCAATATCTCTCTTTCCATGATAATAATTAGGAAATTATTATAGAACACCATCATTTAATATATCATTTCAAAAAATTTCTTTTTGTAATGTAAAGAAATTAAAATGAGAGAGAGAGAGAGAGAGTATATTGTACCAATATTGAAAATTTATAAAACAGAAAAAAAATTTTAATCTTTATTTACAGACTTGAAGTATAATTTATGTGCGATGATTTTTTTTATATTTAATACAAAATTTTCGTATCATTAAGAATTTCTTAGAAGTTATCACTAAAAAGGAATTGATTTTACATTTGTAAAAAATATATTTTTAAAATATTTTTTTGTTGATCTGGTAATCTTCGTGTAAAACAATTATTTAATTACTTTTTAGAAAAGAATGCTTTCTAATATTCGATCTTTTAGAACTTCACTTTGATGGTATAAACATTATAAAATTTGACACTAATTTATACGATGTGTGATAGTGCCGACAATTAATGACAATATTAGGACAATCCAACTTTTCGTACAATAAGTCGCATCGGGGGCCGAAAATTTAATGACCATAACGTTCTTTGACGATTGCTATCGCACCACGGCACGCGTCTTCATGCGTGACGTCGTCAAACTATCGCTACCCTTCTCGCGCGATCAAGAGATGATTTTGTCTCTGGCGTAGAAGCGAATTATTGCCATTTGACGTCGAATTACGTTTTAGCGCGGATGCGAGCAAACGTGATCCTTTAGACGATGCATTCGATATGCTCTCGTTGCTGCTATCGTGAAGACTATAGTAAGTTTGCGGTGCAACGGAATGACGACAGATGCGTCCAGCAACAGTTTTGCCGTCGATTCCTCGGGCCGAAATTGCCGTCATCGTCGGCCCATAAATATAACGAGCGTTCCTCCATTCGCCGAGGCTCTCCCGGCATCGGACCGTAAAGCCCCCATAATTATTCACTCGTCGTTAAATCGGCCGCCTACGCGGCAGTTACGGCTTCCCGTCGGCCAAGTATATACCGTGCATACAGACTACGCGTTTCCACGATGCATGCATGTGCTACGGAGTGTTAACGTTTGTTCCGGGATTATCGTAAGCCTCGAGAAGCAACATTCTCAAATTACGAATTTTCACATCTTCGTAAAATGATTACAAATTCGTATTACTCATTACGCCTAAATATTAGTTGTATCAAAATTTAATTGCAGATTTTTACAAATAAATTTTTCGCTGAGAAAATAAAAAAACCAGTATGAAAAATATGTTAAATATTATATATAAACAGTTAATTTTTCTGAAATTGTTATTCTTGATAATTACGGCCTTTTAAATAATGTCTTTATTTTATTAACATATTATTGTAGATAATTATACTCAAATATATTTTATCTTTCTTTGAAAACACAACAAAGTATGATGCTTCTGATATTATTACGATTTACAATTTGAAATTCATTCATAAGAGAGACAAAGTAAAGTTAAAATTAAAGTATCGAAGCAATAGCTATCGAGATTATAAGTAATTAAAGCATTGCCCTTACTCGATCCTTTTAATTAACCAGCGACATTATCTTTTCGATTTCCGGTATGCATGCGCTTGTATTCCAATCTCTTTTGGCAGGCCGTTAGAAACGGAAAGGCAGGGAGAGGGATGGAAGATTAAAAAGAAAAGAAGCAATTGAGGGGTGCAAAAGTTTTCGATGAAATCGCGAGTACCCTCGAAACTTGCCGCTCGAAACGGTCGAGCTGGCGGATGCACGAGATTCGGACGGAAAGCGAAAACCGTTTCGTTATAGGTGGATGGTGTCGGCTCTTCTGGGATGCAGGCGGAGGGGAAAGGGAGAAGGAGAGTCGGGACGCGCGGCGGAACGGGCCTTAATTGCCCGCGAGTTAATTAAACTGTAATTCAATCGCGCGAATTCGCCGATGTTTTATCGCGGCGCGACGCGCCGTTAAGTTCGCGCGCTCGGCGATACGCTCGTTACGGAAAGTATATGGGACCGATGCGTTTTGCGTACGCTGAGCGGAGACGATGGTAATTTACATAGGGGGTGAATTAAGTTTAAGTGCTGTACATTAATGGAAACTCAAATTACTAAGAAATTTAACGCGATGTCTCGAGGCATGAGCAAAACGATATTTTAAGAAACGTTTAAACGTTTCTCCTCAGCGTCCACTACGTCAGACCGAATTAAATTTAGTGAATAAACATCATTAATTTGCAGAAAGCAGTTCTAGTTTAATTTGCTTACGCCAACAACATTCTGTGTTTCTAAAACTTGCTTAAAAATTTATGTAGTTCTGTTCCGGATTTAAGCGGCTCGATGTGATAATTTTTTCAAAATTTCTCTCGCTAAAGTATAATATATCCAATTAATATAGTAATTAGTCTTTTGACTTCAGATTTGTATTGATTTGAAATCAGCTCTCATCCGAACTCATCCACTGATAGATCGAATGTCGCGCGCGAATTTAGGCAGATTACGCCAGTGGGTTCCTTAGACCAGTGGCGAGGTGAAGGGCAGTAAGGGCTGCTTATTGTAATTATCCCTTCGAAGTAGGTACAGCCTACCCTTGAACCTCTCCCCCAGAAGCCCCCTTTCCGCACACGCTCCCGGGCTCGATTGTTCTTGCTCGTATGGCACCGTGCGCCACGTCTATGAAATTAAGCGTACCACCCTTCTTGCCGAAAACGCGCCTGTTTCGTCAAGATCTCTCCTCTCCCCTTGGCCCCTCGGTCCTCCACCTTCCGTCGGTGTATCCCAGCGCCCTTAATTTCTCGAAGATAATTGCCGCCTCGTCTCTGTTAAACCGTCGCGATAATCGATGCGCCGCGCCACCGCCACACCGCGATTGATGACTTCGCTCGCGCGGGCGCGCGAAACGCAAAACGAAATTACATTCTTTCGAAAGTCCTGTCTCATCCTTGGCAATTACCCAGTCAGGGAACCTTCTTCTCCTTCCCCTCTTCCCTTAGAGTAGTCAGCCTCGTTACTCGATCCGTAATTTGTTACTTATCTAGAACGAAACTTTCGATCGCCCGCGTCTCCTGGGATATGTAGACGAAGTTTCGTCGCCCTGGGCGATAAATGAGAAATTTAAAACAAGCTATTCAGTCGCGCGGGAAAACATTATACTTTGCTGTCACCTTGCGTTTTATTTATCGATAAAATAAAAAAAAATTAATTTAGTTTATTATTAATTACTTCTTGTAGGGTAATTAATAATAAAGATAATTACGTGTAATTATGTTACTAAATGATTAATTTGTGATGTATTTATACTACTTAACGAGATGAAATTTGAACGTATGGAGTCAAATTGCTTATGATTCGTACGAGATATTATTAAAAAGTCTCGTGATTATTTTAGCTATGTTTGTAAATTCGGTACGTATGTGGCACATGAATTTATATATTGAGAGACTTGCATATGCAACATGGGAACTTTAATGGAATGTATATGTCTATCGTTTTTTTTTCTTTCGACCGAATATGTAGATCACGTATTTTTCGAAAATCATGAATTCGTATCACGTATCGGGTCTTGCACTTTGTCGGAATGTTTGACTTCGTCAGATACATATTTCAATCGTCGTGACCGAAGAGGCAAGGGGAAAGAGGGATGGTTGTTTGCTGGTGACCAGAATTTAATATTCATCCAATCAGGGGGGCAAATCCATTGCGCCTGAGGGTGTCACTTCTACCTCTCCTACTGCCTGCCTTTCGTTTCCTTGCCAATTGCATATTTGCTCTTTCGAGAGAGATCAAATAGAAAAATTTGCAATGTGAATATTTGTGACAGATATGATATAACACATGTAAAGAGAATATTTTTTTTTAAAATTCGAGAAAGAGATAAATTAAATCAATCTGTATAAGGACATATAAAAACTAATACAAAATTATATCAATTAATTTTTCTTTGCATATACATTTCCTCCTTTTTTCCTTTGCTTACATAACAATCATTCGTCTGGTTTAATACATTATTTAATATATTGTAATTGTAATTGACTGGTTTATTGATTCGGAAAATTGGATAAAATCTTTCAAAATTCGTCTCTACTGCATAAATAAATGACGTATTCTTGTTCATGTTAAATTATATCGGTGATTCTTGGACAAAAAAGGGAGCATGCGGAGTGCACGTCAATAGAATGCTCGGCTAGCCGACATAAAGGGTAATATAATTTGCATTATGCTCGCGGTAGGGCGTACCCTTGTTTCGTAAGCATTGCGGAGCAAACTCAGTAACAAACCCGCGGATTCGTTCGATCAAACTTAATTAGCGCCGAATTCCAGACATAATTAAATCCGACCGCCGTGTAATTTTGCGTAGGTAGATAGCTCATGAGAAATGAAGGGACATAGAGGGGGAGGGGGGATAAAACGTAAAGGAGAGAAAAAGCTCGAACCCAGAGAAAAAAAATAAAGACGATATTTTAATCATAAAAACCTAAATTTTTGAAGATAAATATAATAATAAATATTTAGAACTTGCTATATTTTTCAATTAGGTTTCTTGTGCAATCTAGGTGAATTTTAACGATTCTCTTTTTTTTCTCTCTCTTCCTCTGCTTTAATTAGTTTTTATTTATTTTTGTGTATTTTTTAATGGCTTTAATTGCTGCCTAACAACTTCTATTTTACCGCGCAGAAAAGGAGGTCTTATCGGAAAAAATTTCTACGCTAAGATTTCACGCGTGTCTTGCAAGTGGGATGATAAACGTAGCCAATAATGCCACAGCATTCCCCGGGAAAGCGCGGGGGAGAGAGAATGAGTAAGACAGAGATAAAGGAATTCCTTGAATGCTTCCATAGTTTAGAAGGTAGCCCCAACGTTCTTAGCTATACCCTTTCCCTTCTCGAATATGCTGGTTCATTCACGATACCTTACTCATTAATTATAAGAAAATATTGTCCCGTGACTGACCACGTAAGGAATGATATCTCAATGGCGTAGATTTCTTTATATTAAAAAAATACTTCGATAATTTGCCAGAGAACATTTTTTACAGAGACATTTCTCTTCAAATATGCTATCTTCCAATATATTGTATGCGCGATATATTGTATATTGCGCATGTAATATTCAGTATTAAGAAACTATAACACTATAATCGCGAAGAAAGATTACATTTTCTTTCCTAGTTTATTATAGAAATGGAATCAGTCTGTATAACAAGTCCTTTTCAATGAAAGTGAGAAATACTCTTTAATGCCGCGCTCTGTCTTGATAACGTCTCTGAGCCTCATCCTAATAACAAGCAGCATTAATCACTACAGCGCCACGTTGCAATTACCATGATGGCGCTGGTTTAGTTTAGGAGAAGCGTTAAAGGTGGAGGTAGGGGACTTTGTCGAGCATAAAGTCAGAATCAAGGCGATCCGTTTTCCTATAGCAGCTTGTGAACCTGTTCTTTGTCTTGGCAGTGGCTGACTTCATTATTTTTGCGTTCACATTAATGTAAAATCAAACGCAATACTTTAAATTCTTGTTATCTTTTCTTCTTCTCTTTTTCTTATTTAATGTATTGTTAATAATCTTTCTCACAGTTATAATAATTACTTTTTTAATCATTTTTAATCATTTTATTAAGCAAATACATAATATTTATCGATCATTTTTCGTCTTTCTGTTTTAATAAATAATCAGCTCTTTCCAACTAGTTCTGAGAACGAAAAAAATTACGCGACGAAACTTCGTTTCGTGGGTTAGAGAAGTTGAAGGATGATCAGAACGCGAAAAAGCGATGAAGATGTTCGTGGCGCGGAGAACAATCTGGATTGTGTAGGAAAGACTTGGATATTGGAAAGGACATTTCGTTGTCGCCTTTTCGTCCGTTCTCTTTTTCGACAAAGACGAATTTTCCGTTCGTGTCATAACTGTCTTTCGCTATCTCCACAATCTCGTCATTGTCCTTTCGCGGATTTTCCGTTCCGTCCACAAATGTGATCAATGAACGGCGCAGATGTTATTCTGGATTGTTTCGGAATATTGTGCATCTAATCGCCCACCCCGTCACTTTGACTACATTCCGGGGAATAGGATCCTAGGATCTCCCGGGACAGAGCGATCCATAAATCGAAAGTTCGAGTTCTCCCCCAACGAATACTACGTGTCTCGACCGCTCTTATCGACGTATTCTTGCGTTAACGTAAGATCGAGCGGTGATTCGCCTCTGGCTAGTCTTCGCCAGATGCGAGATTACCACTGGACCATTGAAGATCGAGCTTCCTCGAGGCATTAAATCATTGTAATATATTAGCATGTTTACATCTCAGGAAGATTCTACGCTACTATATGTTATACCTTTATAGGCATTGTTAATTATATACCAACAACTTTGAAAGCATATAATTCAAACTATTCTGTGATTTAATAGCGAACGAAAGAGAATTGCTACGTGTATAGAGATGCGAAACATTTTTCTTTCTGAAGTCACAAAATTATTTATTTTTGTTCCAAAGTATTGATACAAATTAAGAAGTATTTCAATAGTATATTTAATTTTTTGTTACGAGTTAGTCACAGTTTAAAAAAAGTATTATGATTATAATTTGCGGTACTATCGATGGTCGATCGTTTTCTATGTTAGTGACTCGCGAATTTCGGAGAATTAAGAAGATGTTTGCCCTTTCTTTTCGTCAGTTGTANAACTAAGGGAGGGAGGGACGGAGGAAGAGGGGTAGTGTCGCTATACTGTGGCGGCATACGCTTGCCGTCGCAGAATCCACCTCCTGTCAAGTTTAAACCCGCTACGTGACTAAGTTGCAAGCGGCCTGCTAAGATGTCCTGCTAATTTATATGTTCGCGTTAACTCGCGCCATCCCCCTTGTACACCGTCACATCCCGCTGAAGGGAAGGCGAGGAAGGGATTCGCGGAGGAAGCTTCTGTGAGAGAGGGCACGGGACGCATAAGTAATCGCCGCTATCGTGCCCGACAGATGCGCCGAAGATTCGTTGTTTCTGATCGTGTAATCGCAGCCGAAAATCGATTTTATCGATATTAATTGCAAAAAAAAATTATTAAAGAATTTGATTTTAAGATGCACATTATTCATATTTTTAACGTGTTTGATTTAACAATTTTATTTTTCGAACACTTATTATATTTAAAACACAAGGAATGATATATTCAACAAAAGTCACATTTATAGCGAAAAACAGTAGAGTAACGTCAATTGACATAATTGTAGTTCGAAAACAAAAAATGGCACAAATAATAAAATCGATATCTGTAAGATGTACATTTGTAAAAGCACCTGTTCATCTATGCGCGGTCCTTTCTCATGAGCAAAGGAATCAGAGATCGTCAAAGGAATCACGTTTACTTACCTGACATGGTTAGGTTTATGGAGCAAGGATGCTGGTCCTTAGGGCGAACTTTACGGTCGGGCCTCAAGGAGGTAGAACCGCAGAAGCTTCGAGGTTTGAGCCCTACGTATCCTGATGAATCGTATGGTGCGCAGAACTCCTTTGAAGCGTTCTCCAGACGACCATCTTTCATTAAGCTTAATCGGAGAGAAACTCCGCTATGTCTTTTCCTCTTCAACACTCAAAAAAATCTTATCCTAGGATTAGACAATTAGATGCCTTGTCATTTCATTCTTGCATATGTTCTTAGCTGTATCACATTTCAAACGAAATGTTCTGTGTTATTTAGTAAAAAAAAAATTTTTTTTTTATTTCCGATTCGCAAAGAAATAGCGGGTATCGATCGCGGATGAAATCTCAAATACATGGTGGTTGCATTCCAATTAGAAGCCCCTATGCTCCATACATTCTTGGTGATGGTTACTCATATCGAATGTAACAGGCGCCCACATGTTGAAGATGCACCCGCGCGTGAATATTTGCCTAAGTGATTGCTCGTCTTGAGACGACGACGACGANGGCAAGGATGCGGTTCCAATCGGATGTCCACATGTCTGCCTGACCATACCTGCATCTTCTCTACTTGTGGTTCTTGCCCGGCACGTAGCACACGGACAACTTTGTACTCAAAGTTCCCGCTCACGGACGTCTTTGGGAAACTTAGAACAGCCTTTTCGAGAGGCAGACATGGGGTGAAAATGCTCTCTCTCCTTATCTATTCCCTTTCACGTTTTGTTTGTCCTTTTCTCTGATTAACTGTCTACAGTGCCGGTATGTGACGTTCTCGACAGCCTTTTTATTTTTCGCTCTCAACTACGCGAGTTATGTGATAACATAATAAAAATGGAATAAAATATTTCTTAAAATATATTAAAAAACAGTCTTTCCATTTTGAAAAACCTTAAAAAATTTTATTTTATCTGATATAGTGAATAAAAAAAATTTTAATATCTCTGTTTATAATACATTTAAAATTGACTATTATTTTACATTTTTTAAATCAGAGAGATTAAAATGTTAAAACATAGGTTTATAAAAACTTACATCAAGTTTAATTTTTATTGTTCATCTTAGATAAGAATCAGTATTTTAATAAAAAAAAATATTTACGCGGAATAAGCTATCTTCTTCGGTAGCGATATCTTGTAGATAGGAGAACTATCGCAATGTCACGCTTGTCTATGACCTTTCACCTTAAGGACCAACTCTAAGGACAAAGTAAGCCGCACTTATCCAGTCCTCCGCACAGGATTGCGCGATTCGTAAACCCTTATCAAAAGCATAGTCCCAGCGAGTCTCGAGACTCGAAGGCATCGATTCCCTTCGCTTGCTCTGTTCGCTTTTCGCCTCCTCGCCTTGTTATAAATCATGAAAGCTACGGAGTAGCGACGGCGATGGTGGTGGTAGTCCACCCCTGTGTATACTAGCGCCGCCGGGTGGACTCGGTATCCAGATCGTAGGGTGGCTTCTTTCGGTCCGGGCGGGGTCCAGGGACAGGAACGACGTCAGGAGCAAGAAGGGGTGCCTTCGTCGACGGAGGCAAGATCAGTACATTACAGATAAAGCGAACGACTTCGGCCGTCCGGGACTTTTTTAAGCCATAAATTTGGTGAGCGGCAGGGACGAGAGCGAGAGGGAGGAAGGGAGGGAGGGAGGAAGACGGCGTTACGAGAGAAGTGTTTGCCGAACTGGTTCCTTCCTTCCTAACTCAATTGCTGCGACGCGGTGATCTATGGTGGTTGGGGAACAGCAAAATCACAGACCCGCGTCCTCGTGCCCCGGATTTCTGCCACTCTAAAGAGAGGGTCTCCTTATTTCTACCAACGTCGTACCGATTTCGCACTGCCGCACATGTTGCTTTTTTCCTTTTCGTATTATGTTCGATCTGATCAGAACGAAGAAAAGAAGTTTGATTTAAGAAGATAAATGCTATTTCATATTTTTTTCTTTGAGCGAATCGCGATTTGAATATTTTGAAAGTTGTTATTTGTAGTATGGATACGAGGTATTTATGTTTGAAGAAATTCATGGAAAAAAGATTGGAAAAAGCGAAATTTATTAATAATTATGTATTTTAATTATGATTTTTTTGGAAAAAGCGAAATTTATTAATAATTATGTATTTTAATTATGATTTTTTTAATAAAATATTAAGATGATTATCTTGAACATCACGATATGTGTGCTTTATATTTTGATATATGCATTTTAATGTATGTTTTATATGTACGATTTTTTAAATGTTTTTTGTATTACACGATATATAAAACAGAATTTTATTCGGAACTTTGACACGAATTACAGATCGTCTAAAGTGGGCTTAAACTAACATTCTTAACAAGAAATTTTATCGATAAGAGTGTTGTTTCTCTCTTCTGTTTTCTACTTCCTATTTGTGTCTGCAAAGTGCTACCTCGACAAAAATGTTTTTAGTTGTAAGTCTTCTTAAATCAAAGTCAAGAATCTCTCAAGAGCGACGCGATTTCCATCGCATTATGAAACGGAAGAGAAATTTAAAGAGATTGGATGTTAAGGATGGGGAAAAATGAGGGATCCTATGACGAAACGATCTAATGACTGGGAATCCTCTTTATGGTTTTACAAGAATTTTGACCCCTCGGACAAAAGATAACCAGGGGAGACGTTTAGTTCGACGTTCTTTGTCTTCGTTTGTCAGAGGGTGACATCTTTTCTTTCTCTCGAGCTATAAATTGTCCATGGTAGGATCTCTGAAGTGGTATGAGATAAAAGAAAAATATTGCCAGAATTGCATAATGTGTTTAATTTAAATATAATGTCCAGATTATTGTTGAAAATATTGTTCTCGATAAGAATGGATTTTTATATTTCTATTGTGCGCTATTTGAATGCTTTGAAAATCTTAATACGAGATTGCAATAATTTTTGAATTATTAGCGATCGATAATAATAGATAATAGATCGCTATGCATATAGCATATGCAATTATTTCAACACGCGATTACCATGGCTCAAATTGGATCGATATTTTGAAAATTAGGAAAAGAAAATAAGTACGTTTTAAGATTTTCTTTTAGGATTTTGAACTCTGATTAATCTTGTAGATTGTATACGTGATGAGAGAGAGAGAGAGAGAGAGAGAGAGAGAGAGAGAGAGAGAGAGAGAGAGAGAGAGAGAGAGAGAGAGAGAGATTGTAGGCCAACTCTTGTTTTTTGTTATTTATTTCTTTAAAATAATATATCGGTAAGAAAAGGATGCATAAATCGCTAATATAACATTTTTACATGAAATTATTGTTTAAATAAAAAATCATATTAATTAAAACATGGAAATTAAAAAATAATGAGGTAGAAATTAAAAATAATAATACGTGCACATTTTATTAAATTAATATTTTAATAATACATACTGAAAGAATTAAAAATTAATTATATAATTAATTATAAATATATAATTTACATCGATAACATGTAGAAATAGAAAATTATTTTATGTTTATTATAATAAGTTTAATTTTGTTTTTACGTTTGTGAACTTGTCGAAGAAGATGGGTATGTTTTATTTCAGTACGTTTTAAGGGTAAGGACACGCACGCAGCAATTGAAACGCACACGGACAATGTAATGCGAGAGCTCCCCTCTTTCCGTCCCCGTACTTTATATGTGCACGTGCCTTCCATTTCCATCAGACATAATTGCATGTCTGAAAACGGATTCAGTGTAGGCAGTCGGGTAAGCAGGTAGGGCATCAGGCGAGCGAGCGGGAGGTGAAAGATAACATGATATATATAGTTAATTACCTTCCGGCGTTACCTGGGTGCACCAAAAGGTTGGAAGACGCGCAAGTGTTTCTTCGCATTAGCTTAATATTTTCCTAACCCGTCCTGTAACTTCGTAGACGCGTATTATATTCGTCGCTTTTACTTCTATATTTCTTGTGTCGCGAATATGAGGTATAATCTTCTCAAGATATAGATACACGAAAGATATGCGTCGCGCAAGACAAATTGATTAAATTAAATTATGTTAATACTATTCGCTAAAAAATTAAAAAAAATATTATCCTTTTATGTAAATAATATTCTAATACTCCTTCGAAATTAATAATTTGGGAGGCTTTTTCTCGGCTTATGCTAATTTTTTCACCGTAAACATTCCAATAGTAATACTATGAGCATTGAAATAAAATTTTTGTTACATCCTATCGGATCTGTATGTGACTCGTTGACTTTGAAAGGAACGGAACGCATTGTCGCGTGCCGGGATGTTCCGAGTCCTGCGGAATTTCGTTCTCGTCCCGAAGGAATTCGCAAGGTTGGAGTTCGGAGATCGTCGACGGGTGAACTTTTTTTCGCCCGCGAACCGTCGCGTCCCGGTACCGCGCTGCCGTTTCGGCGTTCTATCGCACCCACGTCCGATATTCCGTCGATGGAATTCAGCCCCCGACGAACGTGGCGGGCGTGAAAAGTTAAAATCGCATCAGTGAGCCATTATTGTATCGCCGGTGTCGCGCGCCATCCCGCAAAAGTTAAACAATTTACGAGGTCTTACATCGACGATGTCACGTTCCCTCTTTCTCTTTCTCTCTCTTTCTCTTCTCCTCTTCTTCCCTCTATGTTCTTTTGCTCGCCGATCCGTTGGTTTCTTCTCCCGTCGAGGATTCTCATGGACACACGTGTCGCCGCGGCCCTATCCTAAAACTTTCGACGAGGTAGAACAGCGATTTGTCGTCTTGCGCGACGTGTACTTTCGACAAAATTGAGACGGCCGCCACAAAGCATATAATAATTAAGCGAGAATTAAATGGATCGTATGTTCGCATATTAAAAAATTAAATCGCATTATACTCTTTCTTATTTTGAGTAAAAAACATTTAAGAAATAAAAGTAATCTGCAATTTCGACGTTTTCAAAACTTATATAAACATCTATATAGAGTTATATAAAAAACTGTCTACAAATAATATCATCCTGATATAAAAGATTTTTATCATTATTCGCAATATTTTAAAAGCAAAAAATTTATATTTGAAACTTTTTTAGCTGTACTTTATCAAATATTTTTCGACAATAGTGAGGATAACTGTACGATGCGTTTATTATCGGGCATTGAAGGAACGTTCACTGAGAGAATCTGCCGAAAACAGGAGCTACGCGAAGGAAGCTTTCCTCTATCGGGAATTACTTAAACCGGCTTTACGACTACCGGAAACTACCGTCCCTGTTGAGGGGATTCCGATGCATTACCGTATTAGTCGCCGCGCTTAGAAAGGGTTCCTGCAAATGTAAAGTAGATTATAGACACGGCCCATTTTAATCCTTTCCACCCTTTTTCGCGTGCACCTGCTTGCCTGTACGTCGATCAACCCGCGTATAGCATATGTTATGTAGCGTGTCGAAAGAGTCATAAAATCGATAACGAGTATATAGATATATGCCATTTAATTATTTATAATTGCATAAATACGAATTATGAACACACTTCATCAAGTTTTCGAAAATAATAATTCTCTCTAGTTCAGTCTTACATAGCCGTGCAATGTATAGTCTGCGCAACGATATCGATCCTATTTTTCTCTCTCTCTCCCTCTCTCATTGTCAGTTCTGCCTGCGGAATAAAACGTCGGAGAACGGCGAGCGTGAATCGTTTTTCAGCGATAAAATGTCTTTGTATCCTAGTGGTATAGCGCGGCAAAGTTTTCCAAGTAGTGGTGTTTGCGTTCTTGCGCAGCGTGTGTTTCGACGCGTGTACGATGCCGCACGCAAATTATCGCACGTGTCGCATTCCCACATTAGGGAAACTTTCATCGCGTACTTTGTTCGTTACGTTACGTGCACTAAACCATGAAAAAAAAAAATTGCGTTGAGTTTAGGTACATTTTAACAGTTACACTACTACTGGCATATTTCGTTACGTTATTATAAAGCTATTATGAAACTCGTGTCTGAAGTTATTATGGAAAATGTGCATGGTGTATCGTATGGCGATGTCGAAAGTGTCACATTATAATGATTACAAGGATCACGGTATTTAACTGCGTCACGTGAAAATCAGTTTGCATTACCTATGCGTATATACGCGTTAAAGTTACTTCGCGGAATATCGTTGTACCTCACGTTTTCTTATTTTCGTCAAAACGTATACCGTTCGTGTCTTCAGATTTTGGTCGGACTCGTCGCACGTCGCTCGTGGAAATCGTAAAAGTTTCACGGGACACGATGAATTATTCCTGCCGTGGAGACGCAAAATTGCGGGAAACTTTCCTCCGGCGAGGCGAATCGCTCCTCGTATACCTACGTGTACGTGTATGTGTGTGTGTGTGTGTATACGCACGAGGCGTGTGGGATACTCGTGTGTCGACATCGCGGGGGTCGGCAAAGACGAAGGGGTAAGAAGGGCCAGATCGCGGAATGAATGCGGGAAAGCGTAGGATCATCGAGCAGGCCGGAGGCAACTTTGTAAGAAGAGGAAGGGTTAAACTCAGGCTAGGGGAATAGGCTTCTTAATGCGGGGGTGAATTTTATAGTCTCTCGAGCTGAGATATGGTTGAAAAAATACGCCACAAATTTGCAATTTCTTTGCGAAGTGTTTTAGAAAGACAACTATCTCAAGTTGTGTCTCAATAATTATTTCACGTGCTGTATATCCTTGTGTTCACTTACAGGAAAATGTGTTTAGTGTAATACAATGTTTATAATATTGATATAATTCTTATAATATATGATATGATTAAATGTTATAAAAAAGTAATGAAATTTGGTTTTTATCGATTAAAAAGGAGAAATAGAATATGCACTCTCCAACATGAAGAACTTTTTCGAAACTGCGATCGGTATTGTCATCGGTAGAATCATTGATACAAGTCCGTTTAGTTGGCGAGGGTAGGATGCAGAATGTTGCGTACACCCCTGTGGATTTCACCTGCCACGTCGTTGGCGCATAACACTTCGGTTTTGCTCGCTTCGGCCGTTCGGTGTCGACATCAAGTTCAATATCACTTAGGTTTATGGCGGCAATTATCATTTTACGATCGGCCCTGTATTCTTAGGGCTTTATTACCGGGCCCCGGCACGGTTCGGCGCGAGGCGTTAACACCGGTAAGAGCCATAATAACCGAAAGAAATACCCCTTTCTCTCCAAGGCGCGAAACGATAAATGCAGTTTTGCAGTTTCCAGAAAGAGCGCACCCCTGTCTCTTTTCAGAGATCATTCAGAGAATTTTAGGAGGCTCTAAGTCCCTCGATTTTATATACAATATATATATTTAGGGTAATTAATGCCCCTGCAACGTCAATGACGTTTTAGCACATTGAAAAGAGGTTCTATGTAATTTTACTCCAACGCTCTTAAAATAGTTTGGAGTGTTTTAAACGGGTGCGCATTGTTCTATCCGGCAAATTTCTCTCTTTATCTATCTTGCCGTCTTCTTCAGAAGCTCTTCATCGCAGGAATAAATTTATTTAAATTCGCGCGATCGATTAGATTTGAAATTGTTAAGCAGGGACCATCAGCGGCAGATCCCGAAGGGAGAGCGAATGGATTCCGGGCACATTTTTTTCTCGACATGTTCGGGATTCGATGTGTAATGGAAAATTTAGGGCTGCTGCGAACGATAAATTTGCGGCTGTCCACTCGAATATTTTCCGTGTTTTAGGTGCCCAGGGATCCAGGGACTATCTTGACCGTCGCGCTATCCCGAAGGAGACGTCCCATTGCCCTTGCATATTCACAAATCATTCGTAGATAGAGCAACGAATCCCTTTCCCATGGGATACCGTCTCGTTCTTTTTTTCTTTCTTTTCTTCTTTCGTATTTATTTAAATCGCGTTCACGAATAACAATATAGGTTGACATGTTTTTTCAAACTTGACTCTCTTCGCTGATATTTCTTCACAAATATCAATAATTGATTATAAATCGATGCATTATTAGAAATGTTTTAATTCCATTTCACAGTTTTTTTTTTAATTTATAGATATGATTGATATTAATTATTTAGAAAAGAAATATGATGAGCGTATTATTGCGATATTTCTAGTTAAATCATTAAAGAAAAAAATCGAACGCATTCATCTCGTTTATCAGAACTGCATGTTCCGTCGTTGTTGCTACGTTAATGGTATCCAATTGTCGAGATGCAATCTTCGATGGCCAGTGTCTGAACTTCGATTGTGGCTGGCTGACGTAGGCTGTCGCGTGAACTGGTGCTAACTGTAGCATGTAGATACGTCGAGAGCAGTCGATACGTTACACCGTGTGACATCATGGACGTTGGTGTGAACCCGCCAGAAACGACGGCCCGCTCCCATGTGGCAGGCCAGTAATAGGAGTTGGCGAAACCTGTCAAACTTTTCAAAGAGATACGAGTCAAATTTCTCCCAGTTGACACGATAAATATGAGATAAATTAAAAGCGTGCTCTTCTTCCCGTCATCTAGCGTGGCGGAGGGCGCGGCGTGTGAGATTTACTTCGTAGAAGTTTTTAATACCTTTTTTCGTTAACTTCAACGAGGTAGGACTCGGTTGTAATACGAATCACGTGAATCACGTGAAAAATTAAAGCTAAAAGATTATTGCAGCGCGTTCGTGGCAATGTTTTTGTTTTTATTTGCACAAATATGAAAACCGACGGATTTTTCGCGTTTGCGAGAGAAAAGTCGGAGAACTACTTGGAAAGCGATCGAGCGTAATGCGACGGCTGGTATTTTCACTGTATGGTGTAGGAAGTTCTTCTTTGACGAGTCGGTCGGCAAAAGACAAAAAAAAATGCTGGGCAGGACAACTTGTTACTTAAATCGCGCGCTGCGAAGTCAGGGGGATTTCTCTCGACGTTGCGGCAAACCCCTCCTTTGTTTCTTTACAAAAAAGTCGACGAACATTCGCATTTCCAGCTTTGTTTCGGCATTTCTTAATACCTGCGCGAATCAAAGAACGGCACAGCCTCTTTTCCTTGCATCTTTCCCATATTTTTAGAGATCACACTTTTCTATTTTTATTTTCTTCTCATTTAGAAATTTCCTTTTCCCTTTTTCTTTTCTTTGTGCGAAGGGAACTTATGTAAGGGAGTTGTATTATTTTCTACGCAACGTAATATCCGGGATAATCGAGTTCCCCCGTTCGCAGGTGAATTAACCGCCAGAAAGACTTGTCACGAAATCATCCCTTCATTGGGGACAACTTCTCGTAGGCGTTAAAAAGTTGCGTTATAGTTGACGATAATTGCATAGATCAATGATTAAAAGAACACAGCAGAAATGTTTTGTCTTGAATCATTAATATAATCGTTATCAATATATCATAAAGAATGGAAAAATATATTTATTGAAAATGTAATAATCTGAATTTAGAATAATGAATGTGATCGCAGTGAATCTTTTTTATTATAGATAAGATGTAATTTCTCGCGAGTTTTTTTTCTACCGAAATTCTGCGAGTCTAGTGCAAAGTGTATGACGATAATACCCTCCGAGAGGATATTGTCTCTCATGGATTTTCTTCTCATCAAATGAGTTTTCCTTGCCCGGCTAATTCCCATCTCTCTCCTTCTCTCTTTTGCTGGCTATTCCGCATCTCGCGGCAGTACGTAATTAAAATTGCAAATCCGAGTTAACCAGTATACCCAGGCGTCTCGCTCTAGTCAAAGGCCCTTTCGCGGACCGCGCGCATTTGCGATACAAACAAATTTGTTTATTTTTATTTGGCTTTCACGAACCTCTAGAAAAGGAGATTGCCGGTCACCCAGGGGTGGTGAGGGAGGACGAGAGGGGCGAAGGGCGAGGGCGATGTAAGGGCGGGGGGAACGAATGGAGACCGAGGAAGCTTGGAAAAAGTTACACTCGCCCGCTACGAGGCGGTTCATTAGGTATTGTAATCCGCGCCGGTTCCGCCGCTAATGAAGATAATGGCATTAAAGCATTTGGCAGGTACCAAACGGAGTGCACAAAGCCGATCGTTAATTCGATCACGGCAATATCGGCGAGCGGAAGAAAAAGACTCGATCCAAGCCCCGAGTTGCTCGTAAACTCCACGCCCGACAGTTAATGACACCGAGTGTTCCGCGAGTTTGAAATGGTAAGGCGGGTCGCTGAGAGCCTTTGAAATATAAGATCTTGATTGACTTGTCCCAGATGCATTAACAATAATTTCATTAATTTCTTCCGAACCGCGATACGTTTTCCTCAAGCTACTTTATCTCCCAATTATATGTTGAACTTTCGTAATAAATTTTAGACTCATTTGAATTAGAATTAGTATTATTTTGCTGAATAAAATTTCCAGTAAGAGAAATTCAAAAATTCTCCAGTTAATAGTTAATGATAGTTTAATTAATAGTTAATACTAAGAAAAATATAAAAACTTCAATAGGTATCATAGAGATAATATTATGCTTTTTTAAATTAAAAAATAATTTTTTTATAATTACAGTGACTTATTTTATCAAATTTTTACTTTTGAAAAGTAGTTTAAACTATTTTTAAAAAAATCTTCTGAGCTATTTTGTTTGTGATAAATATCATTTTGTTTCAACGGTTTGAGGATAATAAAGAATAAAAATGATAAAAGTTTATTGAGAAATTTTATATATTTATGTACACGTAAAAATATTTTTCTTGTTATTCTAAATTTATAGTTAATAGTAGAAAATGAGCTAAATTATCAAAAGTTTGTTGAGAAACCTCTATTTAATGATAATAGCTAGTAATGGACAGTAGATTAACGAGCTAAATTATCGAATGCCCAGATCAAACTATGATACTCTTTTATAGTTCAATTTAGATCGAAATAAATGCCGTATCATAACATGTAATTGTAATTTCTCACGATAGGCAGTCTCAAGGGGATCGGTCTACTTAAATGACATGCCGTTAGTAGAAAGCCCGGCATTACAGGGGAAAGAGGGGTAGTTCGTACGGGCAGCAGATGCGAGACTCGCCTCGGTGGAACTGTGTGTGTCTTAGAAAGTAAACAAGTTGCTGGTCGCCCAGTAAATATAGCGTTAATAAAATATACGTACTCGCCGACCGTCGCCTGCGCTCTCTTCTAACGTTTACTCCTCTGCTATCAAGCGGCCTTAATTCCCGTTGAACTCTTGGTAATTATGGTAGTTTAGTGCCGCATGGCGCTATGAAGAAAAAGGGAGGCGGCGACAGAGAGCCCAAGTGCGGGCCGTTAAATATTCAAATTGTATTTAAATTGTTACCGTTACTTCGGCGTTATTCGTCCGTCTCGTTTGCCTCCACCTTTCATCGAGCTTCTTTGCGAGTCTCAGCTTTCTTTTTCTCTTATTTAGAACTTACTCAATTACGCTGTTTGTTGCAAGAGAGTATTTATCTATTATTAAATGATAACACACATATATCTGATACTATTGCATTTTTATTTCAAGCATGTGCTAAAATGTAAATTAAAAAATGTTAAAGTAATATAAAGTTAATCTTATTTATCAGGATATTTGAATACATCCTAAATTCCATTCTCTTTGTATCTCGATATTTCTTCCTCATCCGCCTCGAGGTTTTATCTGGTTCACGGCTCGCGATCTTTACATCCGTAGAAAGGTAAAAGGCAGCCCTCGGCAGGTTTTAACGTTCTCAGTATAGTCGAAGGGGTACACTGCGAAAAGGAAGAAAGAGAGATGCGGCCGGCAGGCTCGAGAGACGACCAAGGTGGTTTTCCGTAGGTGATGTTGTAGCCCCGGGGTTGTCGAAAGGCGGCGGTTCAGTGCGCGGGGGCGGAGTGGCGTGTGGGCGAAATGAAGCATTCCTTTACGAGGGCTCTTACTGCTCGTAAAGTCGACTTTATGATGATAATTACAGGAGAGGGTAGTAAATCTGGTTGGCGAAGGGCCTCTCTCGCTCGGCCGCGCCAGCTTGTACTATGGTTCGGCCAACGCGTCCTTCCGGTACACGCACACGCGAGCGTGTAAACGCGCGTTCCTCAACTTCGCCGTAACGCGCTGGGAGAACTAAGTACGCTATAGGTGGAAATAACGCCGTCGCGCTCTCCTCCGGGCGTCCGCAGCGTCCGGATTCTCGCATTACCGTCACGGGGATTCTTCTACGGAACGGTCACTGACGTTGTGCCTAACGGATTCATTAGGCTCGCGATCGAGTCACCTTTACGATAAAATGGGGGTACTTCTACGCGAAAATGCAGTCTCATGTGTGCTTCGCGCAGTTCAAGTTACAGCAACTACAACTGTAGTAATATAATTTTACTGTGGTAATAAAAAGAAAAAAGTTTTGCAATGACGCAGCGAGGACGATAACTTAGCAAAGAAAAATTCAACGTACTGTTACAGTCTCTTGATAACCATACTATTATTGAGTATTATATTGTAATCACATATTGAAATATGGTCACTATCACGATAAATTCCGAGACGATGTGTGAAGAGCAAAACCATCTGTAACAAATTTCCGCGAGCCGGCTATGAGACCACCCCGTCACAAAGTAGTTAATAATTACTACTAATTGCCATGAAACGGCGCAGCATCCCGCCTGGCATTGCACAATTATGAACTTTGTTGCGGCTAAATTTCCTTCTATCGTTTTACCCGCGCTGGCAGAAACTTTGCAACTCGCGCAGTTGTATCTCAGATGCAAGTATTTCTTTAAATAGAGAAACGCTTTGTATCATACATATTTATTAAGTATGAGATAATATTAATTATTATTAATTAAGTATAATTGATAGAGAATAATATATAAATATATATATAAACATATTTATATTTTATCGTTTCATTATTATTATATTAGATACTTCACACTTTTTCTTAATTACAAACTTGAAGAATTATTATTTTATTAATAAAAACCTAATTCTTTCTCGTGTTCTTCACTCTTGCTAATTCTTTTTACATAACTAGATAATTAAAATGACCAATCTTTTCCAAGTTTAATCTTTTGCAATTCTGTGTCGAGATAAACTCTATGTTATGCTTTGCGGCAATCTTCCGCATAGTTCTCCAAACCTTTGAAGTAATGCGTGATTATAAATAGTAAATTATATTTTCAACATATTTATAAATTATTTTATAAATAACTGATGATTATATATTAAATTCACTGGATAGATTAAATTGAGAAAATATTTAATCTCCACTTATTAGTTACGAAAAATAATTTGAACTTGCAAATGTTTAATTTTTATCATTATTCTGAACGGAAATTTTGAAATTGATTTCATGAATATATTATCTTTAACTTAGTAATCAATGATATTTATATTATTTCGTAAAAAGATCAGAAGTCTTCTGAGATAAAAAGTTATTCTCTATTTAATTCCGTTTCCGATAATTTTGTGCATAAAAAAGCGATTTGATGGAAGGATTACGATGAGTTGACGAGGTTTTCAGTTCTTCGCGAATCTCTCTCGCGTGTATCTAGAAGCAGTTATCGGCGGGTGCAATCAAGCAAATCATGAAGTTGTTTGGAGAATCCGGCCGGCGGGGTCGACAGGGTCGCACAAGGATGCCCTTAAGTGCCCTAAGGAGACTCCTTTTCGTTCCAACCCCACTGGTCTGACGCCCTTACGTTCACGAGCTGGTGTACGAGCAGCGAACGAGGGGGTGATTCGACGGAGTGGTCGTTCGGATATGAGCATTGGCATCCTAGGAACTATGTTTAGTTCGTTGACGCGCTTTCAAGCCTATAGTATTCGTGTTCTACTCGTGTCAAAAGGTTTACATCTTTTTAATCGACATATGTTTCGTAGAAGGGCATTTCTAGTTGACGGATTTACCGAGACTTTTCGTTTTTCTTAAGAAATTTATTTCAAAAGCTTCTTTGTGCATCTAATTTACCTTAATTTCTTAATTAGATCTAAAACTACGCTCATGATATCGATAAGTTTTACGTGTATTAGAGAGAGATTATCTCTTTTTTTAACAAACTTGAATATTTTTTAGTTTTTTACATAGTCAGGAAATTTTGTGCGTTGTGAGATGTTCATTTTTTAGAGATTTTGTCAAAGTACGAGTTATGCGTCATGAACGCTTTACGTCTCTGAGCATCGTTCTTCGTCGGTTGCAAGGTACCTTTCGACTTCGTTTCCATATCGAATTACATACGAGAAAAAGTTTTAGGTCTGGCTTCAAGGGGACGAGGTACAAGTTTGATATGGATATAGGGAGTCGAATATCTCTGCCTATCTCGTTTCCTCGTCTTTTTCACGGTATATGCCTCGGCAACCGACGCCCCGACGTTTCCCAATACTTTTTCAGGTGATAGAACGATCTCTGATTTGTCCCTGGCTTTAATCTCAAGATTGTCCAACGCTCAAAGTGATATACAAGCTATAGCTTCGCTATTATATCTACAGTATCAAATTTTTTTCAAAAGGGTATATAAAGATTTAATATCAACTGGACATTTATCGAGATTTATCGATTTGTGTATAATATTATTAGAATTAAAAAAGAACAGTTTCGAGATTTTTGTTAAATTATTATTAATTTATTATTTACAAAACGGAGTTAGTGTTTGGAATTGATTATTGAGCTTTCAATAGTTTTTTTTAGATAACGTTAAATTATAAATCTTATCTTAATACAACTACGCGGTCGAGGTCGCAGCAATGGTCAACAGTTTACGTGCAGAGTGTCCGAGCAACTGGCCAAGAGTTAATTTGTCAATATTGCTAATCATGCGCACCGTAATCAAATAAATCGACCAAGTTCTGGCGACGGTCCGTGCAGAATCAATTTGCTTCCTCCTGGCCTTCCAGTCGCCTGGGTTTGCGCAAGGAATTGGCCACTCTGAATTCAGGCGGTGGTCCATTCATCTGGAAACACGATACAAACTGCGGGAATGTGGCAAGGAAAGACGATTTATTGTTCTCCGTTGCACACTATTTTAGTTTTAGCGAACACATTTTCTAGTTTTTCCAGTATTCGATAATTAATAACGCTATATTTTCAGTTCGAAATCACTAAAGAAAAATGTACTTAATTAAAATAAACGTTTAAATCGCGCGCATTTGATATTAATAATCCTTTTAAAATAAATAATTTTTATGAAATTTTACATATAACTTGAACGTAAAATATTTTTCATGACGACGACGAATCAAATTACATCGTACGAAGTCTGTTGCTAATAGTAGAATGCGATTGACGTCTCGACAAGTGTCGAAGGCATCGCGAGTAGTCCAAATTCGAATTAGATATCTACGTGAGAAACGGAGACGACGGCTGCCTTTGGAAAAGGAACGTCGGCAGAAGGAAGGGCATAGGAGGAAGCATTTGTAATTCCGATTAGTTGGGACCTGGTGCAGTCGCCGAGGAGAAGACACCGAACTTACTTCCAGAGAACTTACATGCAGCGCGCGGCACTTTTAGCTCGCACATTTCGACAGTCTTCGGGGTAGGGAGGGTGGCCTTGCGGCACTCGCGAGACGGGAATATTCGAGACTAGTACTACTGCCACTCCTATACGTGACGTCGAGATGTACGACTCTCTCTTCCTTTCTCTATCCTCTCATGTCTCCCTTTCGCCCTTTTCTCCCCGATTCTCCTCATCGTACTCCGCTCTCTCTCATTCGCTCCCTCTCGCTCGCTCTCTATCTCTCATGAATAGCATTGCGATAAATTCGATTAAAACTTCCGTGGTCCTCGGTGGCTTCCATCCCACCCCCGCATGTCGCGCAAGGGGAGGGGAAAAGGACAGGGGACAAGAAGTCGCGGAAAATCCAGTAAACAGTCGTCATGGTTCGATCGATGAATGCAGTGTACTGCTGAAAGCCAGCCGACTGAATCCGTCTCTGATCGGTATTATCAGTAATTTAAAGTTGGCACGGAGTGGAGTAGGTAGCATTTCGAAGCCGAATGACATCGGTATCGCCCGTGATTCCGGCGTGCGCAAGTAGCTAGAACGCGTCGCTACGATTTACTGCCATGACGTAATGTCGGCTTCTGCACGTGTCTCAGTGATTCTAGAGAATTGCATTGCCAATTTTCGCAGAATTTCTTTCTTGTTAAATAATATTTGAGCTGACAAACGTAAATAAAATTATAAAAATTCTGCGTCAAAAACGTAGCTATGTCCAAAAATAAAATTTCAATATATATCACGATTATTAATGCATAAATCTGAAACTACAAATAATATCAAGTATTGACAAGTAATATTATTACATCTATATAAATGTCTTTGCTATATTCTTGTACAAATTATTTTTAATATGCATAACTTAGTTCTTTTATCGTAAATGTTTTTTGAGGATGTAAATTGTTCGAATAAATTATTCATATATTATTCTACGAAGTATTAATTTTTTTAGTCTTTTTTTACGCAACGAAACACACGAATTTTTCCTACATCTGTCATTATTAAATAGCCAATATATTTCTCGTAAGGTCGTTCAGTTAATTCTCCAACACTCTATATTATTTTTTTGTACCGTTCTTAATTACTGCTTGTTCCTCGTTGTGAGCCTCGGAGTTGGATGAGGAAGCAGGTTCTGACGACCTGGTGGTTCATAACTCATCTTCAGGAGCAATGGAAAAAAGCTCGGGCCTTTCTAGGTGTAGCTGAGCGGTTGGTGAAAGAGGCGCCCTTCGCGAGGAGGAGCACGCTGCTCGCTCCTACGGCACATACTTGAGAAAGTTTCGGGATCGCGGCAGGATAGCGGACGTAGCAGGGGGGCGCGAAACAGTTTTGAAGTGCTTGCTAAATGTTGCGGAAAATAATGACTGATGGTAGTTGCGCCCCAAGCGGGACCGGCCTGCCCTCGGCCATCGTCAACATGATAACCATCGTTACCGGTAACATCGACACTTCCTTTCACCAACAACGCTGATAACTATCAGTGTTCTCGGTATTCATTAGATTGTGTCTTGCACTTGTCCGATTCTTCCTTTTGTGCCTGTACTGTTTTAATTGAAGATTTCGACAACAATGCGTAGAAAATTTTGAAAACTTTTGAAGCTCGAACTATCTATACATTGAAAATTAAGTTTGATTAAAATTGAAAATTTTTTGAAGGCTTTCTAAACAATTCTAAACAAATTTTAAAAAAATATTTACTTACGTTAAAATTCGTCATTAATTTCATTCGCAACTAATTGAACTTTATCATGAAAAGTTTTTTTCATCGCACGAATAAAAAGCAATCGAGGAGCAAGAAAGTAACAAGACAAGTTTTCAAATTTTACGATTTCCTCTTGACATAATATCACGATTGCTGTGAATGTTTTAAAAATTTTAGAACCGCGCCGAAAGTGCATATTACTAGAAGAATTAATTGAAGAAAAATTTATCTATATTAAATAGAAAATAGAAATTTCCAAAATTTAAAAACTTACGCGTTATATGGAGGATAATATAGAAAGTAATTATATATTTATAGTTTTATACTTTTATTTTATTCATACTTTTAGAATAAATTTACTATTTATTGGACATCGTTAATCTTGTAAACATTGCGTGAGCGAAATTAAAAATGTGTTTGTCTTCTCATTACTCAACCTCTTTAATTTTGCCGATATATTTGGCTGCCGGTGGCGAAGAGGTTGTGTTGTGACTTTGAGTACGCGCACCCAGAACCGAGTTCGAAACGGAGGCGTATTGTCCAAGAGTTCGGAGTAGGTATTGTCGACCCTTCCAATATATCATCGTGCCAGGACACCAACTTTGGCCAATAATCCCCTAAACATACTTAGACCAGCTGAATGCCACTGACGCCCCGTGGCATCTAAGCCGAATTGAAAATGAATCATGTCGATCGGACCTTTCGTGCCTAATGTTCCAACAGCTACTTCCAATATTTTGTCTGAATAGTTCTGTCTTACAATAATATCTCGGAATACTTGTTAAGATTGATTACGCTCGTTCTATTTTCATTCTTCGGACTATAAATTTGACAAAGCGTATAAAGCCTACATTTCATAAAAACTTTTAAAATATATTTATAAAATATATTTATAATATAAAAAATATTTTAAAAAGAGGTAATTTTACCATTATCATCAGGTTTAATATTTAAAAAATGTAATAGTAATAAATTCCTTTAGAATCGTTAGAATAATTCAAATTTTTATTACTTAAAATATCCGTAAAAGAAATAGAAATATTACAAATAAATTAGGAGATTGTTGATGACTTTAAAATGTACGAAATCTGTACGAGGGCAGCGGAAGAAAGAGACGATGACCAAACATTGTTTGCATCATACGTTAAAATGCATCCAAAGACGCGAATTCCTACTCTATCGCGAGCCTTAAGTTTTCGACTCTAATAGTGTCAGTGGTTTACGAGTTCCAGTTTTCGCGGACATCTTGTACGGGGGCCCGGTACATATACACGCACAGACGGCACGCACACAGACACGAACGGAGTCTGCCAGAACGTTTCTGGAGTAGGTAACTACTTGTTGTTTACGGGGAAGTAACTTTCCTGCGAACGAATCGGCTCGCGCGAGAACTTTCCAGGATGTATGCTCTTCAAAGTTAATGCTCCGGTAACGGCACTGCCTAGTGTAGTGTCCTCGAGGGCTTTTCGTCCTCCTTCGACACTGGGTCTCGGTTAATAATTCTTTGCCGTTTCCGTTTGAAAAGACGAACATCGAAAACGGAAACAAACGACGCGCTGTTAACTTTAAGTCTTAATGAATCGCTAAATCGCTCCTAAATCGCACTCTTTTTGCAGTTGAAACTATCTGCAAGGCGAAACATTTTTCAACAAATGAATTATCTATTTAGTGTTTGGAATAGGGATACGTTAACTAATATAAGAAATTAGGATATTTTATGGCATATATTATTGGGATTGTACGTAAATAATACATTGGGGAAGTAAAACGTTTTTCAAACCAATTACAGAAAAGTTATAGGCAAAAGTTTTGAGAGTGCTCTAATATATAGACGTAGGACGTACAAAGTCGATCAATTTCATTATGGATCCCTTAGTGAAATAAAGAGATATTTAACCAAGTTTCAAAACATAGTCAAGTTTCTTGTCTTTTCTGTTACGATTTAATAATCGTAACTTATTTCATTGAGAATTCTAACTATAAATAATTAAACTGCATATTTATATAAGAAAAAAAAATCAAGTCAAATAATCACAGATATTTATTAATATGTTCTAACTTAAAAATATATAATAACTTGACATTTTTGCTATAGGAAAACTAAATTTAAATTAGCAAAAGTTTAGACGAAAGAAAGTATCAAAATTTCGAAAAAAATCTTATGTAAACCATAAAGTAACGGTAACACAAAAGGCAATATGAAACTCAGAGAAATGTGTATTCAAGGTAATTTCTTCTGAAATTGTATTTCAAATCTGTCATATGCAACTGCAATTATACATGTTGCAGATGCAACACTTTTTCTCATGTTGGTGTGAAATATTGAAATGGAAAGAATTGGTATGTTAAGGTTGGGCAGTTGGGATGCACGATTCGAAACAGCGTGCGTGTGTAGACCACTGATGAGAATTAGAACGAAAAGCGCGGGTGGATGGAACAAGTGGGTGGCTGGGGGTTGAGAGGAGGTAAGGGGTGAGATTGGGGTGGTGGTGTAAATCGGATGGTGGAGGTGGTATCGAGGTCAGTGCGTTTTTCGCCTGCGCGTCGCGATGCGCGTTACGGCCCTGCACAAGGTGGGTCGACAGGACGGTGGGCGTCTGCGTCCTCAGTGCGCCGGCCGGGTTTCGAACCTCGAACCCACGATTGGGTTCCACCGTAGTACCAGGAACGCCCAGGATCCGCCAAAACCCGCGGGATGGCATGTACGTGGGCGGCAGATACGCCTCCGTGCCTTTTCTTCTTCCTCTTCTTCTGCTTGCTACCCTTATTCCACTTCCTTTTTCTTCCACCCCCGTTTTCTCCTACTCCTCCACCGTCGTCCTGCTTTTCTTTCGCTTTTTTTCCCGTTGCTAAGGCACGCAGTTGAGCGACTCGTTCCACTATGGTGCACCTATGTGCCCAGATGTTGCGGTGACGTTTTTCCTTTTCTTGTCTTAACGCTTGAGCTTTCACGGCGGCGTTGCGATGCGCTTCACAATGTGATCTCGCTTTTCTTTCTTTTTATTAAATGAATATTGCTGCTGCGTGAATATTAGAATAAAAATTCTTAGAATCATGAAATGATAGTAATTTTATTTAATATAGTAATATTATAATAGTAGTAATATTAATTTCTGACATTTTATTGAATTTATTTATTTATTTTGCTGTTGTTTCCGCACCTTGTCTAATCAGCAGCTATCTAGTTGAAGAAATTACGATGCTACGAATAAGTAGTCAGTCGTAAAGACTTGTCGGTCTGTTTGCCAATCACTTACGGCGATTCGTATAACTCATCCAAGATACAGACCCCCAGCCTCCTTATATCGCAATGCTGAAACGAAGAAGTAGATTTAGTCCTTACGTGTATTTAGCTTGGAATCCATAAAACCGAATGGCTCGAACTTTGTCCGATAAAAGGCGTATTCCCTCCCTGTTGTACGCTTATTCTGAAATATCTCCGATTTGGACGCCGATGTCTCGTGTAATAGTAAGCTCTGAACTGATTCTTCTCAGCAAAAATTTATGGAGACATTTTCCAAAATATTTAACATGGTAAATTGAAGGTCTGAAGTCTTAAGCTTTTAAAATACAAACAAGAATATCAAACTTTGTTTTTAGTTAAACTTAAACTATGATATTTTAATAGAAATTAAATATAGAATTTATTTCGAATTTATTTTTAATAACGTACACGTATAAAGATTAGAATATTAATAGAATGAATTTCCATCAAATTTTCGTTATTCGAAATATATATGTACGATAAAAGATGTATAAACAGGTGCAGATATAGACCGTTCACATTGAGAAAGAATCGATAGTTTCTGCATGCTTCGTAAAAAGATCAATAAATAAATGATTTTTGAACTCTCGAACATATTTGACAGCTTCTAGTCATATTCGTGAACGTGGTTGATCGAGGGGGGGATTGGGTTAAGAAGGGGCGGTAAAAGGTCGTCTCTCAGCGGACGCGAAAGCCGTTAATGCCAAGAGAGAGCCGAGAGGTAGTAGGTTTCTCCCTTCGGTAAACCGAGTTACGCGACTCGGAGAACCCTTTGCTTCTTTCCGGATCTAATTAGGGGCCCTTTGGAGCGGTGTAATGCGCCTTTAATCCAGTGAAGGCATCGCCCATAGGCGCCATAGCTCCGTTGCCTCGTCCTTCTCTTCGCGAGCTACTTTCCGTGCTTTCGGCTAGCGATATCAGTTCCACTGACGATCTATAGAGCGAGAGCAACATCGACTAATGATTCCCAGAGGTATACGATATATACCGGATTAATCGTCGGTAGCCTCGATAGTTTGGATGGTCTGATCATCCGGGCGAGGACCTCCGTGTACCTAAATGGCCACAACGAATTATTTAGCAGAAGGGAAATAAGGGAGGAATCGTATCTCTTCTCTATCATGACTAACACTTCGTTTCACTCATACTTATTAATAAAAGTGATGCACTAATGCAGTTTGCTATCGAGAATATTTATATCGTATCAAGTATATTGTATAATGTATAATTAAAAAAATAGATTCCTTGATACAATATACATTGTATCAAGGAATCTATTTTTTTAATAATATACATTGTATCAAGGAATCTATTTTTTTAATTATACATTAGAGCTAACTAAATTAACAATAAGTAAATTTTTTATTAATTTTGCCGAAGATCGATTATTTTCAAGTTTAATCGATTTGACATTAAGAAATTCTTTTTATTAAATTTTTTAAATAAAAATTATTTTTCAGTGAAATTTAAATAGTGTTATCTTTATAAAGCATTAAATTAACATTTTATACAAGTTATGTTATAAAAAATAAAGATCGTAATAAATAATTGTCTTGTTTAATTTTCGTTATAAACATGTCAAATTCACATTTTTTTCGTGAATATATTAGAATATATTATAAAAAAATATTTTTTATTAATAGTATGTAGCATTATGTATTAACCTTATTAAAAAGCTTAATATTGTATAATATATTAATTGTTTTTAGTGCATTTCTTTTTAAAGTATAATGAAATGATTTGTGTCGGTATATAAATTTTACCTCAAATTATATATATAAATATATATACCTATTTATTTTTTCAGTTTTTATATGTTAGGATTACTGCTTCGACGCGCACTGCATATTATGCAAAATCGATACGTTCTCTTTGTTTTCGAAGTTAGAAGTGACTCTTTTGTCGGCGACTTCCAGCATGATTTCGAGGGATAGCCGCTATTTAAAGACAATTTAATAGCGCGGACACGTCGTTTTATTGACTTATTTGTTTGCGTGAATTTCGAACGGGTTGTTTTCGCCGGCCACGGCGGCGTGTCCGTGGTCTTATGCGCGGAGGCACTCCATTACTTACGATTCTTACGAGAGACATTCTTACGATTTTGCCATCCGCTCTCAATCGATTCATTGTCGTTTAATGTAATACTAGGAAGCTAACTGTCCAAAAATCTTTATGACTTATAAAAATAATGTTTGTAGATTTGAGGTATTTTTTTCGAGCAAAATTGAATTCACAATGATTATAATTCTTATATATTCTTATATATTCTGATCAAGATAAATTTGTTTCCGAATAAATAATATTAATCTCATTTTTAGTATTTAGATGAAAAATTTTATAAACTTTGTAAATAATATAAATTTTTACTGAAGACATGATAATAAAATATATATTATTATCTAATCGGTAATCGCTCCAGATTATTTAATATCTAATTTAATAAAGAGACCAAATATTATATATTATACATTATAAATATTAAAATTGTATCTACACTTTTTTATATAATAATACAATCAAGTTTTGCCTCAATAAAGGAGATGAGACGCGTATAATTCTTACGTATCTAAAGACTGGTACTTTGCAAACGAGGTAGGCAGCGATTTTCTGAAATCATGTTTGTCGATTAAGAGACGCAAGGAAAGGTATGGAGGTCGTTTGGCTTCTGCATCGTCCGAGGTAGGAAAGAGGGAGGAGATCGGGGACTACCCCCTCGAGACGTATAACAGGCTTAGAGGGGAACCGAGTAACTCCGTATTTAACCCTCTCGCACGGCGGAGGAACGTGCACCACACGAGTTAAAAGACGACCAAGCTTGAGTGCCTTGCCGTGTTGATGCCGCGAGGGATGCGGTCACCCTCTCGGACCTTTCGTTCGACGACAATTAGCCTTCCACTCCAGAAGTACCGTCTCCCTTCATCCCTGAAAACGTCTCTGGTGACAATTAGAGCGATACATCGACGAAAGGTGACCACGGAGTCTTCTATCGAGATCATTGAAAATCCACGAGTACAAAAAGTATCTAGTATTTTTATTTAATGAAACGCGAATATACAGTGTATCCATTGCATTTACATTTTTCGTAGATGTAGAATTCTTTCGATCGACTTGATTTTTTTTAACCTTCTTAGTTTACAATTCAGATATTGTCTTGCAATATTTCTAATTGGACAAAGATTGAACAGAGAGAACAGAGAGTATCACGTCAGTAATATTAGTATAGATAATGTTCAAGACAATTTCGCGAGAGAAATACGTGGTTGAAAGAGCATTGTGGTGTAGGAAAAGATATATGAAACTGGGGGAGAATAGTATCATAGCGGTCATCGTGATGTACGTATAACGCAATGCGTAAAATATTTATAGCACAGAGGGGTCGGTGCATTACAACATCGATGCGGCTATACGAAACACGCGGTGCTACTCTATCTCGATATTTCATCTTAGATACTCAGAAACAATCTTTTTATCGGCACGCAAGAGAAGCTTCTTGTGCCCTTATCAAAGAACGTCGGACGATCTACCGTTCCTGAAATCTAACCAGACGGCGAGAGACAAACTTCTCAGTCGTGAGCGAAATGATAAGTTGGAAAGGTCTTGTTCGGAATTCCCCGAGGATATTTTGACTTTACTGTCAATAGTAATGGAATAGCGTTGATATTATTAAATATCTTAGTTTATACAACTTATTTTCTTTATGATTATTCATTAATCCATCGGAATATTATGATCGTCAAACTATTTTGCTAATTTAAAAGAATAATGAATGAGAATAGAAGCTGTTCATGAAATATATATCTTGCATTTGCGTCACTATCATAAATTTCGTTAAATCATTTAAGCAAGATTAGCCAATGGCAATATCGAGGCGTTCACCGAATAATTCGATTTTACGGTGCTCTACTTTTAATTAGCATTTCGCATTTGATACGGTTGATTCAAAGATAATTTATACCCGCGGACTAAATTAGCGATTGCATAAATTCATTGCCAAGAAGTTAGCGTTTGCTTCGAAAGTGCGGAACTTGGAACAGGTCGGCGCGTAAGAGCCGGTGGATTCCGACGAGACCGGAAACGACGGTCGATTCGGGGGTCCGCGGGACCAGCCCGAGGAACGAAAGTGGGGTGAGGGTTTCCGGGCAGGAAGGGTGAGTGCGAGGGAGGCGGTGAGGGTGAGAAGAAAATATTCAGAATTTAGCACGCTTATTTCACGGTCGCGAACGGCACGCGGACGAAAGTGTTTCGAACAAAGTTTTAACCGTGTCTAATGGCGAAACTTGGCGAACTCGGCTCCGGAGTTCGACTGCCGGTAACCGCGGACGTAGGACGGTAGCGGGGAAATGCGAGCGAGAAAAGTGTCGTAAAAAATATTTTAACGGGAGTCCACTTCCCGGCGAACTTCCCTATCTGTCTGTTCCCCTCTTGACTATCTGTCGTTTGTATTTATTTGGCGCAATATCCGTCCTGCCTCGCCGTCCACGATTCGCCACGACTCGTCTCCATTCCCATTGCGAACCTTGACCTATCCGTACAGTGGGGTAGCACGACCTTGGAGCGAGTAGGAATGAGTGACCTTGAATATTATCGCGCGAAGACTCCCTCGCGACTCGATACCAAACTTCCAAGACTTTCCGCGGCGCAAAAGCGAAGAGTCTTGTTGTCCCGAGCGCAGACTCCGTAAAGTTCGGCTACCTGGTCGAGTTCTGTAACCTGTGTTATGGATAGATCTAATTTCAACTTTGTCGAGTACTTTTACAATTTTATGAATTTATCACTCAACTTAATCAAGAGATAATAAAAATCTTGCTATAATTAACAACATGAGTATCAAAAATTTACACTATGAATATACTTTTTTTAAAATATCTTTGTAAATAGTTTCTTATTTTTGAAATTTCTTTGTTATAATGAAGCTGCTATTTTTATTGCACTTTTTTTGCAAATGGATTAATGCCAAAAGCTAGTTAAATTTCAGATTAATTCCATTTAAGTAAATAACGCTCAATTACTTGTTAGTACTTGTTAATAGTTTTTGTTCCATTTATTTTCCGGGATATACTATTGTAACGAACGTTACCGGAGGCTCTAGAAGGAGCACGGAAGAGAACCGTTGCGGAAAGGGTCGGGTAAACCTTCGGTGGTTTCTCGTAGGGTGCTAGTATATCCCCAGGAGGTGGCGATACAACGGTACCGTTGAACTTGCTGTTTAGCCCGGTTCTGCGTCAGTGCCACTGGTAGAGAGGGTCGGCAGTAGCAATGGTTAGTGCACGGCCAAGTAAGTTTGGCGTTATAGTCAACGGAATAAAATGGTTCCGCTTGTAGGTGGGAGCCAAGCTGCGCTCGTGAAGGCCCGGGACCACCGTTCTGGCCCCGGGCGTTTCGAGCCAGTCTGCGGAGCCCCTAGAAACAAGCGGGATACGAAGGGAAGTAGCGGAGGAGAGGGTGGACTGCGTCCTAGAAACACAAGCTCCACTAGGAGAATCAGCATCCCAAGGCCTTCCTATTCGCTACGAACGAGTTGGCAATTAACTCGTCCCTCTCTCTCTCTCTTTCTCTTTCTCTCGCTCTCTCTCTCTCTCTCTCTCTCTCTCTCTCTCTCTCTATAAGAAAGATAGGCTATTACTAGAGAATAGGTGAAACATTATTTAATATAAATTTCCATGATACTGACAAAATATTTTATTCGAAAATTGCTTTTAATAGAAATATTCGAAATTTTTAAAAAATGTTGTTTACATGATATATTAAATAATATAATATAAATATATTGCAAAACTAATGTTGCGTAAATGTTTGAAGTAAAGCGCTTTTAACATTCGTAACGTACAGACGTGCGACTCCGTCGTGCATACAACGTTTTAGTATCAGATTTTCCTTTATGAATAATTTTCCCTGAAGCAAAAACAAGAGTTTTATTCCAAAGAGGAGTCGCGCGCTGCATTTACGCGCTTTGACGTTACGCGAAGAGTGTTAGATGTATATACAGGTATACGCACATATGCTGTTATCGTATCTAAAAAGAACTCAAGGCCGAACCCTACGCATACAGCCTGGCGTGCGTGCGTACGTGCCCAAGAGATGACACGCGTGTCTATAGATATCTCGCGCATATCGGTCACGTACGTGTTGTATCTCAGGCAGGGTGCAAGGTCCCCGTGTCGGCCATATATCAGTGACGAACGGACAGGATACCGTGCTACAGCCCGTTTGTCGTATCCATCCTCCCCTCGTCCATTCCCCGGGTGTTCGTCCTCCTTTTACTCCCGAGGCTCTCCGGTCAGCCTGTCCGTACCATTGCTGTCTGCTCGGAGGTGGCACTACCGGGGAAAGAAGGGGCGGGTGAGCGGCGGGTCGCTGGAAGTGTCGCTAACTATTTTACGTAACTTTGCCGACAGTTTGGCCCGCGTTGACCACGTACGTCCGGTTCTGCGCTCCCACGGGAGTGGCCGCGAGGGGGAAAACGGGTTTTCGCGTGGGAGCGAAGGGTCGGAAGGGGGAAAACGGGGCGAACGAGAGAGGCGAGCAGGGCCCGGCTGAGACGCAGCCACGGGTTGGCGAGCGCCAAGGGTAGTTTCACCACGGTGTCCCAAGATATGCATACGTGACGGACACGCGGACTGGAAACGTGACCGTTGCCGCGCGTCCCAAAACATCCTCTCCTCCCGCGGAAGATCCTTGCGCTTCGATTCCCCCAGCGACCGCGTAGGATAAGGGATGCTTCGATTTAAATTGTAAAATTTATTTCCTTAGTTCGGGACACATTGCCATGCGAATGTGCAAAGAAAAGACACAAGAATATGGAAAACTATTTTTTTATTCTTTTTATTTCAATACATCGTGCATGTGTGTATACATATAAATTTATATGCATTCAAGAAAATATTAATATAGGTATTTAAAACTTTTATATTACCGTAAAATGGAATTAGATTGTACAGCAAAGCTAACTTTACATCTTTACTGAATAAAGATTAAATAAGGATTACATGTAGGAAACTATGAAAGTTTCGAGATTTTTACAATTTTTTTTATTCTTTTTAACATATTAATTCTGTAGCGTGAATATTGCAACAATATTAATTGTGTTTGCATCACAATTTTTTAAAATGACTTTAAAGAGATCATAATGTGTTAGAAGGTATAGAGAAACTTTTTTGAAAATTCTGCAATGTTTTTAGATTACAATGTATTATTATCTAATATTAAAGAAAGTAATTGTTAGTTTTACATTTACGAGATTTCGTTCGTCTCTTATTCATTAACTGTCGAAAATTCTAAAGAGTTCTAAACTTAAAAAATCTTTTTCATCTCATCAAAAAATCATTTCTATTGGTGTGGTTTAATTCCTCTTGATATTATTTTCCTTTTATAAAATATAATGTAAATTTTCTTAATCGCTTCTATGAAAGAAAAGATCATTAACAGTTTTATTTGTTATTCTGTGAGACAGTATCTTCTGCTTATCTATCAGGGAAGTGCGCTCGTTTCGAAGATTTTGGTACTGAATCACGACTATCAAACGTATCGACTAGCAATATAAGTAAATTATCGATGTTGGAGAACAATCGCAGACTGTCGTGAGAAGGCACGATTCCGACAACGAATAGTCGGCGATGTAATCCAACGCTAATAAAAATCGTTCTGCCAACGTATGGCGGTCGTGGCGAAACGTTAATGACTATCGGATACAACCCCATAATTACTACGATAAATCGTAAACGTTGGTGCTACAATGCATCCCACGCGACATCGTTACGACTTCCTACCCTCCTATTCTTCCTTTCAGGCAGCTTCTCAGGAGAAGGAATGTTCTTATAAGCTTCTTTGAAAATATTTCGAGAACATGCAAACTTTTTTATATCATTTTAATACATGTTTTATCTTTGATTAATTTTTCTTAAAATTTATAAAGTAGGCTTCAACAATTGTTATAATTTCTCAAAAAAGGTAATATACAGTTTATATTCTAATTATTATTTATTACGTAATTTTCTTGCCGATATATTGTATTTTCAAATAATATTCTTTTATATTATGTTAATTTTATTCTCGTTTTTTAATTACTTCTGAAATGTAAAAATATTATTCGATTTGGGAGATGAGCAAATACCATCGTGTTTTCGCTATCTCCCTTAGAGCCGAATGGCCAATCAGGGGTGAGATGGGGATGGGGTGCTTGGAAACGTTTGCTCTCAACAGAGACAAAGGTGTCAGTTCTCTCGAGGATATCTCGGAAGCGTCAATCCTTTCGATCGGACAGCTCGAAATAGAAGGGGCCATTGTTTTTGCCTTTGGTTCCCATTCCGCCCTCTTACATTCCCGTTTTCTACTCCCGACCAGCCCCTGCTAGGGGTTCTTCTCTCGCCTTCGGCTTGAAGGGTGAAAGGTAGAGACTGCGAGGAATCAATTATGGAACTTTTCAAATTTGTCAGTAATATTGAGATTTCTTTTATGCCCGGGAAGCTCATAATTGAAGTCTATCGGAGGACGAGGCGAAGACTTCGTATGCCCGGGATAGTACGGATGGGAAGGGGGATAGGGGGGGGGGAGTGAACTTTTTGTTTTTCGCTCGACTATTGTTTCCTATTGCCCGAGCCCATCAGGATTCCTCCTTCCTCTCTTTCGCGCTTGTTCATTTCGCCGCGAGGGAACAAGGACGTCTCTTCCGCGTCGCGTAGATGGCTTCCGTTCAATTTCGCGTACTCGCGACGCCCCGATTCCGTGGAAATGGCCCGCGAATCGGAAGAAAACTGTCGCCTTAAAAGGAACTGAAGGTTCGTAAAATCTTATCGTCTTATTCGTAGCGTTTGTCGCGTGCCAAAATAAGTCTATCAGCCGGATCGATATGCACGACTATTCTCGCGAATCAGACGAAAGAGTGGATATATTTGTTTCTTCAAAAGAGATCTTTATGTGAAAGTTTCTCTGATAAACCCCTTCTGAGTTTATTAGATATAATGTATTTTATAATAATTTTTAAGTAATATTCTAATTTTTTTGTTATCTTTTTTGTTTAAAAAACAGATTAGATAATTCTTAAGATTTTATATTAAGAATTGCTACATTTTTAATTAAATTGCAATCGAAAATTAATTTAAATTTTTATAAAAATGAGAGAGAGAGAGAGAGAGAGAGAAATTCTTAACTGTTAAAGATTGCGAGTACTCTTTAAAGAGATAATATTAGTCGAGATCGAGAGAAACATATACACAATATATGTTTATACTTGCAGCGAACTTTTGCCAAAAGTATACCCTACTTGCGAGTTAGAAGATGACAGGCCGATTACTGTAAGATACAAAGTTACGCAAGTCAAACATTGAATTTCTCCACGGTAGTCTCCTGTCAATGTTTTTAAATCAGCAATAGAATTCGATGCGATCCGTAATTTTCCGCAAGCCTCTTCTTCTTGCATTTCTCTTAATATAAATATTTGGACGGTGATTCTTTCAAGTTGCGTTTGCGTTTACGAACAATTGTTTTCGATCGTCGAATGAAAGTTTATCGAGTCCCTGGCAAGACGAGCAAGACGCTTAATTGCCCGGTTGTTCGGATCACTGGCTCGTTGTAACCGTATTACAAGCGAAATTAATACGCCGCCGTCGTATCGCGTGCTCTCATTTTCATTAAAATAAAATTAAAATAAAATTTCCATTGACTTGAAGAGAAGTTGGCCGGTCCGAACGGTGAATTTCAACGTCGCACAATCGAGGGGAATTAGGCTCTCGAGAGACTCGTGTCCCTCGGGCGTCACGCTTATAGCATCCAATGGATAAAATATTTTCGTCAACACCGCATACTATCGCGTAATTTTGCAGCGCAAGCGTAATGCGATATTCGAGCGAATTAATAAACATTACTAATTGGAATAATGAATTGCGACGCAGGTATGTTATTAATTCGCGATCCGAAATAATGTGATGTATTTTATGTGTCTCTCCGCGTGTATATCTGTCGGGTCGCTTTTATATTCCGCCAACTTTTGTCCGCGGTGTACGATTCACGCTCTGGTGGACATGTCCTTCTCCGTTTTCTACCTGTTCGTTTCGAAAGTTGCCTGAATGATGCTCCACGCTTACGGAATGCTCTCAGTGTGTTTCAAGGGAGAGAGAAAGAGGGAGATAGAGAAAGAGAAAAAGAGAGAGAGTAGACTCGGGGGTTGGAGAATGAGCGAGGGCAGGACGTAAAAAGGATTGGGGTACATTGAGGGCAGCGCATGCGGTCGGATTGTTACAAGGAAACAATAATAAAAGTTGCATTAATTAAGAGGGTAGTTGCGTAACGCGGAGGTGCTCGTTAGACGGAAACCTTCCGTTCCGCCGGTTTATCGACACGTGCGACTCTTGCGTTTTGCGTTGTTTTGCTTATTGATAACGACTACCGTTGGTAAGCTCGCTGTTCATAATGGCATTACTGTAATAATGTTAAACATCGCGATTTGTATAAAGTGTCTTTTCTCAATAATGCAAACGTAATCAAACAGTGAAAAAAACAGCCGTTTTTTATTTATATCTTTATTCTAAATATAGCACAACTTTTAAATTACAACATAAATTCATGTGTCGTGAAAAAAATTTTTGAAATCGAATAGTTGCATCATCTTTAAAAGAAACAGGTCATATAATTTATAGATAAGTACTTTATTATCGTGTGCGATTTATTGTTTCTTTGTCGTTGAAACATACTTGTGAATAAAATTGATCCAAATCCTGGAATATTTTCTTAACAAGTCGGAGCATTGCGAAGACTTGCCGTTTTAGATTGTTCACGACTCGCTATTATTGTATCTTCGAAACGATATTATCCTATTTCTGCACCCTTACGGGCTTCATAACCCCCGTTCGCGATTATCTCATCAATTTTCATTATGTATTACGCGGCGGCGCATCGGTGCTGATTAAAGCCGCGTCAGGTTTACTATGTTTTCTTGCCGATGTGTGTGTGCGTACGTTCGTTTACGGCCGCGATGACTATACGCAGTAATTAAGAACTGCGCTTCGAGAGCGTCGGCTATTATTTGCACTCGTTGCGTAATTGATCGATCGCGCCTCGAAGTTACACCGGGCGTATTCGACGATGACTGAGCGACGGTTGATATTTGGGGCAAGATGGGGATAATTATGACACGGAATATATATATATATATATATATATATAGAGGCAGGCGGGAAAAAGGAAGACCGCAAACATTCCGAAGCCATCGGTGCAACGTGATATCGACATAATGTCAGGAGAAAACTGATTGAATATCTATAGATGTAGATGTACGTGATAAATTACTTAAATAAACAAATTAATTTTAACAAATTCTCGATATAGTAAAAATATAATAAAATATCTGAAAAGCCAAAGCAGATTTGGTAAGCGGAAAGCGTAATCAATAATGAGACGCATCTCTTATTACGATTTCTCGAGGAATCGTCACATCGCGAAGGAAATTATCAGAGGGGAGGCGACGGGGAAAATTGGGTAGATAGTTAAATCCCCTTAATTGTCAGAGTTAAATAATTCACTGTCAATCTTTTTCACCGTTCCCCCAGCGGATTGTAGCGCACTAGTGAGTGAGAAAGAGCCAAAAACGCGCGGGGCGCGCGTCATGCCGTCTTTTAATTATTCTACCCCAAACGGCAAATAATATAATTCATTTCGCTGTTTGGATCGTCGAAGGGCGCCGGATTACCGATCTCTTTCGTTTTCATTTTCTAGACACGATTGAAGGTTCTTCTAAATGCTTTACTTCGGACTTTTGATACTTTACTGTAGTAAATATCTCAAAGATTATTTTAAAGAATTTTAGCTTCTCTTGGCATTTGTAATAAACTTATATTTAAAGTGGCATAAAAATATAAAAATAATGGTAAAATTTTATTTATTGTAAGTGCAGCTAAAAATGATATAACTTAATTTTCTGAGAATTAATTTATCTTTATGTTTCGTATATTTTAGAATGTAATATAAATCAGATAGCATACTGAATTAATAATAGATTATCAAATTTTTGACGTAAATATATAATATTTTGAAGATAATCTAAGAGTTTCGGACTTTATATCGCCAACTTTTGTGACAAAGTGATGCTTTTAATTGTTACTCTAGTGTCTCGATCTTCGATTTCTCCCGCTAGAGAGCTTCAGATAGCAAGTCGTGAATCGACTAATAAGAGGCCCGCTAAAGGATAGTGCGGTAATAGAAGGAAACGGGATACCTGAGTCGCGCCCTACGCAGAGTAACCCTATAGAAATTCGTACCGCAATTACGTGGTGTGGCCGCGTTCACGCGAATCCTGGCTAATCCTGTGAATGTGGCCACCGAACCGTGGCCGGACGACTCCGGGTGTTCGTCGAGAACGACAATGGACGAATCGCGCTTAGGGACAAAGATCTCAGGCACCAATTAATGTCCAACGATGTCCTTTGAAAGGTGCTCTGGGTGATGATGCAACGTGAAACACTTGTTTCCGAGCACTTTTGATAAAGCGCATGCGATAATTAAAAATAACTGCTAATTAACATTGGCGATGATAATCGGTAGAAAGATACGTCTATTATTTGTGAATTAATATTTGATGTGATACAATTAACATTTCTTTTAATCGATATTATCATAATATATTTAAATATTTATACTGTTAGATTAATAGAAGAGATTTTAAGATGTTCTAATTAAATATAATTTAAAAATATTAATAATTATACTTCTTTCAATTATTATTCAAAGAGCTCTAATTTCAATATGAGATTTAATATTTTGATGAATAGTTGTATAATTTATTGGTTGAATAATTATAATTAATATTTAAAGAGGTAACAGAGGTGTTTCATGCAACAAATCAAATTATTCTTTATAAATTGTAGGAATATAATTTTTATTATTCCAAATAACTATACCTTATGCTAACAAATAAACTCGGAAATATTTTACTTCACTATTATTTTGATACGGAATAAGTTTAATTGCATTTAAGTCTTTCTCTATTTGTCGCATCATTAATTTTCTTATCACAACATCTTCATCTTTAAAACGAACGAAATCATAGCGATTATAAACGTATTCGTAGATGTTTTACGGTCCGAGGAGGCATAGGAAGAGTAAAAGCTCGGCTGCACACCGCTCTTGGATTTATGTCACATACCGTCGTCGTGATATTACCGCGTGGTGTCGCGCGAATGTGCGTACCGCCATTCACAGTCAGCGGCAGTCGGTCGCGGCACATAGCAGACGCCGACTGCCGTGGGAGCAGGCGACAATGGGGTGGTTGGCTGCGCCGGGCGGTGTGTAAGGTAAATTTGAGAGAGCGGCAAGACTAGATATCTAATTAACAGCCAGCCGACAATGGGAGAACCATCCGTCGTAGCCGTATGAATCGTATCTGCTTCGGGCCCCGTTTCTCCACGCCTGTTTGCGAGCGCGTGTACACGTGCGATGAGCGAGTCAAGGGGGTGGTTTTCCGAGTGGGGTGCACTATTCATCCGTGATGCGGGAAGCGACGTTTTCCCCTGCCCTCGTATCCAGCTCGTCATTCGCGGTCTCCTCTCTTTTTATGCCGGTCTTGTAAAATCGTCTCGCTGAGCAACGTTTCGGCACGATTTTTTTTATGTTAGCTAGAAACAGTAGAAACGCGAAATCCTACGAAATTTTGCGCTTGAATTTACAAAATCGATTTCTTTTGATTTACAGCCAAGCCACTCATGAACGCTTTGAGACGTTCTTTTGTTGCAGCTGCATTTTCATATCTTGCAAAGTAATGATGATCTTTTATCTACGTTAAGACGAAATTTCATCCGTGAAAATAGAATACAATGAAGAGTACTCCCATTTTTAAACAAGCCTTTTTACATAGAATTGATTGTCGACTCTTCATATTCTCTTTTTCGCTTTTCGTTTTTGACACTCAAGCCCATATCATTTATCATGCTTTCTCCATCCATTTAGATAAAAATTCATACGAAGTATATATTTTTCAATGGCGATCATATTTGCAATATTAACGTGTTTTCACGGTGAATTTGCCGTGCCACTTAACAATAACCCGCTCTGCGTAGCAACCGTTTTTGACGAAATACAGACAAAGTTGTAATCCGACACTTCGATGGTCCTGGCAGCGCTGGTCGACCGCCTAATCGCCTACACGCGCTATTACATATCCAAAGTTGTAACTAGTTCGCCGGGTTGTGTGTTGCGCGGCATTATGCTCGCACGTACACGCATGCACGCGTGAGAGAAGGATACGAACAATCCCTGTCGACGACGTGCCAGACGGTAAACAGCTAAGCAGCCGCCAACGAGCTTCGACTGCGCGCCCACGCGCTCGGGTGCATGTGTGAGTGTCTGTGTACATGTATGTGTGTGGAGTGCGAATGTGTGTATTGTGTGCTCGTAGTATTAAAAGTTCTTCCCGAGAACATTGCGCGCTGCATGAAAAGCTGCGGATCGTATGGACGATCATTATTTGCGCAAGCCGTTATTATTTTGGAAATTTTGAATTCGCTCACCATTTTGAAAACACGCTTAGGGAACTCGCGAACTCGCCGCACTGCTAGCTAACTTGTATTATATCCGATCGTGTGGTCGTACACGGATCTGCAATTCCTTGTAGTACGGTATATAGATAAAACTGATGCTGTTGTAGATCACCGTAAAGTACAAATGGTGCATTTTAATGGCTAGCTGATTGATCATACATTTCGATGAACGCGAGATTCGCGCAGGATTAATCGGTTCTAATATTCCCTCCCAAAGAAAAGAGAGAAAAAGAGAGATATCGCCCGGGGAAGTTTGCCGACAATTAGAATCACTAAGGATGGCCACGATGAGAGATAGAGGCGCACCGAAGAGGGGGTCGGAAGGGAAAAAAGTTTAATTATAAACACCGAGGTGGGACGAGAGAATAGTACGGTATTCAGGGAAAGGACGAGAACGATGACGAGGAGACGAGGACGACTACGACGACTACGACGTAGTCGGCCAAATGGTCACGGCTTAGCGCCGGGGAAAACTCTTTTAGCCAAACGAAGGGAATCCGTCCAGAGATTATCCCTTGGCTTCAAAAAGTTGTTAATTACTTGGATTTTCTCCTCCGTCCCGCCACGTTAACTCCCTCGTGCGTTCTTGCAGGCGCAGCCGCGCGTCGTTCCTGCTTTTATATCGGGACATTTTTTAATCCCTCCTCGTCTTCGGCTCGTAGCTCGGCAAGCCGACACAATCGCAATTAGCCGTGGATCGTTAATCGGTTGTTACGCCCGAGATTTTCTCGTAATTCGGCGATCGGACGAGCCTCCGCTCTCTTTTGTACTTTGCGTCAAATTAAAATCGGGGGATCGATGCGCGGGGTGTGTTCTCCACATTTTCTCGGCCCGTTTCTCAATTCGCTGTTTGCGATTGCTTTATTGCTCTCGAAATCCGACTATATGAGCAACAGGATGATCGATGATAAGATAGTCATAGTAATACACAAGCCACGGGTTGTCTGTCTCGTCTCGATGTTTATTATTGAAATTTTGTTACTTACAACGCGTGCCTTTTGTGCCTCGCCGCACCATCCGGTACCTTGTGTCACGACCCGCTATTTCCGCGCTTCACGCTGGAAATATCCCATGTGAAGTCGGGAAGTGAGGAAGGCGATCACTTTGTGGTCATGCAGGTCGCGGTGACTTGACCATTAGCCGTGGCGAGTCCTTTGCTATCCATAGACGACGACGGCGACGGGGGAGTGAGAGGCGAGAGTGAGGGTTGAGAACTTCACGACCGGTCCAGCTGCAAATATCGTTAACGTTGGCTACCGTGCGCAGAGCCGGCCGGCTAGTAATTTTGCAGCAGTTTGTCGAACAACAACAACAAGAACAAACCGCGCCAAGGCGCGCTCCCTTAACGCGCCGGGGCCAGAGTGCAGCCAATATCGCGACACCGAACGTAACACCTTGTATTTCGAGAAGTGCGACGCGCGCGCGCGCGCGGCACGGGGTTCCTTCCTTTTTTGATAGATAAAATATCCAGTCGAGAGTTCATTGCGTTTGTAAACTTCCTACGCGTCGTTTACCTTAATTACTGGGTTTACCGAGGTGATATCGGTAGCGCAATTTCGTAGAGGAAAGATATGGTGCTATTTACAACTTCGTAATAGTGATTGTTGTAATTTATTGCTATATCCCGAGATTAGTATTTTTTTTTGCCTTGTTGCCAATCGTAATTAAGGAAACGTGATGAACACATTAATTTTTCCTTACTTATATAAATTGTTACGATTAACTATAATTTCTTTCTTGTAAATTACAACAAGTCAGTTTCCTTTCTTCTTAAAGAAAAATCAACTTTGAAATATGAGTATTCGAAAATAAATTCACATATATAATTAAACGAATGAATCAGTTTAGTTATCAGTAATCTATATTTAAAAATTAATTCATTCGAAAATTTTACAAATGTTTCAGAAACATTTGTGGTCATATACATAAACAAACAAATCATAAACTAGTTTTTTTCTTTAATAATTAAAATAATTAAAATAATTTGATGACAGTTAAAAAGAGTTAAATATATTTTAAACCATTTATTATAATTGTACGATGTAACCAAATGTAAGTTATAAAATTAAAATAATTAAATATAAGTAGCAACGACTTAACATAATGAAATGGATTGTAATTATGAAATGTGCAATTCCATTTCGTGCGTTTAATTATGCATGTGCGCTCGTGAAGTTTAGAGATAATTATTCCGGACGTCTCTGCTCTCTCTCTCGGCTTAATCGAGGAAAATATTTATACGTCTACGAAGCGATAACGCGAATAAATATGAAGATTATCTGTGTAAATACTCGAACATGCCGGAAAGAAAATAATGTATGGGAATAAAAGAAGGACATAGAGTTAGTGTCGATCCCACAGCTTCAGGATGTTACGGGATCGAAGATACTACCGAGGAGAAAGAGAGGAAATATGAAATTTGTTGGAGGGTGTGACAGCCCTGGTCAATATTATCCGCAAACATAAACCGAGCTGTTCTCCTATGCGATATATAACGTGATGTCGTCTTTAAAACTTTTGCCGTGTTTTCGCAATATTCATGCGAGCATGTAAGAAGAAATAAGTATTTCCTATATCTGCTCTCTCTCTCTCTCTCTCTCTATATATATATATAAAATTTAAGAATTCTTATAGATAAAAGTGTTATTCGTGGCAGAATCAAACTTCGACGTGTGAGGCAAGCAACATGATTCGACGTTGTACGTGTAATTCATCCAAATATTTGCAAGATTGCTATATTCCCACAGGATAATATCGTGCCTGTTTCTCCGTATTTGTATGTATACCCGATGTATCGCTCGGTCGGTCGGGGAAATCTAAACTTGCCAGTTCTAGCAATTCCTCTCCTTGTAAACACCATCGCGGTGAGAAATTTGTTATTGGCATCGCGTTCGGATTATTAATTAATTTCATTTTTATTCGTACGCTTCGTTTAAACGTGCATCATTATTCGAACTTTGTGTAATATTACAATGCGATTGTGTTATACGGTATAGGAAAAATCTAGCGTCCATTTTCTTCGCACTTGCACACTTGTTGTCATAAATCTCTTTCTCGCGCGGCTGTGCTCTTTCGGTAGTCAAGAAGAAAAAAATTCGCCGTTGCACAGAATGTGTTTACCGCTCGCTTTACCCTGCGGCCATGTAAGGTCGTAAAATTTCGCGTACAAAACCGGTCGTACGTATTTTTCGTTGCGGGCGAAATCTCGTACCCGCAGTTTCCTTCGCGATGGGGTTGTTCATAAATTTTCTCGTAGACGCCCTGGTATACGTCCGTTTCGCGAAAATGAAATGCACTCGCCGAAAGATGGATGATAGGCGAACGATCTCCGGAAAGGGTGAGGGGCGAGACCGTCGATTTCGGCGATGAGAAAGAAAGGGAGGACGGGAACGCGCGACCAGCGGATCGTAAAACTGTTGACAGCTAAAGTTATACGTGCAACAATGCCCGCCGATATTCGCTTATGTGTCGCGGGCCGAACTGTGAAAGACAGTTCGCCCGACTCGCGCCGCGAAAATGAAATTTTTCTACGACGCGAAGGGGCGCGCTCGTAAAACCATATATTTTATTGGTATTCTGATTTCTAGTTTAGAACGGCGAATGCACTTTGGTCTCATTACGCATATTTTTTTAAGAATATAATAGACTTGATCCAAAAGCTTCTGATTTTTTTCCTATTATTGTAACTTTTGTCTAGATAATATCTCGAATTATTTTCTAAATTGTTGCGGTTATTATAGCGATTAACCTCCAGCAATATCGATCGTGGTTGTTCCAATACGGCCGGCACTATGTATCGGAATTCTCTTCCGGACGAGGTCCCTTGTTTCACCTGCAAAGTGCGGAGGGGGGGGGGGAGAGCGCAAGAGAAACTTTTGCGCCCGATCCGCGGTCAGGCATAGGGTCGGGCGGGTTGCGGGTGGCAGATCTGCAATCCGGAATGGGATCTGTCCGCTCCAGACGTTACTACCTCGCTTATTTCGTCCGAAAAGCACCACGATTCGCCTTTACTGCCCACGACGAGGAGGAAACAGGATGCTGCTGCCACCATCGTTGTCTTCGTTGTCGTCGTCGTCGTCGTTTTCGTTGCCTTCGTCGCCGTCGTCATCGTCGTCCTCGTCGTCGTCATTGTCATCACGCCGACGAGGCAATCTTGTCATGGGCAGTCGAGCAGAGATAGTTTCCAGCACACGCGGAAAATTCACATTGAAACTGTATTTCCAACTTGCGGTCCGTGATTGTCCCATTTTCTTCCTCCGTTACTCATGTAAACGCTATTTCAGAATTTTGATTTTTAGATATTTATTAAGAAATAAGTTCCTCAATTAGTTATCTTGATAATTCCTGATTTATTACAACGAAAAAAAATGACACCAATGAATTGATTAATTGGATACATATTTTAATAAGTGATTATTATTCTTTCTTGAGTATTTTAATTAATTCTTAAGTATGAATTATTTATGGAATTAAATTTATATGTCTCGAAGCAGTATAATTTATATTATTCTTTGTCTTGTTCGTAAGGATATAATTTTCAGTCGTATTTGTACTACATTGGATAAAATATGGAAATATGCTTCTTTCTCTCTTTGCTATTTACAATTATTTCAATTAATTTATAATTATTATTTTAAATACTTCATAAATGTTTTCGGGCATTTTATATTTGTCTATATTTTGTCGACATTGTGTTTCATAGTTTGCAAAAGCAATCAAGAGGCGTCAATATTTACGCTGCTTATGGAAATTTATCCAATATAAAGACTTTCATACGGCAATAAAAATGATACATCAGCAAATCATCTCGAGGGTTGCCCGCCCGATATTTTCCACCATCAAATGGTTGTTTTATAACTCGCGTTATGGATTTATGAAAAAAAGATACGCTTCCTCTTTCTCTCTTTTTCTCTTTCTCTCTTCCCGTCTGGCTTCGATCGTGAGATACATAGGGAGACGATTTGAATACAGTCGTCCCTCCTATGATCAGCAAAGCAATGGTTTTATAGCGGGTGCTTCTCTTCTTCTCGCGTATCCTTATGTCTCCCTGACGTTGCCTGCCTCGACAATCGGCATCGCGCACGCGAAACACGTAGCGGCACGATATTAGCCTTTCATACGGAGAAGACCCCCCGACGCCCGATCTACATATCCGGTCCTTTGTGTAAAAAGAACTGGCAAACAGAATTTAAGGTTATTTCGCGGGAATAAGAATGGACGAGCGCGCGAAACGCGGGAACCGAGTTTCGCATCCGGTCCACGCAATTTCGCGAGCAGCGCCTAGGGAACACGGACGATGATCTAAGCTGCTAAAAATATTTTTATATTTACGCATAAAAAAAAGCAATCATGATTACGCAGGCGTATATTCTATCATCACTTTTCTTACTCTCATTTATCTATCAGCTTCAGAAAATTGACATAAATTACCTTCAAATAATGATCGATGGTTCTGTTGTGGTATTGTTGTAAGCATAAGATAGGATTATTTATATGAAAAGTAGAGACAAACTTCACTTTCTCTAATTTCTTTAAATATCAAGTTAAGAGCCATATTATATCTTAATATTTGCGTTATATTTTATATCGCAGGTAAAAAAAATTGTGACACATGCACGGCTATATAATATTTTAAATTAAATTTTTAATTAAAAAAATTTATTAAGAAATTTGATTCTGTTTCTTTCGAAAAATGAATATATTAAAATTTTTCTGTTCGTACAATTGGCTTGATTGCAATTAGCGTTAAGTACCCTCTTTCCGCCATTGCGGTGTGGCGATAATTAAATTGACGTCCAGCACATACATTGTAGCAAATTAAGTCTGACTAATCCACGAACGTGCGAAACGTATCTCGGAAAAGGATTAAAATGCCGGCTGCTCTGATTTTCGTGAGGCCGGACATCTCGACGATGTTATTAATTAAAAAGTTGGAGGCAGACAAATGGCGCGGACTGACTAGAATCGTCTCGCGCTTATCTCTTTTTTCCTTCTTTTTTTTTATTTTTTTCGTTCTTTCCCTTGCGTCCCCCTGCGCGGTGGGTAGTTAGGTAATTGATACGAGAGCGAGTGTCGGATCCCTCGTTCCAAACTATTTTGCACACTAACGAAATCCGAAATCACGTATATACATTAAATATTCGAGTAATTCGTTATGTTCAGAACTTTCGACCGCCTCGTCCGTTTTCTCTCTTTCCTGCAGACAGCTGGAATTTATCCTAACAAATGTTTCCACCACGCTTAACCCCCATCAGCCGTAATATACGATAAACATTTCCCTCTTGGTCGCGAGAGGGACGGAAAACTGTGATGAAAAATATTTATGCGAAACGGTGGAATTGCTACCCCACTCGACTGCGATATTCCTCTTGGCATATTCCCGCATGACGGTGGTAAAGGAGAAATGTCGAGAGTGCAATGAATCATACTTTCAATTGTTATACGGGTTCTTTTTTTTTTTTTAATTTGACATTCGCACGCGTGCACTTCTTAAGACGAGATTAGAAATTTGACGGGACTTTGTTCTTTGCGTTACTTCTGAGATTTTTACTCTTGCCTCTATATAATTGACGCGAATCGATTTGTAGGGATATCTGAGCTAGCTAGTGAGAGGGATAGCGTGGAGATACGTGTGGTAGACATGAGACGCACGCAGATCACACGCATCGTCGATTTTAGTGCGTTATAAATCGACGTGTCGGTCTTCCTGGCGCCTCTCTCTCTCTCTCTCTCTCTCTCTCTCTCTCTCTCTCTCTCTTCGTCGACATCGTCGTCGTCGTCGTCGTCGCGATCGATGAGAATTTCATGGTGCTTAGTCGGCGTTTAGACCCGCATGCCGGGCCCCCATACAGGATATACTCCTTGTACATTTGCTTAATAACGTAAACACTCGAATCTTCAGCATCAGTAAGCATTTTTCATCTCTATATCTTTTTGGAAACAGATTTTGAGTGAATGATCAAAAATCCAACTATTAAACTGCCTAGCTTTCATTCGTGTAATTCGATTTCCCGATTTTTGTCCCATTTATTTCAATAATAACAAATTGCTTCTTTTGCGTATTGATCACTTGCGTATGATCACTTAAATATATTTTAGATTAGTTAAAAATTTTATGCTCTCTCCATACATTTGCAACTTATACTTACTCTTTGTGTTCACGTTAAATGTATTAAATTTTAGACATTGGCTTACCATTAATTGTTATGCGGTTAACGTTATAACGTTATACATAATAACATTAAAATTAAAAAGCTTAATAAAATAGATATATTAAGGTTAATATTATGAATTTTTTTAGGTAATCTGGCTATCTTTGCAAATATAGAGTAATTCCACTCTTGCGATTAGCATTGATCATTACAACAGCGTTCGTGTCAATTCTCATTCCTTGTACAACGGATCAATTCGTTGTACCGGGTTCGCAGGCTCTCACATATCCGGAATACCAAATCGATCCTCGAATAGCCAACCGAGTTCTGGTCGGGTAGTTTAAGTCAAAGTTTTAATCACTATCGACTTCGGGACATCTCGCATCCCTCGGGACTTACGGATCCGTCGGAATGAGATCGAGAAAATGAACACCTACCGAAGGCAGAATTATCATTTGGATGTCTAGCTGTTTACATCTGCTTATAATTAATATCGCATAAATTATTATATATTAGCTTCTCCTCTAAAAAAATTCTTTCATTACACGATTAACTTTGTGCATTTGATGATAATAATGTCCCCGTTAATTTAAAGAATCATAATTGCAAAATATAAAGACTCTCTTTAGATTTAAAGAAATTTTAGTACAGAAAAAGATTTTGATAAAAAAATTGATATTAACATACATATATAAATTATAGAAGATTATATGATGTACAGAAGATAATAATTAATATATGTAGATATTATATAATTAAATATTTTTTTCAAGTATATTTATTATGTTTATACGTGTTTTATACTTAAAATATTACAATGATACAAGTTTTTAGATACTTTACATTACTTATACTTAACAATTATACTCAAATTTATTGTGTATCTTTCATGTACTATAATTTCTGTCATTTAATCGGAAGAGAAATTATAATAATTGACATTAGAGGAAACTAGCTGCAATGTAAGGTACAATCCCCTGGGCCGCGAAACGAAAATACGGAACGAGGATGGAAACCTCGGCGCGTAGATTAGGAAACGAAGTTTCAGCCGGAAATACCGATGTGCGCCGGGTGAACGTTCAGCGTGAGCAGGGTCGGAGGGCCAGATTAATTGATACCGTTACGGAGAAACCGAGAGGGAGAGAGAAAATCAAGGATGTGAAGGAGCATGTGATGGTATAAAAGAAAATAGATGCACAGGGATGGGATAGAATCAAAGTTGTTGGGCTACTGCAGAGGAAATGCAGTTGCGGTGTCGACGAAGTGAGGTTGTTGGGCGGGACCGCGTCGGAACAGAAATTGAACATTTGGTTAATGTGTTTTTCCATTCAGAAAATTGGACATTTCAGGCACTGTGACTGCTTTAAACTCGATACGCCGAATTAATTAAATTTACTCTTCAAACTCGACATCTGCGATCTCGGTCTCGATTATTAAATGTTTTCTGGACGGAAGTATATTTGCCAAAGATGAATGTTTAACAATTCGAATCCTAAAATAAGAGCCAGTTATTGAAGCGAATGGAATTGCGATAAGACAATATTTAATATTAACAAGTATATAATTGCATTAAACTTAAAGTTTACAGTTTTTGAAATATATTTAAAATTTGTTAGAGATATATCTTTTTTACTAGTAAAAATATACAAACTTTTAGAATGATGTAATGTTATTACAGAATATATAAAGAACCAATGAGAAGTAAAATGAATACACGAATGAAAGCTTCATGTGGGCAATTTTGTTCTTTAATTAAATTGTAAAATGTGTAATCTCTTTAAAAATATGTCCTATCATCTTTTGTACGGCTTTTCTAGATAATATTTGAAAATTTAAAATATTAAAAAAATACAGTTTCACAAATATTATCCATCTTCAAGTTTATTTAACGCGATTTAATGTTTGCATAAAAGTTCAATATTTTCGATTGAAATTTAGTAAGATATTCTTGCATCGAATGAGCAATTCGTTACACTATTATATATGTATAAATTGTTCACGTATCATGTCGTCGCACTTCGTGCCTCTCGTGCAAAAGATCTTGGTGGGATTTCGCGCGTTCTGGCCGCGTGCCATCGTTTCCGTCTCCAACCTCGGACATCTTTCCGGTTGCGGTCCTTGCCGACCGTATGGAACGCCGCTTCCTCGGCGTTGGCGCGCGGAACGAGTTTAATTCGACCGCTCTAAGAAACTGGCTGTGGTCGCATTCCTCAGGCAAGTTCCTGATTGTGTGTCCAGCGCCGTCGGGGGAGTTCGCGCGTTCCCGCCGTGGGGACGGTCACCGCTCTCTACCAGTGGCCTGACCACCAGTATTTATGTCCACAGGACACAACCGGGGTATCCCGAGTGTTCCGGGTAGTTTCTCGGACCCGCGTCCCGCTGGCCCGCTAATGGTTATGGTAATTACCGGCCCTAATTGCGAGCAATGGAATTACGAAATATCAAAGTTCGCCGCAACAGTGCTCGCATCTACTCATGCCTGTTCCTTTCATTGTACTAAGGCCTGTGTGCGATCAGTAAGAAAAAAGTTAATTTGATTTAACGATCGGCACTTGAAGCTTCAAAATTTACACAAGATATTTGCTCGATATTAATTGAAAGATATTTAGTCAAATATTTCTAAAATAATACATATATGCCTTTTAATAGTATCTTTATCTAAATAATTACGGTAAGAATATAAGATTATTGATTTTTATTGTCTACATATATAGCAATTGTACGTATTCGTTGAAGCAGTATTTGTAATTCAATTTAAGTGATGTGTAGAGTATGCGAAGCAGTTCGATAGCTAAAGCAACAATATCAGACACGAGTTATTCTGACTCGTTAATCGGCTACTCCGTTGCTCATTGTAATCACATTCGTTGATTTCGTTGAGGCTGTTTCGAGGCGTGCGTATCCTGTTTCGTTACGGTTCTTTCTTCGGCTGGTGCGCGCGGACTGACCGGCGCAAAGGTAAAAGTTGAACCGTCGGAGGCGCCTTGATGTGGTTATCGCACCCGGGGAAATCCGGCTCTTTACCTCCCGGAGGCTGGCTAAATTGGCAAATATTAAAATTCTTTCGATGCGGAAGGAGCGTGTACAATGGCTCGTGAAATGCAGGAACTCTCGACGTTCCCTCGCCCTACCGGGGTGGTTGCCCGCATTTAAAACCTCCGCCGAGTTTTTCCGTGCTTTTCTCCGCGCTCGATCTGAAAATTTCGTCTGATTACTTTATTGTTCTCCGAACGGACCAGCTTTCGTTTCGCTGCTTGCCGTGGATTTTATATTTAACAGTCGCAAGCTGGATTATGAATGTCTGTTTTCATATTTGATCGAATTACTTGTTATAATCGAGAAGCTCGGTTAAAAGGCTATCGTTAAATTTGGAAATCTTTCAAGTAAACGTGCTATAATACTTTGCACGTAGAACATTCATGAACTTAGTTAGGCAATATTGTGAGTATGTATTACGGCAATCTTATTATTTAATAATTAATTTTTCTTGAAATTAAACAGTCTGTATTTATTGTTAGATTTACTTATATTTATATTGCAAAACAAGCAATCTCTCTTGATGATGTTTCTTCAAGACTAGAATGCATATTTGATTGCTTACAAAGAATTAGCGCTGAAGAAACGATAGAGCTTTTGCAAAACATTGTTTTCGAAACATGACACGACATGTTCGCAAATGGATTAATTTCCATGAATTTTTAATGTTAGCTCGGGCTGAAAATGAAAAAAGTTTCTTGCCGGTCGCTGTAATTAAAACGCCTTATACGAGGCAAGGAGACCTTACAGACAGCTTTGTTAATCGAGCTGGAGGTGCTCTCGCGTCATTCGCTCGCCTAATAAAAATTAACGGCGAGCAGGTGCAGGGGTTGCGTGAAGGGTTGGGCAGCCTCGTTTCGAGGCGGCCAAAGGGTTGCTCTCATGGCGAGAGGGCGGGCGCCAAGAAAAATTATAAAAATAATCTGGCCGAGGAGGGGGCAGTCAATTGGGGTGGAAAACTTGCGTAACAAGCAGTCCCGAGGAAATTGCGGGAAAAACCGTTTGCCACGAACGGACGACAGCGGCTGCTGAGAGAGGCCGGTACTAGCTCGGTTGAACCCTCTTCCATTCCTGACGGTGGGAAGCGAAGAAAAATAAACGAGTCGGGTACGACGGGAGTCAACCGTGGAAATAATAATATTAACGTTACGTAAGAAAGGTAGAGCACCGTCAAGATATCTTTCAAGTTTCGCGGTTTTGGAAACGAGGGTATTTCCATCATCGGAGTTATCTATAAGATTATATGTCTCTAAAGCGAGATATTTTCTGAAATAGTTACGACATAAAATATATACCGATTTCAATTCTTTATTTAATATTTTAATCTTTTAATTAGTTGTATTCATTAATTTTAATTTTACAGCCAATGTGATTAGAATAAAATAGAATATTATTTGTAAAAAAGATGAAACTGTTTTATTTTTATTAAATAATTTGATTTAATAAGTATTTTTATTTAAACTAAAAATTTCAGAAAGTGTTCACGGACGATTATTTTATTTAAGTAATCTCTTTACACACACGTGTAATATCGGATAAAACAATTTTTCAAATCGATTAATGCGTGGCTATTCGTTTCTCAAGTATGTCAGGCATTAACTAGGTCAGTAGAGCGTGCAGACGCATGGTGCGACACGTTGCATTTCCGGATTTGTCGTGCGTGCGAGCCTTATCGCGTGAAGTCTTTATCGATTTTATCTTCGGCCTTGTGCGCCGTAAAGCCACTCTAAAATACCCAATTCGATCGAGCCGGAAGGAGCGTGTACGAGTTCCCGGAACGATCCGACAAGTAGCTATTTACGTGCACCATCGTGTCTCGCAAGGTAGGAGAGGTTCATAGTATCGGTAAAAAGAGGCACGGAAGGAGTGTCAGCCACCCCAATTCGTACGCTAGCTTAAACGGTTCTCGTTTAATACGACACAAGAGGCTAATCTTAAAAAATTCTGGCCGAGATAAGCCCTTTTCGGGGGGTCGTGGATGCCTCTGGCCTTTCGCCCCCTAGCCACCCAGGCAGTTACGGAGCTCCTGAGCGGAGCAGATTGAGCCGCCGTTCTTCTTTTCATTAGCTGATAACTGGATTCCGGGATACGCCTGGCCTACGAACGACACGTTAACCTTTCGCGTAACTACCGCCGAAAATATTACCGGGGAGACTACGCTACTCTCTACTTCTTCAAATTAACATATCTTGATAAGACCGCCTTGATGTTGATATAAATTTTGTTTCCGAAACTTTGAACGGAAGATGGCAAATGATAAATCGCAAAATTGTTTCGCGTTAAACTTTGGGTATATCGACTTAAATGGGATCTTTTTATCAAAAATATTCATGTTTATGATAATTTAAAAAATCTTTTGTCCGCTTGTGAGTATATTTCGATTATGCGACAATTACACAAAATTATTTTTAAATTATTTCACTAATTATTATTTGTGAAAAGTGAAATATGCATTGGAGAATTAATCAAGAATTGATTAATGTAAATAAACTATGAATAATTTTTGTGAGAATTTTAAGATTAGCCCCTTCAAAAAATAACTCCAATTTTTCTTATTTTTCTCTCTTTCTCTTTCATAACGTTGCGCTCCGCTTGAACGAGGTGTCGGTGACCGACTGACGCAATATTAGCCGCTTGGTCCCCGTCATCTGCGAGAAGTGCTCAAAGAGATATCCGCGAAACAAGTTTTCCCGCAATTTTCCTTCCTATACTCGCGAAAGCCCCTTGGGAGAATCTCTTTTTCTTTCGTTAACTCTCTCTCTCTTTCTCTCTCACTCAATTTCTCTTGCTTTTGCAATCCGAGTAGTCGAAGTGTCTAGAGAGAAAGAGAGAGAACTGGAGAGAGATACAAGAACGCACCCCTGGAAAGATGACCGCGTCGGGCCGCTGGCTATAATTTCATTAGCTACCACGAGACAAATGAGCGACTATTGTGAGACGCGCCGGTTGGTCGGAAGATTTTCTTCATCTTCCCACTCGTGCAGTTACGGAAATAGTAACGATGCTCGGACAACAGCATAATAACTATTCCGAAAGATTATATGTCCGTTCGAAATTAATTAGAATTATCCGCGAAGCATATGGAGTAAAACTGTTACGATTGATTTCATATCTAAATAATGTTAATAACTGTAATTTTTACAGCAATATTACTTTTTATCTATTAATTAATTGGCTACATTATGAAAATTATAAATTGATCACTATTTACACGATAGAAAAGGTTAAAAGTGCTGAAAAAAATGTGACTCTTCGATGTTTTTAATTAAATACTCGAGCGAGATGAATCAATTGATAGTTAGTACGATTTCCCTTCGGGCGCGTTAATTCAGGTCTCGCAAAACACCGAGCTTGTACTCCTTCATGCCGCTCTTTCGTTTTTTTTCCTTTTCTTTTTCTTTCTTCCTCGTGCCGGCTGTTTGCACTGGTAATTACCGGCGCACGAAATACGTCGCAAGAAAAACATTAATATCAAACGACGTGGCTGCCGACAGTGCAAATAGAGGATCTTAATGGTGAGCCAACTTTCGAGCAGACTCGAGAAGGAAGGTAGGCGTAGAGAGTACAAGATGGAAGATGTGGAGGGACACCTTTCAACCCCTTGCTACCACCGTCTGTATCGCGCTCGCCTTCATCGGGACTTTCTTCGTAACTAACGATACTTTCTTGCGGTTTAAGGAGACATTTTCATCACATTTCTGCTTCTCTTTTTCGTACAAGTACAGAAATCTGCTAGATTTTGAGATTGAAAATTACTTGCAAAAGAATGAGAGTTGCTTTTTATTTGGTAAGGGAAGCGTTAAATCGTGCATGGCTGTAATTTTCGAGCGATTTTTATTCCCCCTCATCTAGAATTTGCTGTGTGACCGCGTTGATAATTCTTTCTTCCCTTTACCTCGCATACTGTTCACCACTCGTACACCCCCTTGCTTTCTGTGAGAAGTGATTCATATTTTTTTTTCGGCATATTGCGACCGAGGCTGAGTGCCTGGCCCTTGCTAAGGAAGGTTGGGGCTTTGTCCAATTAAGCGTCCGAAAAGCCAGTCTTTTCGACTGGCAGCGCGCGAGCGGCATCGCATATTTCTGTCTGGAGAGGTGAAAGAGAGAGGAAAAGAGTGGGAGACAATTTCACCACGTCGCTGGAAAAGAGGAAAAACTCTTCTTCCTGATTACTGCTGCGATACACCCTTCCTCGGTGTCCTTTCCTGCCTTCCGCCCCTCTCCAACGTTATTCACTTTTGACTCGAGTATTTCGTTGGACGTCCCAAGTTATCAGCAATTAGCTCAATAATTTCCTGTCGCCCCACGGTTGACAGCTCGTCATTTTGACGGCCCTTTGATGCCCTGAAAAATTCTGATCTAAACTCTTATTTTTCTCTTTTATGAGCGACCCTTAATATGGCCTTATATTAAAAAGCGGATTCAAAAGAACAGAGAATAAATCTTAGAAATAATTCTTAGGAAAAAAATTCCTTTTACGCATTATGGCTGCATTATGATATTATATTTGTCTATCACAGCATTTGATATTATAATTGTCTATCACAGGAAATTTTATACTTAATTTATTGTACATTTCTAATCATATCCCCTTCATTTTAGATTTTTATTATTCGCAAATACCTTAGTGCATCTGCTAATTAGTCTTCTTCTACGATAAAGTTTTAATCCTCCCGTACTTACGCACCGAGCGTGAGTGTGCCAGGGACAAAGGAATTGTCAGAATGAGCGAGGAGCCTCTTTATTTCATCGAGTTTAGGAGAGGAGAGCCGCGGAACTGCCGTCGGCCGGGGTATTAAAACTCTTCGAAAGTTTCGCGACGCGCGCCAGGTGACGTCATTATCGACTCCACTGTCTTTCGCGTTACCGTCATCGCCATTGCCGCCGTCCGTTCGTTCCTTCCTATTTGCCTATCTTGGTCCCAGGTCATGGGACTTTCGGCGGCGTTAGCGCTTGGATAGGTAATGTGACGCGTGTCTTCCCAGCACTCAAGCTAGACTCACCGCGGCAGGCTCTGAACTTGGCTTGAGTGCCAAGTTGCCTCGGGTATTAAGCGTATTAGGTACAAGTGGTTTCTGACTGGAGAGGGCATCGGTCATTAGCATGGATAGATTCGAAGGTTATTAGCCATTACCGCCATTAGGCGGTTCTCTTCGGTCCGGACGTTCTCGTTGTCGTCGTCGTCGTCGACATTATCTAGCATTGTCAGTTTCTATCAAAACCGCCGGCGAAACTTCGTCGTGACCCTTTTCGGGACATCAAGAAACGCTTACACCATTTCCTCGCAACTAAGTTAATCTAGAGATCTCTGTAGTCACTTTTACTATATCTTATTCGATACTCGGATACGTGCTGTTCATAACAAATAGAAAAATCTGTGAATAATTGTTACTTCTAGTTATTATTTTCGCGCTAATATGACTTAATGAACATTTGCGAGGTGAGAATATTTTGTAATTGTTAGAATTTTGAGAAGATTAATTCGAATGCTTTATTATTCTAATGCGGATGAAATAGAGTTATTTCTTTCGGTTTAACGTATTTCGATCTCTTAATGTATACGTCCATCGTTCTCCCTTTTTTTTCGCGATTAAAACCAATCGTCTTAGCATCTGTCTCACATACGCGGGAAACTCGCGATCCATTTCCGCGAGTCGATGTTTGCCGGATGGAAAACTTTACCATCAAAGACTGTGAATCTGACGTCGTCGTTCATCGCGTGCCGACACGGCTGCGGATGTCTTCTATACTAGCGGCACGTTGGCGGTCTTCGGTATAGGAAACGGAGAAGATGAGGACCGACGGATGTTTGGTACGTTGCGGTGTTGCCTCATATTGGATTCTGGCGCTTTCCCCTCCCGTTCCTTCTTCTCTTCTCTCCGTCGTTCTCGAAGATGAAGGTGAGGTATCGTCCTCCAGTAGCAGCGAGCCCGGAATTAACCGCAAGGGAGATACTCCTCCGGGACTAATCACGCGCAAGTTCTCTTGTCATTCGCCAAGATTGATTTTAGGATTCTGACGCGGAAAATAGTTCGTCGTCGCCTGAGGTAGTGCTACGTAATTTAACCCTTTCGCGGTCTGTGGAAAGCTATTTTCCCAATGTCAGAATGATAATGTCTTACTTTATCCATCGATACGAATCATCTCTTATTATTTCCCATATAATAATAATTAGACGTCTCGGAGAGACTTTATGTGACTGTATTGTATCTTAAATATTTAAATAATTTATTTATAAAATTACTTTATTCTAAAGATATTACAACTAATTACCTCAATTTGAGATATAGGATAACACATAAGAATATATAAATCAAAATACGAACTAATCGTAATAAACTCGAATTAATTCAAGCTAGAAGATGCTATGAATGTTGAAAATAATTATAATAAATTGCCAGCCGTATTTCAACTTCAATGACTTTAATGATAACTAAAACGTCGAGATTGATATGCGACATTTTAGCACATTTATTCGAGGCTCTGGCTTTCAAATTACATGGCCCCGGAATTGACAAGAATACGCTAGCATCCGGTGAAATACTGAGGTTATACGTGCGGCCCACGGTCCCATAGGAATTCGTCATCCTCCATGGAGTTTGTCCATCGAGCGGATGCCGCTGGATGAACGTTGCCCGCCAAATGCTCGGTTATTTGTGTGACAAACGAGAGACGTCAGGGTCGCGCCACCCCCGTCCGGCCGTCCCCGTCCAGTTCGTCCCCTTCGTTCTTCCATCGTCTCTTCCTCCCCGTCCCGCGCGCTGCACGTAGTTCGCGTTTAATCCATTGATTAATTCACTTCGTTACCGCGTCCTTTATGATTAGTTGGTCCTTTACTGCCATTTTCTCTCCTGTACATACGAGCTGGAACTAATGCGGCCAGTCTCTCTCCCGCGCGCGCAAGCTTTCCGCCCTCTTCTTAATATGACCCCGCTGTTTCCGGACTAATCTTGCTGATACTTGCCATAAGAGTACCTGGCATGAGGACCGAGTTTGACAAATAGGATACTGATTAGAAAGGANGGAAGGAAGAGAATTAGCAACGTACATTTTTACTTCGGCAGTATTATTATAGTATTTGTTTTATACAAAGATTATTATCAAATCTATTAATTTAGCAATTAAATGTAGTGTAGTAATAAATTAAGCATTTTTCTAATAACATAAAAACTTTTATATAATATAGTAAATATTTGTAGCGTGTACAACGTTTATTGCATTGTTACTTTGTGAGAATTGCAAATAGTGCAAGGAAGATAAATTTTTCTCGAAGAAAAGGACTTTGATAAAATAGTGTATTATTAAATTCCAATTCATCATTCGGAAGTGATTCGTAAACTCGGCCCGATATAATTTTCTCACAAGCCATTTTTCTAATGGTCACGTTGTATTCCGTTTTAGCCTCCGTTTTACGAGCAGATTTGACATTAAAGAAATATTCAATTTTATACAGTCATAATTTGTTCTTTACAATTTCTTATGATTTGCACAAAATATTTGTAGATTAGCTCCATTTCGAGATTATAAAAGTCTGTTCAACAATGTTTGAATAAATCTTACTGTCGATAGAAATTATAGCGAAACGAATGCAAGTACATCGTCAGTCAATTGTGTGTGATCTCGTTAGACTGTGACTTGGTTTACCTTGATATCTTAAAGCCTCGCGAATCAGCGTTCGCAGGAATAATTTACCGAGGAGCGCTCTGAAAGCAGTTTGCTATGACCATATTCCGCAAAGTGCTGAACTATGAGAGAAGTTCACAAACGAACGAGCTGCCCGGCTACTGTGCCATCGCTCGGGAATCTTTACTATTATTTCGTAATTAAACGTAGCATTCCGCACAAGTTTAGACAAAAATCCTTAAATTGTTCGTAACCGCGCCACTCCAGATATAGCGGTAAGCGAGGTCTGACCGTAACACCGTCGCACGAACTTGTTTAACGGGGCCAAAGAAACTGGGGGCGAACTTTCGCAGTTTTTACGCCACGGGGCTCAGTCCGACTTATCGAGCTTGAAGCGGAACAAAGTTCAAAGCTACGTTATCTCGGTGGATATTGTTTTGAGCCCGTCCGCGACTGGTTCGTTCGCGAGTCTAAATGTTCGTCATCTTCGCGCGACTTTGTCTGATAATTTTGAAAACTTTGGGATTCCCTTAATGTCTGCCTTTTGTCGGTGTCATTTTCTTGTGTCTGCCACGAAACAATCATCGTCCTGTTTACAATCAACTATGATATTTTTATGACTCATTGTCAGTGACAGAACGAAAAAGAAGAATCGGAAAATATAGTCGTGCTGAATGTTCGATATCGAATATTAAGTTGTCAGAGCTGTCAGAGCTATCAAAAAGAAATGTGATATATTGCTTTCATATTGAAAAAACTTAATTAAGTGCGTGAGTATTTTTGGCAAAATGAACAATTTGTTAGGGAATAATTACAATGTAGTACGAAAATTGAAAAATTAATTTTCTGTTTAATTTCTTTTTGATATCAGTGACAAAATGTGCTTAATATATTTAATAAATTACTTTTAATTAAAGATTAATATATCATTTTTAGCAAATTTTTAGAGACTGCTCTTTAATCCTTTCATATAATTCAAATTTGCTTTGCAAAAATTGTTCCTGCTTCTTATTTTTCATTTTACTAGTCTAATATCTATAGTAAATCAGTAATATGACGTACGGGCTGCTTCGTAACCGAAAACAAGATAAATCACAGCCTTTTTCGGATATTTTTATATGCCACGAACAGATCAATATCGATAACTGCGCCCGCATCAATCAATTTCGGGACCGTATTTCAGACTTGTGCGATAATAATACAACGAGAGAAACTTCCACTTCACAGAGCGAAACCGCCGTTGTAGTGACCGCCTCTCTTTCTCCTGACGTAATGCTATTCTCTCGCCAGGTTGCTCCTTTTTCTCCTTGCGGCATCCGTCGTCGTGTGAGACACGCGGATGCATCCAGGAGGCGGACATCCCGCGGGACGTTCCGCGTGATGCGAATACATATCGGTTGTTTACGCGCCGCGCTATTTTCGAAGCGATACGTCAATCCGATATTTGGGAAACTTTTGTATCCCGTCGCGCGTAGATACGGAGAGTGAGAATAAGAGAGCACGGCTTTCGTGTTTGGTACGAAGGCAAAGAGATACCTCTTCGAGTTTCCGTCCTTCCTGCAAGGCGACCTTCTCTTCTCAAACGAAATCGATTCTGATGCGGAGCAAGCAGGAAGCACGAGCAATAAATCTCAATGGTCCATGGAAGTATCTATTTCTTCTTCCCTCCGCACGATTTTGACATCCAGGGGGTATCAGTCCAAGAGATGCAAATACGAAATGTAATTCTGAGCGATGCGACTATGTGTAGGTTTATTGGTGAACTTAAGTGGACGAAGTCTCTGTGTACTGCAATTTATATTCGGTTAATATTTGAAAAGAAGAGCTAAAAAATTAATTTGCAAAGGACATTTTTATAAATATAAGTAATTATACTTTCATAATCCTAAATATATCCAAAATCAAAAGAATATAATTCATAATTTACGATTATAATCTATATATAATTATACTATTTCGTACATTTTCACACACATTTTACATTTATTTCTTTGGATTCAGATACAGTGAATTATGTTCAAAAATTGATCTGAGTAATAATCTACTAAATCTAGTTTTATATATATTTGCTCATAAATATACACATAAATATACACAAAGTATATAACTGTCTTTTTTACTTTCAATATTTATAAAAGTAAATATCTAAAAGTTATTTGTGAAATTCAACTATTCTGACGCTGATTATGAATAGTTTTAAAAAATATCAACGATAAACCTGTCGCGGAACAGTACTATTAAGAAATTACGAAAAATCAGGTGTCAGGACGCAGGAGGTAGATCGTTAAGCCGCGCTTTCGAGAGGATTCGCGCACATGAGTAAGCCGTTATGCTGGCGCTAGTTTGATAAATCGTTTCATATGTGATAGAGAAGGATGTAGAAAGATACACGATAAATGAGAAGGATGGAGGCAGAATTCGGGAACGTGCGTGCGGTGACTATCGTCGGCTTAGCCGCGATAGAAGTCTCTCTCTCTTTCTCTCTCTCTCCCTTCCCCTCTTCTCTTCTCTCTCCTCTCGTCCATTTTATCCTTTCTCGTCACCGTTATCCATGACGATGTGGGCTGGCTTTAATCGTTTCTCGTAAATGCCTGACGAGTTTATAATTTCCAAGTTTCTCCGACGTCCTGAATATCTCGTGGAAATTTTGATGCGAAGAGCTACTATGAAGATGGTAGTCATCGAATGAGTGAAAATTGCGATCACATATTAATTTCAACGAAAAACGCGTCTTTAGGGGGAAAACATTTCTTGAAAAATAATTATTCTTTGAAACTAAAATTAATATGTTTTAATTTAAATATGTTTTAGTAATATCTATAAGATAATTATATGGAGCAAAAAGTGCTGTTTTGTGTATATATAATAATCCGTTTATGCGAATTTAAAAAATATCTGAGTGAAGATTCAAATCAGTAATGAACAGACAAATCGAAGTTCTATAAAAAAGCAATGTCAACACGACTCGACGAACAAACATTTGTACTTTGTAGTTTTGCGTTTCTTTTTGTCTACTCATTCATTCACTTAGTCTTCTTGCTAACGTACCAACTTTCACCCCGATGCCTGTACTATTTTATTTCCAAGTTTCTTCTCCGATTCTTTCTTCGTCGAGAATCCTTTCCACATCTAATATATCAGAATAAGTATTGGATCATCTTTAAAAATTTATTTCTTACACACATATGTTCAAGACATTTTGATTATACTCTAATTCAATTTATGTTTTATTTATAATATAATAGTTGAAAATTTCGGGCAAATATTAGTATCAGTTTAGAAGAGTATAACGTTTTATTAATATGTAAAATATCTGCAAAAATAATAAAACATCTCACATTTTCTGAAGATTTTCACAGAGAACTTACCGTAAAAATTGATCTTGATGAGAATGTAAATTAAACAGCTAAAAAATTTTATCACCTCCTCCCCTCTACGTATATGATGAATTATAGAGGAAGATCTGAAACTAAAGCAGTAAGTGAATTCGGGGGATTTTCACCCTGGCCATAAACTCACGTGTCTTTAGTCGAGTTGGTATAGCCGGCAGGATTTCGTTGGATTCTGCGCCATTATTCGGACCCTTACAAATTGCTCAGCCAATAAATTATCTATAAAACGGCCAGACCGTCCGCTACGCGAGATAACGGCGTATCTTTGCAGTTGTTATCGATGGCGATCGCTCGATTTATTATTACGTGAGCGTGGACGGGGTTTAGCGATGGTACGGCCAAAAAGCTTGCCGCGCGTGTATGTTCTTCTCGTTCTGAACTATATCACGTACAGTATTGCCATTTTCCACGGGAATGCCTGCAATGGTCTCTCATGAGACACTCTAATAAATATTGAAAAATTACCAGGCACAGCAAGCATTGTCGTTAAATTTTGTTAACTTTTAAAAAATTAAAGACTCTTGGAATTATTTTTAAGAATATTAATCGAAAGTTGCAATCATCGGTGGAAATTATTTTATAAAAAAACATTCGTTTTCAATAGATCTTTGATATATTCTTCTTACATGTTCTTTTATACTGCTACTTTCGAAAGAAAGATTTTAATAACAGCAAAGCATAAAGAGCCTCTCTATTGTTTTCCCGATTATGCTAAAGTTAAGTCGTTTTGAAACTTAAAATTGATGATTCTAAAATAATGCAAATGTTGTTCATTCATGTGCCCATGTGCCCCTCGTCGATCGTCGATTCTCCGTCGGAAATTGCGTACCAGTTAGCCAGAGAATAAACAATTCTCGGCAGTTTCGTGTAACCGCGCGACGAAATGAGGACAGGAGGATTCCGGTCGTGTTCGACAGGAATTTATTAGCCGCGCGCGGTCGCGCGCAACGGATGATACATCGCGGTGCTTTATCGCTGTTCGGGAAATACTTTCGGGGGTGAGCGCGAGCGGTAATGCCGCCCCTCGTCGCGCTCGTAAGGGCATCGAATGGGTTGAAACGTACGAGCGGAGGAGACGAGACGAGACGAAGACGGGGACGATGGAGGTCCGCTAATGTTCCGATACGTATGTCCTTCGTGTTCTTCGTTTCGTGGCTGGTATGCAGCACGGTGACTCGGCGGAAGGAAGGTGTTCCGGACGAGTACGAAGGGCGGTGGCGGTCTCGATGGCGCGGGTGGAGGGCTCTGATTTACCGAGGCAATCGCTCTTTATTTCTCTCCAGGCGGCCCTCCCGTCCGCCCCACTTCGATAGATATCGCCTTGTAATAGGTTTCCGTTACCTGAATATATCCGCCCAGTGAAATTTATCAGATTGAATCGGTGGAATCTACGGGAAACAGGAGGCCTCAATGATGCTTAACATCTTGCGTGTACGTACTTTATTACGTGCTCTTATCGGTTATGCAATATACATAGTACTGATACAGATATAGTAAGACACGTGTAACATTACAGTACTTATATACAGATAAGAATACAATCGATTCTTTACAATTGTAATCTGAGCCAAATTATCACAACATAACAAATAAGATATGAAAATTAGTTGATGATTTTTTTGCTTTAGTTTTTCAAAAATTATAAGAAGCTCGATAGCTCAATACTAAGTAACTTTTTAAAAAGTGAAGCAAAAATATTATTTTTAAAAACAAAAAATAGCAAAAAATTAGCAAATAATTTTCATGTCTTACTGGTTACATTCTGATAATTTGGCTTAATATACCAGGTAGGAATATTAAGCTATCTCTGAGCCAAATTATCAGAACGTAATCAGTAAGATTTTTTTGCTCTTGAAAATAATTTTTTTACTTTAGTTTTTAAAAAGTTACGAGAGGTTTAGTATTAAGCTATCGATCAATTACTGTGAAAATAGCGTATACATAAGTCAAAGCAAAAAATTAACACAAAAATTTTTGGCTTCTTTTAGCTATTATTTATTTTCCTTGTTATATTTATATGCAATCTATTTTCTTATAAATAAAATTTTTACGAAAATTAACCAAAAAAGATCTTGAATTATGCTTGATTTTTTTTCGAAGTTTGTATGGAAAGTAGTACTTTTTTATTGTAGAACTTGATTTATATAAATGAAGCCTTATAAACGTAATTTAAAAAATATTTTTAGATTTTTATTTGTCATTCGTATAGTAGATAGATTATATTCGACTTCGATTCAGCGTCGTCCGAGGGCAGCACGCTGCAGAATCCTGAATCCTTTGCTTTAATTCCGCAGGGATGACTGATCCGCACAGTCATTTGGGCTTAGCAAACCTACGGACCTGAGCTCAATACATTGTAGACGATCACAGACATTTACATGTCTTATACACACATTTTTAATGATAGCAATAAATATTTAAGGAAAAATAAAAGCAGGATACGTAGATCCATATATGTGTTTAATAAAGATTAGAACCAGGATAGCGAAAGCTTATTTTATATGTATATATTCCTTAATTTAAAAGATTTTTTGCTTTAAAAGTTGTTATATCCGGAGGCATTTATCGGCACGAAGCATATCTACATTCTCTTTAAGCTTTTTCTTATTGTATAAGATTATACACTTGATAGAACACTTTGACTTATTTTACAATACGGCAATTAAAATCAACAATTATTCAGTCAAAGTAGTACAATTTATAATGTCAATTTTCGCTAGAGCAGAATGATTCTAGCTTAGAAAGAGAGATACAAGATTTCGCTACATAATTTAGGATATCAGATACCAAGGATATTATCGCTTGGGTACAGCTACGATCAATGTTCCAATCGCAGGAACGGCGGGAAAAGCGGAGCGAGACGAAAAGAATAGTAGAAAAGAGGAAGGACGAGATTCGAGTTATCGCCCGCGAATAGATTTATGGACTCTCCCGCGGCATCAAGAGGCAAAATCCGTTTCCCCCCCCCCCCGTCTCCTTTCTTTTTCCGTTCACGGGGCAGCGCCCCGTTTCTTTCTTCCTGCACCCTGTCTGTTTGCCCAAGAGCACCACGGTCTCTTCTCTCACGGGCTCTCTCGATGCAGCCCAGATGCGGCCGCAGCTGCCATTGTTCCGGCGATCGTTATCCGAGCTCGCAGCACCGAGCAAAAGTTACCACACTCTATCTGGAATCTCAATTAATGCCGCCGCCCTTATCGCGAGATCATCCCCTTATTATCGACGAGCCGCCCTCCGCCTCCGTTCTTACGCAGCTCTTGCGGAATTTATCGCTACCCCCTCTTCTGCAATTCGCCGCCCTTCCGAGAGAGTGCTTGAGGAAGAAGCACGCACTTCTGGAAAACCAAAATCGGCGATCCCGATAACGAGAACGGTTTATCGATCGTCCGACGTGCTCGTTAGTATCTTTCGACTGGTCAGCGAACTGGTATCGTCGTTCTCTCTATATCTGTTCGAGTCACTTTTTTTTTTACGCATTGCACCGACAGTCGAAAAATTTTTAGAGAGAAATTTTTGTACGCGAATGTCGACTTACCTACACTCGTCGTGCGATCGCTATAATTGCTTTTACTGATCAAACAGCGCCGGCATAATGAAGCATAGCCAGCAGAAATTAAGATAATAATTATTCATTGGGACGCGAGTCTCTTATTTCGTATTCCATGCAGCGAAAGGGATCATTAACCTTTTTCGCTTTATATCGCGATGAACAAAAAAAGAAATAATAAAATGCGATATGGAAAGGAGGCGAAATTTCTGTGGGAGTTCGTTCCACGACAAAGCAAATGCGGCGTATTCGCGTCTGGAGGGCATCGAACACGCGCACAGCCAGCGTTTCCCTGAATGAAACTAATAACTGAATAACTGACAAAAATCGCTGCCGGCTGTTCGGCTGCATTTTTTCGGGGCTGCGTTTTCGCGCTCACAATGACCAACAGCCCGGTCGCCGGCGCTCGTTGTAGCGATTTCCTGCTTTCAGCCCGGCTCCGACATATTGCATTCGTTAGCCCGCTAGTTAACCCCTTCACTGTTGCCGAAACTCGTCGGTCCGTGTTGAGCTGGTCAGTACCGAATATTTACTCGTCCTCGAAATATCACGCACATGGGAGACTGCAAAAAAAACAGCCACTGATTCAATATAGGTAGACTCCTGTTATATACAGAGTGTTTCGCAAATTTTGCATTAAACTTCGAAAGATTATATCTAGTGATTGTTTAGAATTTTTCTTTAGTAATATCACGTAATAATTTAGGATTATTCTTGTGATTAAATTATAATTGAATGATTAAATTGAAAAATCTCGTTAATTAAATCGATTCATTATTGACTTTACGAAAATTTTTCAATATTTAAATTTGTTAAAAATCTGTGGGATTATATAGTCACGTGTACGAAGAAATTGTCAAAGTTAATTTTCTGAGATATCTCAGATGGTTTTACATCAAAGATACATATAACAATTTACTAAAAATGCAAAGTTCGCGTGTTTAATGAATATATGTATGATATAGAACAACGTTTTAATATCTGTGTGCATACTAACTTCGCTCGCTTCTACTAATAGTAAACGAGGCTCGTACCAAGTCGAGCGTCCATAAGCCTTGAAAGATAAATATCTCTTGCTATCATATTGCACAATTATATTTTCGCGTTACATATTCGTTGCACGCGGTACCTTCCGCGGACTGTGACGCAATCGTCAGCTGCACGTGGCTGGGAATGGCAAGTTTCTCACATTTTTCACTTCGCGCCTTCCGACGAGCACGCTCCTCGGTTCGTCAGAGTTCACGAGAATTAAGTCGATGTAGTATGCTAGTCGTAAAATTTGAAATAAGCTCTACCTTCGTTTTTTTTATCCTCATACACATACAGCATCAAATAAATGTTTAATGCTCTAAATGTATATTTACCAAGTTAACAGTGAAATAAGAAATGTTAAAATTATTTGTAAAGTCATAAATGATTGCTTCGATTTGTATAATAATATTCATAATATTTTATTTTTTATTATTTTATCTATATTTTATCTACATCAGTAAGATCACTTTTTTTCATTTAAACAAAAAATAAGTAAATATGAATATATTATTTTATATATGTCTATGAAAGTAAAGAGAAATTTTTAACATAATCTGTAATTTTATATATATATATATATATATATATCATATTCTATATTTTGTTATCAGAATTTTATGAACTTGAAAATCAAGTGCGTTAGATAAGAGACAGTGTCACGATGTAGGTTTCTTTATGGTGGCAAGTCTTGATATGCGTGTGTGACGTGACCGATAAAACGAATGGCCGATGGTCTGCGAGCGTTAATCTTGCGGTCAAGCCCGCAGCAAACAACGGATAATGGGAGATGGCGAATCGCCGTATGCGTGCGTACTCTCCCCGTAACGCATCGTCGACCTTTCGGCGAAATTTATATTCTCGTCGGCAGATAAGGCACACTTGCGAGGCGATTCGCGGCGATGTCGCAACCGAACAGAACCAACCCTCGGTCTCCGACGTAAGTCCACCCCAAACGTTATGCGAAATGTTTGCTCTACGGTATCGCGACATTCTGCTGAGTCCCCGGAAAAGGGATGATCTTCTACTAATTTGTGCTTCCGTCCGCGTGTATGATATCGCGATCGATCGTCCGAACAAAATCTATTTTTATTTTATGGCTAATTCTGCCAACGTAGCGCTAACGTTTCTTATAAATAAAGTTTTTCTTAATTTGTTTAAATTTGGATAGAACTATATTCCAGAAAATATAGAGCAAATAAATCATGTTTATAAACTACTTTAACCGTATGACGTTGAAAAAGATAGCAGATTTTGTTCTTTTAGTTTTCTCTTAACTAATATGTCGAATTCGCACATAAACTTCCAACAAAATGTATAAAAACGCGATACAATTTATTTTTATCATATTCCTTTAAATCTCGTTGCGTTTAGAATTCGTATTAGATTTTCAGCATTAATGTTGCATTTTGTATGCTCAGTTAATCGTATGAGAATCCACAGGACGCACCCAATGGTCTTCGAAGTTTATCTATATCGCGAAGGGTTAATTGATCAAGTCCCTTCGTCGCGTCCATATCTCTGACGAAGGGCTGACGTCACCTCGTCCGCAGCCCTGGCGATCCTGATTAGCATTAACGATTCATAGACCTGGGACTAACTAGGGTCGTCCTACGATCTCTCGCCATCTTCACCGTCTCCTTCTCGTCCTCCTAGATCTCCTCCATCTCCCACTAGTTATCGCGCCTGCCAACAAGGAGGTTATCTTTCGAGTTCGACGATCGACTTGATTTGCATAATGTTTGCTCGTTACAAACTATTAGTCCGAGATGTCTCGGTCATAGTAATGTGACCACTTACAAGAACGTTTTCTAATACCATTCGGTACAGTTTTCTCCATCAGGCTAATATAATTTTAACGTAGTTACGAGTTTGATCATGTTTAATTACACAAATATCTGAAACTATTAAAATGCTGAACTGCAGATTAGTTTTATCAGAAATTCTATTTCTATTTCGAAAATACATTATCTTCTCTTTTGTTATGTTTTATATAAAATATGATCTCCAAGGCAATGAGAATGAAGTACCGAGTTCTTTGTTTCCGCGAGGGCAACATATCAAGCGATGCAATAGCATGGCGCTTTTCGACGAAGGGCGTCGTTATTACGAAAGGCCGGGACTCGAGGTCTTTCGATGTCCTGCAACGGTCAGTCGGATCTCTGGGGAGGTCCTTCGAATTTTCCAGTCGACGGAGGGAAGCTTGTCGGCCAAGTTGCATATTACCATTTCTCGATTCGACGTGCGAGAGGTCGGTGCGTGCTCGCGTTTGTGCGTGCGTGCGTGTGAACACTCCTGTGTCACCGGGTACACTCGGTGTTAGTCCCTTTGGCATTAGACAAGGGTATCGGGGATGTTCGGGGGTGCTCGTTGTGATTGGTGTGGGTCGGACTGACCATTTGAATACACGGCACTGTAATCACGACCGTGCTCCCTCTCTCTCTCTCTCTCTCTCTCTCTTTCTAACTCACTTTCTCGCGGCTCGTCCTCCACCCTGCTGGCCTGACACTCCTTGCCTATCGTGCAGTCATCGCACTTCCTCATCCCCTTCCTCTCCCCCGCCTTCGTCCTGACAGGACGCGCGTGGCTGTCCGGGGAATACCTCCAGATTACTACCACCGGTGAGCGCGTCCTCCCATTCGTTTCCATCGTCGCCTGACCAGACCTCCTGGATGAGAACGGTATTGTGCCGAGTATCCAGATTGAAGTTAGGGAGGCGTATCGACGTGGGGATGTCTATTTCAGAAGCGATTTTCTTCCGTCTTCCGCGAAATTCACTCGTTGAATTGTTCGGTAAAATTCTACCGCGGTATATTTTTACACTGAATAAAAGAGAAATTCCGAGCAACTTCGTATTTAGAGAAATTGTCAATTAGCAATAAATACGTATTGAAGTTATAATGTTTACATATGAACTGTTAATTAAATCAGATAATTCAATTTTAAACCACTTTTTTATGACTTAACTGTACAGTATTTTCGAACTGCAAATAAAGAAAATAAAAATACGTTTTATAGAGTCCTCCGGATTTTTATTTATAAACAAGCATTCAGATTCATAGACTACGAACGACGCGAGACCGCCCTTTTGTTACGTCGATAATCGAGTGTGCGTAGGACACTCTCTCGTGTGCCTTAGGAGGGAAATTATCCAGGAGACGTCTCGTCGGATTTCTCTCGTTACCGCCTCGTTCCGGACGTGAAAACGCTCGCGTAACCGGTTCCGCATTTGCATGTTCACCGCTCGGAGGCAGAGAGCGAGGTCGATGGGCTGGCTGGTGGCACGGATGCTGCGAACCAACACTATCGCCATCGTCAAAAAGCGTCTCACATCCATTTTAATGGATCCTTCTCGAAGATAAAGGGAAAACGAGAAGAGAGTGAGAGATAGGTACAGGTTGATGCAACTCGTTGATATTCCAGATCATTTTTGTTCGTTAAAAGCATGTATAAATTTATTTAGATTTTAAGGCGGAAATGTTTAATATAATTTGGTACACAAGTCGTGAATTTAAAATACTAGTGGTGGTGGACCACCACGCGCTATTATTAATATTATTACAATTTTTATAAAGATTTCAGATTAAAAAAAAATTTAATCTTTTTCGAAAACCAATTTTATTCAGTCGTTCTTAATTGAACTATCGAGCCTCTCGTAATTTTTTAAAAATTACAGCAAAGAAATTAATTTTAGAAGCAAAAAATTAGCAAATAATTTTCATATCTTATTCGTTACGTTCTGATAATTTGGTTCAGATTTAATATATCTATTAACTATCTTCCTCATAATATGTGTTCTTGTTTCTGTGTCACGGAAAACTAAAATGCGAAAATATTAATATACTTTTATGTTACGTAGTAACATTATAATGTCATTGCTATATAAAAGAAGAAATTATATAAAATTTACGTGATGCGTATAGTTTATTAATATCTTTAATATGAAAAAATAATACATATTGCATGATAGAGAAAGAAAGAGACGCAGTAGACGTAGACATATGACCAAACGCGTAAACGCGCCGTACTACCACGTTTGCAACATAGTCGTCATGTAGCCGGGCTACTTTGCCTAAACATTTGCTCGGCGCTTCACCTGCTAGAAGCCTAACCCTTCGCTATTTCATTAAATTAGGAGGAGCTTGTCTGGTCGGTTAGTTGGCTGGTTGGTTCGCCGCGGCGATCTTCATCTCTCTCTATCTTTCTCTCCGTTTCCTTTTCTCTCACGTCGTTGGATTCGCGAAACCACTGGAAACTTTCGCTTTTACCGTCATTTTATAATTCATGATATCGTCCTGTCGCTCGGATATAACGCGGGTCTCGTTTCGTACCGTCGGCGGCGAGTAAAGAGGGTCCCTTCGTTCGTCGCGCTTGTCGTTGACGGGTACTACTTACACTCACCTTAAACGTTCGGACGAATCATGCGTTTTGTTATTAGGTGGCAATAATTTAGCGGCAAACTTGTGACTCGATCACAATTTGGAGTGTACTTTTTTTCGTATTTAATGCCGCAGCTTTGAAATTTAGATCAAATGAGATGTAAAAATGAAGAGTTTAAAATTTAAAACGAATTTAAAAAAATACATTCTTAGGTCTCAATCATTTATTTCTTTCTCAACGTAATGCTTGTAACTTTTTAACTAATACTATAGAATTGTCAATTTTGATATTACTTGCTGATTGATATTCCAACTTATATTGAAAATTTTTACTGATATTGAAACATTGCAACTTAGTGTTTCAAAAATAAAGACATATTTTGTATGTATTTATTAATAAATTTTATTTACCGCGCAATTTCGGATGATTTCATCATCAAGACTGATGTTTTGACTGGAAAATCCTTTCTAAAGTGTAGCATGTTAGGCCGAGCATCTTACCGGTGCACGCTCAATATCTTAACGGGAATAAGTCCAAAGTTGTATCCCATTACGTCTAAGCATGCTGTCCCTACCCCATCTTTGCTTCACTATAATACTCTATCGCGTTGCCTGCTCTATGCAATGTACCTTCAGCCTCTGTCTCTCTTTCTCACTCCTCCGCCATAAAGCGTCCCTTGGACCACTCCTTGATTATTCCCCATTGGCGTAGAAACTAATTAAAATGATACGTTCACTCTTTGTTCCCGTTAATTGTATCGTCATATATTAAAATTAACTCTGGAATAATTAATAGTCGACGATGCAGGCAAATTTTTCTACGAGACATCTACTTTTGACGACCATTAAACATATGTTTTATTAAATAATTCTAGTATATGATGCATAATAATGTTTAGTGTAACTTTTCGATTTATTAAATATTATTTTCCTTTTGTGATATTATTTTAAGTTTTGAGACAAAAATAATATTAATTTAATGTCTTAGGAATATATCGTGTATATCGTCGTCTTAGGACGACAGATCTTACGCCATTGGCGAAGGGTTGAGATCGACCGTCGGTGGGTGTCTCCTCTCTTTATCTCCTTGCACAGATTTTAATATAAATTATAATCTAATGTCGTTTCTTAATACCTTTTCACCCCCAACCGCCGTCGCCGCCACCACGGTTTCTCCGGACCCCAAAACGCCGAGGTCATTATTAGGGATTTCTCATTATGCGATCAATCATTCTCAGGGATCGCGAAGCTAATTTCTTGCGTCAATTAATATTGCGATAGCGACCATCGATGGAGAAAACGTCGACGGCATTCCTTTTCTGCCCTTCGACCGCGTCGTTCCTCATTTTCGTATCATTTAACATTCAATGGAACGTCTTGCTTAACGTTGCAATCATGCTTGCTCTTCGCGGATCGTCAAAAAACTGCCAAATAATTGCGGAGTGATATATCACAGCACATGCTGCTTCTACTTTATAGGACAGTTATTATTAATTAAATATAATATCTCTTGTCAATGATATTTTATACTTTGGATTCCAACATAGAAATGATTAAACTTTAACAATTATTTCTAATTATTCCAAGTGAATAATAAAGTTTGTTTAAAAATAATAATAAATTGTATAAAATTTAAACGAACAAACTGTTACAGAATGCAATTATTACTGCAAAACAAGAACCATGTATATGAATATGAAATTTATACTTTTTTCCAATCTTTAAATAATTCGATATAAATGATTAAATATATGACAGGTCAGATATATAACTCACGCACGCGACTGGCTCTTGAGACAATAAAAATTGCAGGCGAGATCGCATAGGTTGATCTCAGAAAAAGCTTTCCCGATGCCTCGAGGTGGTACGTAGAGCTAGAGTTAAGATAGAGAGCAAACCGATGGATTTATGCCTCGGACCACGAGGCATCATCGTTTCTCCCCTGATGGATATATGGGACTGTATATGCGCTTCTCCACACATCTCCTACTCTCTTTCTCTTGCCCTCTCTTTCTCTCTCTCTCTCTCTCTCTCTCTCTCTCTCTCTTTCTTCCCTCGCCAATATTTGCCCTCGTACGCAACGCCTTGGGTTCCGTATTTACGAACAAATACGCATATACAGATATATAAACGTGTCCTCCATGTTTGCCTTCTTATATCTGCCTGTATCTCACGTCGGTCGCCCCTAAAAGCTACCGTCGAACGCCCCCCGAAATCAGATCAGTAACCCCTTTAGCAAACTTCAACTTCGATGAGTCCGTTGTAAGACATCTTACTGCTGCAGTAACATCTATTGCTGAAGTAAATATTTTCATTCTTTTAATAATTATAGTTTGGAAAATAATAATCAAACATATAAAACTCAAGAAAATCTATTTTTTTATCGAACTAGTATAAATAATTATTAATAATCAAAATAATACATAAAAAATCTATAATAAATATGTAAAAAGTATTAAATAAAATGTTTTAGTCATTCGTAACGAAAATTATTATAGCTTTGATAAATATTTTATATGTATATTTAGTCAATTAAAAAAAAACGATCAGATAGGTATAGGTAGATCAGATAGCTACAGAAAATCAAGTTCAAGTTTTATAAATGTATTTGTTCATTGAATTTATCAAACAGCATTTTGAATATTGGATGTTAAAAAAGAGCAGCATATTTATTATTCATTTTCTAACAGCGAATTCTCTGATAGTACATCCACCCTCGTGAGAAATGTTCAGAAAGTCTGGGAGCTGCGTCTCTGAGGAAAGGGGATCTGAGAGGCGGTCGAGGGGGAGAGGGGGTGACCGAACTTTGGACTTTGAACTTTGCCGCTCGAGTGACCTCGCGGCCGTTTTATTTCACTTTCGGCCATTAACATACTTCGCTCCGGGATTTTTCCTACTTCTGCGCGCCAAGTACTAGTGCTTGCATAATTACCGTTTCACCGTCTTGCGGTTTTCTTTCTTATAGCAATTGAGTGAAAAGTAAAAACGTGATTTCAAATTTCCCTGCTTGAAGGTGCAACATTTTGTAATTATTTCTATCGACATGTAAATTTCTTTTTAGAAGCAGATACTATTTCATTTGTATGCATTATGCGAGAACCTAATATCGATTTGAATAGTCATATAGATTTAGCCTCAAAAACGGCAAATTATTGGTAACAATTATACATGTCAGGCAAGTACTTGTCTCGTACTTTTGACTTGGAGCGGATCTTCTGGGAAGTCGTTGTTTCGTTTCGTTGTCGTCTACAATTCCGAGAGTACCGTCGTTTATTGTTCGCGATAGCTCGGAAACAGTAGTGGGGCACAAAAAGACGAAGCGAGAATCGGCGGTACCCCGAAGAAAGGATGGCAGTCACGCGCGCGACGGAGAGAAAGAGCAAAAAGAGAAGGCAGCCAGCGCGGCGAGTAGGAAAGCTCTCTTTCGCCATGGACACGACGGGGAAGAGGGCTTTTTCCTCCTGGCCGAGGATCCATGTATGGACCCACGACCACCTACGAGACGACGCCAGCGTCGTCCTTCTTGCCGGCAAAAAGTAACACGAAAGTAAGCCTATCGTGGGAGGCGTGGAACGCGGAGCTTTTCCCTGTGTATCTCGATGAGTTCCCGACGAGCTTTCGTGGGAGTGGAAGCCACGCTTGCGCGGGCGCTTCCGGCGAGGAGGGACGATGAGAACGGAGGTAGCGAAAGAGGGACGGAAAAGCTCTCTAGAATTTCGAGGGTAGGACGCGCGCGCGGGGGAGGGATGAGATGTCGCCGGGGTAGGAAGTTCCAGCACTCCTCTTCGAGGCTCGCGGATGCGAGGGTGTCCCTTGCGATCGCTGCTTTTTAAAATATGTTTGTTAGAAATTATCGATATAACGATGCAAAAATCACGCGCGAATCAGCTTATACCATTTATCGAATATTAAGTTTTCGCTTTTCAACATTGTGTAATAGTCTTACGAAATTTAGTAGTGCAATTTATATATAATAAATTACATAATCATGGTATTATAATTATATATTTTGACAATAATTATTTTATGTAATTTCTAAAATGGTTTAAGAAAAAAACGGAAAAACTTATTTCTTATTGCCGCTAATTAATTAATCAGTTTATTTTACATTTACCTTTTTGATTTCTATACTAACAGCTTTGGTAATTTACATCTCTAAAGAATTAACTACGAAGAAAGTTGTTGCATTCTAAATTGTTACTTTCCATTTCATTTCGACTTGCTAGCTAATGCAACTTCGAAAGTCGATAAACCCATTTAGTGACGATATCAGCACGACTGTAAATGTGCTTATTAATGGGACAATTGTAAATTAAATCATTTAGGAAACTTGGACCATAGTCGATCGTCTTGCGTCAAAGTAAATATCGCAATTGTTCATTAAAACATCAAAGTACTGTACACTGGATATGGATTATCCGTCAACATTATCATCACGCTTACTGTGGCGAATGATTTATGGAAATTGATTGCAATTAAACAAGCCGCGTGAGCGCCGCGCGAAATGAGGTGAGGAACGATGTAAGACGTTGGAAAGGGGAAAGGGAATTGATGCGAATTTAAGGAATTTATCGATCAGCTTTGAGCGCATTCGTCCTTCATTCACGATTCTTTCTAAATACCACAATGAATAGGATTTTAATGAAATAAATGTTAATACGGAGTCAAACTGTCATCATAATTTTACAAAAAGTGATTTCTTTAGAATCTCTATATTGACAAAATGTTTGCAAGAATCCTCATTTTAATTTCGAAGCTTCGAATTTACTTGGAGGAATAAATGGAAAGAGAATATGCGTGTGCGATGACGAAAAATCATTTATTTATTTTGATAACATGTGTTACAATTTAAACGACTATCATTGAGGTTTTGTCATTGGTGTAATTCATTTTTTTAAATTATTTATATAAAACCTACATATATCTGACAGGCGACAGTCCTTAGTATCGATGCATGTGTCCAGGCATATTAATTATGGTACGCGTGCAAAACGCGTGGCGAATATCGACAAACGTTATCGCGCGCAACTCTAACGTTGATCTTTCACGTCTGGTAAGACAAGAGATATGAATGCATGAATGCATTGGAAGTGTCTTGGAACTAGAGCGACCAGTATCTTTCTGCAGCGTAAAGGACGTAAAGGGAAGGAAGTGTCATATGTTCATATATACTGGACATTCGTTTTACCTCGCGGACACTGCGGAATGACACGCGCGAAACGGCATTAATTGTTTTCAGCCGCAGGGTATTATTTTCAGGGTAGACGACAGTTTTTATTTTCGTTCGTACAATCGTTCGTGCTCTATCCTTACCGTCGCGTTTAAGGGCGTTTACCTTTAGCTGTGCTCGTTTTCTCGCATTATTCGGCGTGAATTTGAGAGTAAATTTTCGATTTGCTTCTCCCCGTCTCCTCCGCATCTGGCCGACGTTCCGTCCACGGACAACTTTGGAAGGAAACTGGAAGGAGTAAAAGTTGCCGACGGTTGGCGGAAAGAAAGATAGAGAGGCGAAGCGAGAAGAACTACTTCATTGGTGGAACTTAATTCACTTAATAGATTCTAAATGGAGTAACTCCGATCTGGCAAGACTCGGCCGTTTCTTAAGCGTCGGAATAAAAAGTTCCTGTCCCGGTGAGAACGGAGACACCCGATGCACTTCGAAGGCTACGGATCAGCAAAGTGAAAGTGATCAACAGAAACAATATGCAGATATGTCAAAAAATAATTGACATAATCATCATAAGTTAAAATCAACAATAAGACTTTTTCGTTCAGTCTTCGTGAGTACGGATATCTTCGTTATATCACGTTAATCGCGAATTATCAAGATTATATCGGAATTTCGTATTGCTATAAGTAAATAGGCTAGCACAAATGAATAAAAATCGACTAAACGAATTTCAATTTTATCAGTTACGCGCTCGTTCATAAAACTCTTCGTCGAAACCACGCTCATCGCGGTGCTCGACATTTATGTGAAATACCATTAACCACCGAACCATCCAGCGTTCGATAAAACAAGAAGAAATTGAAAAAAAGAAGAAAAAAATGTGCTCTGCTTTTATCTGGACGCGTGAAATATATTAAAAAAATATAAGGCGGAGATTCACAGATTGAACATCCGTTATATTACATACTTCGATAACTCCCGCCATCGGCAAACCGGTGAGGTTTGTCCGGCGTTTGCTTTTGATGCTTTTGAGCCCGCTGAAGTGGTGGCCCGTGGTATTGGTGCAGGTTCGAGGGAGCCACCCAAAGAGAAACGCATCGGTCTCCAGTAGCTAATTTATGACTTCGGAGGTGAATTTTGTGCAGGAAACACATCAAAGTTCAGTAGCGGTCAATGCAGCTCACGCGTATACGGTGAGAGGATGGTATATCTGCGCGAGAGAAAGAGAGATAGGTTAAAAGATGAGGGAGAGGTAAAGGGAGGAGGGGGAGAGACAGAGAGAGCGAGCGAGAGAGAAAGCAAGAGAGAGCAAGCGTGGAGCTTCACGGACGGTAAAGCAACCACGGGCCGCGCTCTAACTACGTTAAAAGTTTTAATATTAGTTTAGTCGACGGCCACGGTAGATTGAGACGTAATTCCAGGTAATACCACGGTTCTACGAGCTACTTCCAGCTAATACCGAACGAAACGCGTTCTACAAAGGACCCTCCAGCCCCCGCACTCCTTAATCTGCATTAAACTCGACGTTCGGTAGCCCGCCGCCTATCCGTCGGCGGCAACCGAGCCGTCGTCCATATGATCGTACGGTATCTTTGGTTTTTGCGAGAAGAGCCGTCGACTTCTCCCTTCGGCCTCTCGATCCGATGCAACCCACGATTCGATCGTAGTGATTTCAATGACACCATCCCAGAACATTGTAGCTTCCGGTTAGATAGTCGCATTATTATCTTATTACTTAAAACGAGAGAATGGATTTTATTGATATGTTTGTCAGCATAAATATCAGCATATTTCCTGTACTCGGAACTGAGTACTTTCTGCAAATTGCGAATCTTTTTTTAGATAACAAATAAAAATTTACTTTCGATTTTTTGGTTGGAAAGATATCTTGAACTAGCATTTAGTGCGTAACATTTGTAATTACATTGGTAATAATTATAAATAATTGATTAGAACGAAAAAGAAGCAGCATCATCGTTTGTAGTTAGTAAATTAGCGTCGAAACTGATATAAAAGCTCGCGCGTTGCACAGCGTTTATTCGCTTTCTTTATTTTGCGAAATAAATTTACCGGAAAAACAGTGCGTCAGCATGTGAAAGCAGCTTTACTATCAACAGACGATCAGTTTCAGATGAAAGTTTTCTATTAGCGCTCTAATCGCGAAATTTTTATATCTTTCTGTGATTATATTATCCTATAAATACGTATAAAATATTAAAAATAGGAAATAACAATCAATATATCCGATGAAATGTGTGACACGTTTCTAACAAACTAACTTTACATAATTTCTGTATATACCTGAAAGTATCTTATAGCTACTACTGTGATCACTGTTTAAGTAATCAAGTGTTCAAAGTTACAATGAGCGAACTAGTTGAAATTACTTTTTTCAAGCTTTAGAAACTCTTGGTTCTGAATGAAGCTATATTGTATGTTGCGAATGTTGTGTTTTCATAACAATCTCCGATATTCCATAAATTACGATATATTCTGTTTATTTAATCCATCTTACACGTCTCCGTATTATCACCGTCTAAAAATCGCGACGCGTCCATCGTTACCAGGTAACAGTGTGATTTCTCCCAAGATCGCACACCGGCTGCTGCAGTTTACGTGCACTTCGAGCAGAGGTTTACCCTCGTCGCTGGTAATTGAGCGAGGCGAAGGGTCGCGCTTCCGAGCTCTCGTAATTTCTTGTCACACGACGGACGTTTCGGAGTGAAGCGCGGCAAGGCGCACAGGGCGTACGAGCGAGGGAATAGGAAAAAATGCACCTGCGACGGGTAATAATTTGTGCCGTCCAAGCTGCGACGGAGGGCCCGGGAGGAAGCGAGGAGCAAAGGAGACAGTAGGGGGATGGCAAAAGGGGGGTGGGAGAGGGGGGAGGTTGAGGAGACGGGGGAAGAGGATGGAAAAGGAAATAACTCGGAGGTGGACCACGCGTTTTGCTTGGAAGCTCGTCTCCGTACTAGCAAAATCGTACTACGCCCTATCTTTCTTCCCCTCCGCGCCACCCTTCTCTCTTTCTCTCCTCTGGCTCTCTCCTCTCTTTCGTTCTCGGTCACTCTCCCTCTCCTTCGTCTCTCTGCGCTCTCCCTCTCTCTCTCTCTCTCTCTCTTTCTCTCAGAGACGAGTCGATGCGTGCGTACGAACACAAGCAAGAAAAGTTTTATTCTCACCAACACTGATGCACGTTCAACGTCGCGTATCCAACCTCGTCTCTCTCCTTCTCGCACTCTCGCTTTCGCTCTCTTCTCTCTCTCTCTCTCTCTCTCTCTCTTCTCGCTTCTCTCCACCTCTCTAATCTAACTCCTCGCAAACGCGCACACAACCGCGTATCGGCGCTGTTCAACGTCGGCGGTCTCCTCCTCACCAATACCAGGTTGAAGTCCTCCTCCGGTTCCTTCCACCAACCCCTCTTTCTGCTTCCTCCTTCTCCTGTTCCTCTTCCACCGCTGTCCTCCTCTTGATGGTGGTGTTGTACGACCTCTCGGGGTTGGTCGTGGAAAATCGGCGCTCTTCGTCGACGTCGCGGCGCGGACGGTTCGGACGGGCCTCGTAGGGCTGCCTAACGTCGATCACGGGTCTACGTCTCCTCTTTTGAGCTTCCTAGACGCGTCTTCCGGCATCGCGGTAAACAGAGGAGGGATCAAACGGTGCCCCGGAGTCGTACGAAAGATGGAATCTCTTGCGGTTCCGACCCAGCCGGATCCCCCGATATCGCCGTGATCGTCGATTGAGAAGATTTCTCCCGCTCGTCAACGCGAAAGTAAGTACCAAGAAATAAGGAATGAAAATCCTTATCCAAGTCCGTGCGCGATCTCATCTTCCGCGATTTTTAGCCGAACTTTCAAATATGCATTTTCGAAGAAACGCCGTTGCGAATCTTGTGAAAAGCTTTCGTGCTTTCGACGTAAACATTTGGTGCGTTAAATGGGATAAAAACTTGTCTGTGAACTCGCGCGCGTGTGTAGAGAGACAGAGAGAAAAAAAGTGATAAATTATAATTTTTCTTTTGTTCTAAAGAGTTTTTTTTTTAATAAATATTTTTAAATACAAAGATCTAATATAATAACTATTTTTAATAATTATTTAATAATTATCTTTTATATCCAATTTATAACACAGAAACAAAAATTGTGTTTTTAACAATTATTTAGTAGTTATTTTAGAGCATTTTTAACAATCTTCAATGTTAATTGATCCATGTGGTGCAATTTCGACATAACGTTATGAGTCACTTTTCTTTCCTTAACTTTTTCACTGTATAACGCAATGTCACGTGTGTCGTCTTTATTAAGAAAAAAGTTTTATTCTTTATCAACTATCATGTATGGACCCGCCTCTTTTTTCGTCTTAATTCACTTCGCCAGCACGTGAGTCCACGGGCGCGATTTGACGGTCGCGGCGGCTAATTCGTAGGTAGGCTCGAGGTGGTGTGCGAACGTGCACTTGGAATTTGGTTTTCGTCAAAGTTTCCAAGGTGAACTGGTTGTGCGCGCATCTGCGGGGGTATACACCTCACAGGGGTGAAAGGGGGGCGGTGAAAGAGGATCGAGGGCGACGGCGGAGGGGGTCTCGGTTGGGAACTTTGTTCTTGTTCTTGCGAGGAACTTCGGCCCACCTTCCTGCGATCCCCCTCATACCCCTTGTGCCCCCTCGCATCCCTCGTGCCATTGAACAAACTAGTCCGCTTCAACGATAGTTACTTCTTTCTTGTTACGCGGCTACCGAGTTTCGCGCCGACACGCCGCTTACGGAAGGTTGCGGTGAACTTGGTACCCTCGTTCGCTCCTTCTCTCTCACTCTCCATTTCGGCCACGAGGGATCAGCGGGATTCGGGGTTAACGACAGTTCGCTTGTCCCCGTCGTCTTCCAAACGATGCAGTCAGTGAAGGCCAAGGTACCAGCGAATGCAGAGTTCACCGATACAGTGAAATCGGCGCTGTTCTTGGGCAATTATAGCGGAAGCTCTTGTCAGACATCTACATTAAACTGAAGAGTAATCTAATAGTTTCTGTTCTCCAAGTAGTTGATGCTAGATACTCTTTGATACTTAGCGCTTTCTCTTCAAGTCATAGTTGGTGTATGAACTCGATACTACTTTCCTGTCATATAAAAAAATATTTATCGTGGCATTATGCATTGAAAGAAGATAGCTTTAATTTAATCCGAAGAAAATGAAGTTGTGTTTGAAATTATTTTTTGAAAAGTCGTTTTGATAATTGATGAATTAAATTTGATGTTTTTTTATATATTATCAAGATGACACATGGAAATGTCTAATGCTTGAGATTGAGAGAAACATATGTATAAGAGCGTCAAACATATTTATTACGACAAACTGTTACAGCATCGAAGAAAGGCATTTACGATGTTACGATAAGTAGTTTGTCCACGACATGGCATAGTGTTCAGTGTTAATGACTAAATTAATTTTTAAGAATTCTTCGAGAACGTCACCCTTTCTTGCAGTGAACAAAAGAAAGAGAGAGAGAAAGGGGGAGAAATCGGGTGCCAAATGGGAAGGGGGAGAGAACACGAGAGAGAGAGAGAGAGAGAGAGAGAATGAGTGAGTTGGTAGGGGAATTGTTACCCGAAGTTTAAACTTGGTTGTCGACTGCCGTTAACAAGGTTTGCCATGGGGCTGGTTCAGTAGTGTCTAGGTCTCGGGGTGTGCCACATCTCGCGTCCGGAGACGCTCGTCTTCATCGTATCTTGAACCCAGTAAACGGTCAACCGCGGTTTCGTCATTTTTCCATCCTGCCGTTAAGGGTTGCGATATTGTCCCGCACGAGCGACAGTAACAAGTCGTTCCTGTGTGGTCCAGGGCGGTGCCCATTCGCTGAGTGTTGCTGCATAGTTGACATTAGAGTGATTACGATTAACTTGCAAAAGAAAGCGTGAGATTCTTCAAACTGCATTGGGATCTACCGATTGTATCATGTATGTATTCATCATTATTTTGCGTGTGTAGAAATATTTATTATAATATTAAATATTATATAAATACACTACTTATCGTGATGATTTTTGGACATTACTTTTTCGTCACTTTATTAAAAATTACTTGCGAAAGTAATAAGCGACGGTTGCCGAACAATCTGCAAAAGATTGTTATTCGGAAATATTTGGCTCAATTTATGTAGTTTTACGCTAGTATTTTATTTTCTCTGATTATTTTGCTTTTGCAATTTTATAAAAATTTGTCTCTTACATATCTTTGTAGCCTTGTTATGCGAAAGTAAATGATTATCTTTTTATATTAATATTAAAACTCCGATCTGATGTTTTAGTATTTTAGAAACTTTTAACACAAAAATAAACCATGTTGCTGATTTATTTGTTTTTCGACTAAGGGAGAAACAGTTGGTTATCATTATGACGCATATCGCTATGATCAATGTACTGATCTAAGGGCCGGCTAGAAGAAGATTCTAATGCTAGATGGTGTGCAGGATTTAGAATTTGGGCGAAAGAGTCGCAGCATGGCGCGACCACCGGTGGTTAAAGCCACCCCGAGTTCGCCGATTATATCGATTTGGAGCCCCCCTAACGGAATTACGTCGAAAATTGCCCTAACCTCGCACAACCTTAAAGCCACGCGAGAAGGGGTGACGCCTTCGGCTTTTATCAATTGAAAACGCTTTGAGTTCTTCACTATTGATTAGTTTATATTATGATATACTTTAGATTTTCATAAATTTTTTTTTTAATCTCTAGAAGAGATGAAAAGATTAAGCATGTCAGATTGAGTTTGCAATCATAAAGTTATTATCATTCACAGTTCTCTGCTTAATGCACTTAGTAAAAAATAAGTAACTGGTTAACTGACACAATCAATGTTACATATTTTATTTCTAATGTTTATATTTTCTATTACATTTATGTGATCAGGTAATGCAGGTTGGCTTGTGCATTGCAACATTCGCGCGAATGACATTTATCATAAGCAACGTGTCACGGGCGTGATTAATTGCTTAACGTCAGCAAGCTAAACCACGTAGAGACGATGGCTTAATTAATGAATAATTAATTATACACATATTCGAAGCGGTAATTTTCCCGCGACTTATGCGGTCGATTATTTTAACTTTCTGTTTACTTCATCCTTTATGACGACAATCGTGTAGAGCATTCGGCCATGTATAGGATCGATGTAATGACGATATGTAATTTTGAACGATATACGTTACGTCGATGCCACCCCAGCGGAAAGTAATTCACGTCGTAGCAGCTTTTTATCGCGAATGCGGGAACGATAACCAGTGCCGCCGGCATGGCGCTCGAACGTCACACGCTCAATCACTCGCGGTGAAACAATAAAGAGAGGAAACGCTCCATCGAGATGCAAATCGATGCAAACTTTTATACGAATCGTGGCCATCGACCGCCTGTTCGACGATGGACATTGTCCATCGTGTATTTTTTATATCAACGATTACATCAACGAATGACCGGTCAGTTTATTGGTATTATCATGTTACCATGCAAATGGGCATGTATAATGAATGCTCAACGATATCAATTACATCACTGTAAATATTCCAAAGTTAAAATTTTTATACATTTACCGTTTCTAGAGGATATTAATAATTTATATGTGGACATTATAAAAAGGGTAAATTGAGAACAAGAGAACAATTTTAAAACAAAAGTTTTATTTTATTGAAATGTTAGGGATATCTTTGTGATTCTGTTTTAACACTTTGTTGAAAAAATGACAGATTTAATCCGTTTCTCTTCAGTTTTTCATGATTCTTGTTTAGGAGTTTGGAGCATAATGTATTTGGAATATCGCTTTATCTTTCAGTTTCAAATCTTCATTATAGTTTCTAAATTATTGTTTTAAATGCTGAAAATATTGGCGGTTATTACGTCGCACCACGAATGATTTGTAGCTCGATTTCTTTGACAATTTTCGGTTATCCTGGCGAGTCTTCGGCGATATAACCATAGCGGGTGCTCGCGCGATAGCGTGATCCAATTTGTCGAAGAATGCGCTATCGCGGGTAACTGCGAGACGGTGCAAGAAGACGATGGAAAGGGTTAGATGGGGCCCGGGAGAGGCGGCGGAACGATGGTGGCGATGAGGGACGCGAGATGCGGAGAGGGCAGGCAATTAATACGACGCGGAGGCATGCACGTCGGCAGGCAACGCCGAAGGCTCGCTTCATTAGGGCCCGAACGAAGGGTTGATTTTTACCCCGAAAATCCTCCTACCGCCGGCTCATTGGTTTCCAATTATCGAAATGCCGTCGCCTTAGGGCATTCTTGTCTTGCTCCTCTTCGGCTTTCCCGCCATTCGCCAAACCTTTATGATTATCTTTATAAGCGTGGTTCCGTTTATTACGCAAACGCATCTGTCACTGATTTTGAACAGCATTTATGCGCAAAGAAGTTATTTTACTTAAAACCTGTTTGGTTGCATCATCCAATCGCAATCGATTTAAATGGAGAGAAATAAGGAAGGTTGATATACCTTGATGAATTCTGTTTTGAAATATCTTGATCTTAAGATTGATCTGTTAAATCAGAACACAAGGTCCCAAAAGCACTATTTTTTAGATATTAATTTTTAGTGTGCGTGTAGCAAGGATAAAATGATTGCATACTGAAACATTTGAGATATTGATTTCGATATTGGTTTTTATTCTAGCTTTCTCTTATCTTTTTCTGTCTTTTCCTTATCAGCACGCGAGATGCGATTTCATTTATACTATTTTAGTCACAAATTTGTTCGTCAATTTTAATTTACATTTATGAGAGTATTTTGATTTAATTTCTGTGAAGACAACGAAAGGTCGATGCGCTTTAAATTGAGAAATATTTGATAAAGCTTGTTTGGAATTGTCTAGTTTTAGAAGCTTTATAGGAAACTATCGCGAAACTATCGTGACACATACATCTCACAATTTTCTTTTTCATGTCTGTGTCATGAATTTCATTTGCAAATATAACACTTCACAATTAAATTATTCTAGAATTCGGGGATTCAAATTCTTCCGTTCAATGATACTCGTTATCTATTCTTGGTTCTCTTTTCTCTTGTCAGTCCCGTGAGACGAGATGGAGAAAATAGCGTCGGTTCAACAACATCTCGCGAGAATCGAATATCCTGCAAGGGGTCTGCGTTATTAAAGCTGTTGTACGTTCGAAACGAGAGGGAACCGAAAGCAGCTAAATGCCACATCGAGCATGGACCCCGGCACTCTTGCAGAATTTTCAAAATTCAACGCGGTCAGGGGGAGGGGGAGGGGGAGGAGATGGAAGGAGTTTCTCTACGTATGGAAAGGGGAGAAGGGGGGAGGCGAGAGGGAACGGGTGGGACTAGTGAGCCTGGGAATAAAGCCTGGAGATCGGAGTCACCGACGGCTCCCGGAGCCAGTAGGAATCTCGGAATCCCCACGTCGTGCTTCCGCACCTGTTTTCCGGTGCATCGAAAAAGAGGCGGGCGTTCTTACGCTCGGCGACGGACCAGGCGAGGCGAGGTAGTGCGAACGAGAAGAAGAAGAAGTGGCGAGGCGGAGAAGGCGGAAGAGAAGCCGTGAGGTGGCGGGTGACGGAAGAGGTGGAGAATGGCGGATCAAGAGAAGGAGCGTCAGGAGTAAGAGGTGGAAGAGGATGACGACGACGAGGAGGATGACGAAGAAGAAGGACGAGGAGAAGGTGGAAGAGGTAGAAGAGGACGAGAGGGATAGCCGGGGGTGACTAGGCGGGGGTAGTCCAATCAGAGTCGAGGACGGGTGGGGCAGAACACCTCCGCCCTCTCCCGCGTGTTACCTCCTGCGGCCCTCCGCAACCCTCCCGGTCCTCGGAATGCGCTGGAACCAGCGCTACCTCCGAGCAGGACCACCACCATCCACCCCCTTCCCCCGCGCGCGGGGTTCCTACTCCACCTTCACCTCCTCCCACGTAACCTAGCTTCCTCCGGAACCCCCGCGGCTCCTCCTGGCGGCTGCCCAAGACAAGTGCCCGCGAGAGATTCTCACGGCATGAGCGGGGATCGTTACGTACCACCGACGCCGAGGATATCCACGGCCGAGAGGATCTCCACGACGATTTCCGCGCGTACGCGACCCTAAAGCCCTCCACGCACGCACGAACGCACGCACGAACTCACGCATTCACGCAATGCCCACTGTGGCTGGAAACGGCTACGTTCTCAGCCTACTCATCAGGCCGCGATCTTTGAGGCGGTGTGATTAAGCGTCTCCGTTTCGGCTCGGAAGAAACGATAACTCGCTGCTACTTCGAAATCGTCGCAGTAAGTAATGCTCATCGGATACTATCATCTTTCCACGGATCGTGATCAAGTTCTCGGGGAATCGTGATTGTCTCTCTCTTATTCTCTTTTTCTTTCTCTTCATTCAATAATTTATATTTTGGATTAAATTCTTTCCTAAGTTTTTCTAAAACTAAAAAACAACCTCAACGAGCTTTCGTAGTTTAATGTATTTATTTAATAATATATTCGTATAACAAATTATATTCATATGTAATAAAAATATTTATATACATTTAATGATTAAAATTTTCAACATTGGATCTTTTTTTGATGCAATTAACAGTCAAATTATATCGAAAATAGATATAATTGGCAGTATATAATGGATAACGTTATTTAGATTGCAATTTGCTCAAATATATTTATCAAATCTTACAACTAGTCATTCGGCTTATTCGCATTCATTATAAATCTTGATTTATAAAATGTGGCAAGTAAAAAAATGTATATTTCAAACTATACATATATATTACAACATAAAAATAATTTAAAAATCAAATTTCGTTAGTGTTTTTTATACGAAGGAAACGTGAATGAAATGTGAGAGTGGAAGGATTGGAATAATAAAAACTATTCGATCGTCCGATTTGAAGCCTTGAGATATGTGGAACATTTCTTTTCACTGTATTGTTGAAATCAATTCGAAGGTGCTTGGCTGCGAAGGGTGGAAATAGTGTTTGCGCGTACGGTCGGCGGATAAACACCTGTCGGTAGAAAGAGAGTAATCGAGTAGGGCCATAGAGAAGGGAAGCAGCTACATGTGCACGGATTGCTCGACCGAAACGCGAGTGATTCGATCTTTTCTGAACCATTGCGTTCGATTTGTTTTGTCAAAATATCGCCGTTGAACTCTCTCCTGATATAAGTATTATAACATATGAAATCTAGCGCTCATTTCTATCATCATCAATGTTGATTAATGTTCTAAATGATTTCTCTTCAATTATTTATCCTAAATGAGAAAAAAATATCTCATTATCCTTTGTGTATATAATTTTTTTATACAAAGATGGTTTATTATTATTATATTGTTATTAGCAGATTATTTAATAGTACATTTTTTATATTGTAGCAAAAAATTACATAATACTACATACATAGAGGCTAATGATTAGATTTAATAATGAAAATTAAATAATTTTTAACTAAGCAATAAGCTTCAAACCAATAGTGTTCACAAAGTGATATTTTTTCTCGTGATTTAATCTAGTATGATATCAAACGATCTTTGCAGTAAAAGATGATCAAGGGAACCATGTTATTTATATTAATGACGCGTAAAGTATGTAAAAAATACAAAATACATGCATGACTATTTATGTTAATATTTAATTGCGCTCTTGAATTTGTCAGGATACTCTTGTCAAAATTAGTCACATATCGCGTAGAAAGATAAAATGGATAGGACGTGGAAGTAGGGCGATGAGATTATCTCGGCCAATATAGCGAATGGTTCGGAATGACTGCAATTATTTCGCGGTGCGTGTTCTCGGTGCCGATTGGGTGAAACTGTCTCGTAATAAAGGGAGTCGAAGTTCTCGTTAAATACACATACGTTTGTCATGTCTCTCTATATGAAATAAACGAGACGAGAGAGGATCCTTATTAATTGTACCTTGCATAGTAAAAGCAGTAGCTATTTTGAGTCATGAACTATTGAACATTTTAAACATTATATTTCCATCTTAAAATTGCGCGTATGAGAAACGATTTTTAATTTTTTATCGAGGTTTAGGGAATGAGATGTAAAGAAGGAAGATATTGATGTGCGTGCCCCGAAAACTTTGTAAGATATAAAATTGTATTAATCAGAGGTTTTATTTAATAATCCTGTGATATGAGAATAGAAATAATATGATATGAAAATATTCTGTGATATGAGAATCAGTGACGTTTAAAAAATAGTCATTCATGATGATTCGAGTCATCCACGATTATTCGGGTTATATTCATGAAATGTTCATCAAGATTCGCGTATCCCTTTATGCAGCGTTCTAGTGTCGGTTCTTAATGGCTCTTTATGGATCACGACAGACAGGCGCGTGTGTACGTTTTCACGAGACAATGTAGACTATAGCTACGCAGAACTTACCAGAGGAGACGCTTTATCGTGCCGGCTCGCACGTATACATTTATATTTAAGAGGGAGGACGAAACTTTGCTGACAACATGGCCGACACGACTCTGGGCTTTTCTACTCGCCACTCTGTCTCTTTCTCTTTCTCTCTCTCTCTCTCTATTTCTCTTTTCGTCGCCTCTCGCAAGGACAGCCTTTATTCTATTCTCACCGTTTCTACGTTGGCGAGAACCGCCCACTTGCAGCATGCGCCGCGAAGTAATTTTCGAGAAGAAAAAAAGAGACCGTGATCCCCGTATAGTTCAGTTGTTACGACGACGCATTCGTGGATTTTCTTCGGTGAATAAATGTGATTGTGTGTTTAAAATACATCTTGTATTTGAAATAACGTGTGATATCATTTATAAAAAGTTACAAAACTCACAAGTTTAGATATAATCAAATCAAGTATCATAACGATAAGTTAATGGAATGACAAATAAGTTCGATGATTAAAAACCGAAAAAAGTATCCCAGAGAAGAGAAAATATAACATGAAAGCGTATGTGAATAT
>JAJVSH010000502.1:0-10817 GCA_021460005.1 Tetramorium alpestre
GTGTGTGTGTGTGTGTGTGTGTGTGTGTGTGTGTGTGTGTGTGTGTGTGTGTGTGTGTGTGTGTGTGTGTGTGTGTGTGTGCATGTATGCATAAGTATGCGTGTGGGGCACGCGTGCTATTGTCATAGGATTTCATGGAGAGAAAGTGTGGAAGGGGGAAATAGGTGAAAGAAGTGAGAGACTGGGACTAAACGGGGATTAGTGTCTAAGGAGAGGAAAACGGGAATTATTTGCTCTGGAGCAGATCTTTGGATGATCTCCCGAAGAAGATCGGGATCGATGGGATCTGGAGTCAGAGCTATGGGATGTGGGGGGAGAAGACCGGAACATTTCGGGAAAGAGAGCAGTGAATTAGCAAATTCCTCCTCGGACAACCGTCGAGGCCTGAGGGGCGGGAGTGGGACTTCTTCTACAAATTCCACTCGAAGTGGAGTCGGTAGGGGAAATGGGCCTGAATCGATCTTACCTAGGGGAGAGGGGAAATTCTCCTAAGCATTCGATACTTGATCCGACCGATATGGCAGGAGAAGCGGGCCTGAGCCCCTCGTCTATGAATAGTGTTGGAGAATACGAAGGAGATATAAAATGGAGGTATGCGGAATACGAAGAGAGGGGGGAAGAATTATCTTCTAGAGAGAAACAGGGGAGAAAAGGGGAGAGCGTGAAGGTTCCGGTGTGTCCGGCCATATGAGAGTTGCGACGGAAGAAGGAGAAAGGGGAGGGGACGGAGATATAGCACGCGCCGGGGGTGTACGTGGGGGTCGTGGCAGCGAGATCGAGTGCGAATCGGGGAGACTCTTCGGCGCTTTCTATTTCCGATATAAGTCCCGTTAGAAGGTTGGAGACGATCCGGTAGATACGGCGATTCTGACGGTGTCGTTGGTGCTTGCAAGCGACCCGACTGATAGTGGGCGGGGCGGCGACGGGGCAGTCGGTCACTGCGATTTATACCGATATAAATTATAATAGTTCGTCAAACGGTTGATCGGGATTTTTCACCGGTCGGGGGAGTGGAGAGGAAGGATGGCTCTAAGAAATCCGCGCCCGAATCAAAAGATGCTACCGGTCATCCGGTAAATCAAGATTCTACTGATTCGGAGTAAGGGAAGGAAAGAATGAGATTTGAGAACCCGAATCGAAACCTCTCGATGCTACCGGTCACCCGGTAAATCAAGATTCTACGATTCGGAATGGTAGAAGGAAAAAATTGATGGTTCCCAATTAAACGCTTCGTGCAATGATTCAAACCGGGTAGCCGAAGTAAGAAGAAGAAGTATGAAGGAGACTCACTGTTTAATTTTCGAATCCGGCCCCACAGTACAGTTGCGCTGTCGACTTCTCCGTGCGGTTCGGTGTCTCGGCTGTGAGTTGGCAATCGGAAACGACGGCCGGTTGACTGACACAGCACTGACTTTAAATTTTCAAATTTTTCGATCGAGCGCGAACTGGCTAATGCCCAGAGATGAGACAAGGTCAATCTGCAGTCACTCACGGAGTAAAGGTCGAAATGGAAGAAGAACCAGCAGTGTGTCGGTCCTCGAAATCGCGGGTTTATATTCGAAAAAAATGAAAGGTGGGTATGTTGGGGTGTCGAATTTGCGCTTCTGATTCGTTGAGCGCTTTTCGTTTCTCTTAGTTCTAATTGGGGAATCGGCTATAAAAAAATTGTTTATCCGTTCCTATAGGCAGTTTGATCATAAAACCTTTTTGGTTTTATGACTCGCTCAAGCTGCCTCTTTTCTAAAAGTTTAAACTAACGATAAGAATTACGAGGTGATTCCTCAGAGGGGGGGGGGGGCAAGCGATTTTTTGTGTTGCGACTTTTCTCGCGACAAAAGCGTTAATTTTAGAGCAGTCATGGATTGTATCCGCGGTTTCGTGACTTGGGCGCCCTGGGAAAAATCCCCGATAGGATCTAGATCGAATTGACGCCTATCGATGACAAAAGTGTGAGTGATCTCTTTTTGAATTTTATTGATTCCCCTTTTATTATTTTTATTTTTTCAAAGCCCAACTACTCTACCTGTGGGATCGGCGACTCGTTCGTCGCCGATCCCACGCTCTTAACCTTAACAATTCGAGGGAAAATAGCTCATTTTCCCCCTATTGTTCGTATGGAAGAAATCACGGAGTCCGCTGGACGTAACACTTCCCATTGTTCGGATAGGAGAAATCGCGGAGTCTACTGGACGTAACAGTAAACTCGTCATAAATAGTTTAAACTTGGTTAAACAATATTTAAAAAAATAAATAATATGTAAATTCAGATTTAGATTTTAATTATTTGGTCAGATTTATAGTAAAATATATCAATGATAAACATAAAAAAATTCTATAATAAATAATAAAATAATTCATGTATAGTGTTACGTCCAGACCCCGGAGGTTTTTCCTTTTTTTTCGAGAGATCGGGAAGCAAAGGAAAGGCTTCCCGTAGATGAGGGGAAGGAGGGGAACAGAATGAAGAGACGTAACAGTACCTCTAGTGTTACCTCGCTCGTCTCCGCGGGTGGGCCGAGCGCACGTTTTAAAACTCCGAATCTGGGTCTGGGTCAACCGCTATGACACCAAAGGCGGAACAATGTGCTCGGGGTCCTTGTTTCAGGTAAGAGAATTCAATCTCTTTTACCTGAGATAAGACCTAGTGCGACTCTTAACGGGAAAGAGTGGAAAAAGGGGGGTGATTAATTATAAATTAATGTAAAAATATATATAATTAGGTACAAGCCGATTTATTACTGCCCTTATTACATGAATTAATTTGATGTAAAATATTTCATACGCAGAACGCATTATTATTTATAGAAATATAAAGGAAATTTAGTAAGAGAAAGTTCATTTCTACGAATATGACAATTTTACCGTAGCTTATTAAATATGCATATGGGTTTTATAAATTTTTCTTAATTAAGATTGTGTGAGTATACATAAGAATGCGTGTGGGGCGCGGGTGCAAAGATCATAGAATTTCATGGAAGGGAACTGTAGAAGGGGGGAATAGGTGATAGAAATGAGAGATTGGGACTAAACGGGGATTAGTGTCCAAAGAGAGGAAAACGGGAATAATTTGATCTGAGTGAGATCTTTGAATGATCTGCAGAAAAAGGTTAGGATCGATGGGATCTGGGGTCAAAGCTATAGGATGTGGAGAAAGAGGACCGGAACATTCCGGAAAAGAAATGAGTTAGCGAATTCTTCCTTCGAGCGTCGAGGCCTGAGAGGCGCAAGAGGGACTTCCTCTACAAATTCCACACTAGAAGTGGAATCTGCACGGGAACTGAAACGATCGTGCTTGGAGGAGAGGGGAAATTCTCCCAGATATTCTATGTTCGATTCGACCGATATAGCAGAGGATACAGGCCTGAGGTCATCATCTGCGGACGATATCGGGGAGTATTAGGGGGATATAGAATGGAGGTATGCGAAGAATGGAGAAGGAAGAGAATTATCTTCTAGAAAAAGCTGGGGGAAGAAGTGGGACAGCGTGAAGGTTCCGGTGTGTCTGGCCATATAAGAGTTACGACAGATCCGGGAAAAGAGAGAGGTGTTTGAGATCGAGCACGCGCTGGGGATGTGGGTGTACGCAAGAGTCGTGATGGCGAAATCGGGTGAGATTTCGACGAGCTCGGGGAATCATTTGACGGTTTCCACTTGTTTTATCAGGTCCGATAAAACAAGGAGGTCGGAGCCAATTCGGCGGATACGGCGATTCGAACAGTTCTGCCAGTGGTTGCAAGCGATCCGACTGATAGTAGACGGCGGGGCAACGGGGCGGTCGGTCATTGCGATTTTATGTCTCGATAAATTATAGTAGATAAATTATAGTAGTCAGAATCGAAATATCTCGATGATTCCAGTTGTACGGAAAATCAAGATTTTCAGTTCAAAGTGAGGAAAAAGAAAAAAAAGAAAAAAAATAGTAAGTCTATCACCGAATAACGATTCGCGAGACTCATGTAAAAAGAAGTATGAAGAAGACTCACTGTTTTTGTTGAAATCTGACACCTCACCTGGTACAATTATGCTGTTGCCTTCTCCGTCCGCTTCGGTGTCTTGGTTGGGATTGGCTGGGACTAAGGCATCACTGAATTTAAATTTGAGTCGGGCGAACTGGTACTGCCTCAGAATAAGATAACCGCGGAGTGAGAGAGAGTCTAAGAAGGTTGAGATTACTGCTCACAGAGTAGAAGTACAAATGTACGAAGGCCCAGAAGAAGTGATGTTGCAGCCCTCGAAATCGCGGGTTTATATTCAAAAAAATCGATGGGTGAGTGTGTCGGGGTGTCGGATTTGCGCTTCTGATTCGTTGAGAGCTTTTCATTCTTCTCAATTCTAATTGGGGAATCGGCTATAAAAAATTGTTTATCCGTTTCTATAGGCAGTTTGATTATAAAACTTTTTTGGTTTTACGACTCGATCAAGCTGCTTTTTTTCAAAAAATTTAAACTAACAATGAGAATTACGAGGTGACTCTTCAGGGGGCCCAAGTGATTTTTCTTCTGTCGCGACTTTTCTCGCGACAAGAGCGTTAATTTTTAAAGCGGTCGTTGATTGTATCCACGATTTCGTGACTCGCTTGGGCTCCTGGGAAAACTCCCGATAAGATCTAGATTGGATCGACGTCTATCGATATCACAGTTCTGAGTGATCCCTATTTGGTGGTTTTTGAGTTTTATTGACCCCTTCATTATTTTTTTATTTTTTTCAAAGGCCAATTAGTGCACTTGTAGATCATTCGTCGCCGATCCCACGCTCTTAACCTTAAGAATTCGAGAGAGAATAGTTCATTTTCCCCCCATTGTCCGGGAGAAATCGCGGAGTCTACTGAACGTAACAATAGCATAATGAAATATTTTATTTATTTTTAATCAGTAATAAACATTTTGTATATTAGATGATTTATATCGCAATAAATTATCCAAGTTAGAAATAACACAAGATACTATTAATTTTCACATTATTCTTGGAACAAAAAAATAATGCGGACATAATTCACTAATTCTACACGTCAAAGAATAAATGTAATGTAATAGATGTAATAAGAATAGACATAATAAATGATATAAGATGTTATAAAAAGATACGAAAAAGAGATACTTTAGTTAGAGATTATTTTGGTTAAATTAGGTTCTATATAAAAAATAAGTCCTTAATATCAATTATATCAAAAATATGTCCTTAATAAGGATAAACTCTTAAATGTTCGTCCACTAGATCATTTATCTTATTAGATTTATATATTTACATACATAAATCTAATAAGATAAATATATAAAAATTAAAAAAATTATTATTGAAATACCGAATATATAGATTACTACTTTTTATTATGACCAGAGAGAAATCTGAGAGCGGCCATCCCGGCCTTTTTCGTGGGACCGATATTTGCCACATCCACTTTCCGAAACAGTCAATAAATCGCTTCATTGCATGGTGTGTATCATGCAAAATCCACTTTTTGACCATACACACCATGATGGATAGATGGACGGATACACATCATGCAATGAAGCGATTTATTGACTGTTTCGGAAAGTGAATGTGGCAAATATCGGTCCCACGAAAAAGACTGGGATAGCCGCTCTCAGGTTTCTCTCTGTTATGACTCATCGTAAGTAATGAATTAATTATCCAACTAGTGAGACTCAGAAAAAGACTTGTAAGAAAAAGATAAGATTCATCCGAACGCAGCCAACTTGATATGACAACACGATAAGACGACGTCGTGGGTATATGCATATCGCTAGAAAATTATAGATATTAGAATTATAGTATAGATAAAGATTCGTGGCGCAAGTTTGACATCAGATAAAATGAAGGAATTGATTCCACAAATTGGACTTGGAACAAAATATCATACAAAGTGGTAATAATATATGAGGGGTCAACTTTCGAAAACCACCCACGCGTAATTTATATAATTCATGGTAAAACGAGTTTCTTTTATATGAAAAAGAAATATCTGATAATAAGATCTGTACCGACTCGGAAGTTAAATGACATATCTACTCTCTAAATTTCTTAGAGTGAAATATAACTCTAGTCGAGTTAACATCATTCACTTCAAGCGATAGTGAAAATACTGCCACTCGTATATAGTGAAAACTCGTATATAGTTGACTTGATGGAAGAAACATTGGAAGAATTTCTATATTAATTATATTAATTCGTTCAAATCAATTCGTTCAAAATATATCTTCTCTTATGCCGAGACACATGAACGACTAACGTCGAGAAACAGCGAGACGATAATAACGATGGTTTTTGCTAATATGGCAGTCTCATTCGTGCTTTATTCATTCTTGTGAAAATATTCACTCTACACTACATAGAGTGAAAATATCACTGTATAAAATAGAGCACACACGTATTCATTTCAGTTTTCAGAGTGAATTTTACACAACAAAAAGTAGAAGAATTCACATCATATGAGTGAAAAGTCACTCAAATTCAAGTGATTCGACCAATCACTTCAAGTTTTTGAGTGAATTATCGCTCTAAGAAATTTAGAGAGTAACAATTCATCATTCATTTTTTGTTACAAAAACGTTTATGATTTATATCAAATCATATCAATAGATTTCTTTAACATAATAAAAATATATTTCAGAATAATTTATCGCAATTCAGAAGTTGAGCAATTTCTTAAATACATCATCATATCACATCGTGTCATTATTATACTATGTCAAGTTAGACATCCGGTACTTATAGCGTGAAAACATATAAGCGGCATATAGAAATACGTAAATAAACGCGAATAATGCAAAGTCAAAGCGTTACAATTCAATATCATAATTTTTACATAGGTTAACGAAAAAAATCATGCACTTGACATGTAGTTGGATACACTTGATTCGTTATCTAATTAAGGAGTTGGGTTGAAATTAAATCTATATCTCTGCGGATGACAAATTTCAAGGCAAATAATTCAATCGGAAGCACTTATTGTCTGCTTTAGACAGTTGAAAGAACATGTTATAAATTTCACAATTTATTTGTTATCTAATTAAGGATTTGGGGTGAAATTAAATCAATTTCTCCGAATGATAAATTTCAAGGTAAATAATTCAATCGGAAGCAATTATTGTCTGCTTTAGACAGTTGAAAGATATTATATAGATATCAGATATCAGATGACATATTATCAATTTCATAATTACCGATATAAAAAAAAGCAGAAAAAATTAATCTTGTACGTAATATCATTTTCATTAAAACAAGGGTAATTATTCAGTTGAGCTCCCCTATCTTGAAAATGGATGAAATCGGGCTCACCCGACGCGGTCCCGCGCTCTCAAAACGAACGAGAATCCGGCACACTGCAAAAAGCGCGGCTCCCATCCGGGGAAGCGAGAAACATCATCAACCGCACCGTCTCAAAGTTGGCGCGCGTCCCAGGAATGCTAGGGAAACCCGTCAAACCAGTGTGCGCAATGCAGAGATGATGTCTATTAAGTTAGCCCCCTACCAGCGATAAATACATTTATATATCTATGAAAATTAAGTACAAATTAAGTGCTAATTAGGTGCTACATACCAAAATTAGGTGCTCCAACAATTTGGCAGAAAAATCGATTCGTAGGGGGGGGGGGCTGACTTAACGTTATGCTAGTCCCTCCCATAAAAAAAAATAATTTACAGAACGAAAATAAACAAAAAATAAAAAAACAAATATACCAGAATTAAATGCTAATTAGGTGCTCTTAGGTGCTCTTAATTACAAAAAAATATCAATAAAATAAATTATTTTTCAAAAATTTACTAACTTACACATAACTATTATGTTAAAGTGCAAAGTGTTGGTGAACCGAACGAGCACTTAATTCGGCGTTTACATATCTGTAAATAATGTTAAATGAGAAACATTTTCATTCCGATAACAATGAAGCACCTAATTTTTTAAGACAACTTTACTCTTGATAGTTTATAGCGCGATCGACGTTTAAGTTGAAGTATCAGCTAAACCGAACGAATACCTAATTCGGCGTTTATATATCTGTAAATAATATTAAATGTGAAACATTTTCATTCCTATAACAATGAAGTACCTAATTTTTTAACTCAACTTTATTCTTGGTAATTTATAGCGCGACCGATGTTTAAGTTGAAGTATCAGCTAAATCGAACGTTTACCTAATTCGGCGTTTACATATTTGTAAATAACATTCAATGAGAAACATTTTCATGCCAATAACAATGCAGCACCTCAGTTTTTAATACAACTTTACTCTTGCTAGCACGTAACGCGACCAATGTTTCAACTGAAATGCCATCTAAACCGAGAGTATCTGATTCGGTGTTTATGTATTTGTAAATAACATTGAATAAGGAAAATTTTCGTACTAATAACAATAAAGCACCTAATTTTTTAAATACGTCTTTACTCTTGATAATATGTAGCGCGATCAGTGTTTAAATTGAAATGCCATCTAAACCGAACCTATTTCTACTTACATAATAATTATTCATATTAAGATATATAAACGCACAATTAATTTTCTTGTGACAAAATATTGACAAATAATAATGTTGACAATATAATAATGTTATGTAAAAAATAAAAAGTATTTCTTACTATTACTTGAAAAATATTTGTATACTTTTATGCTGCAGCGATTTTTACAAAATTAACTTTTGAAATGTATTTATAAGGGTCTCTAATTGGATCTCCTCCAGTAACTGAACGGCCTTATTAACACATGCACGTATTAATCGATCAGCGCACATGCGGTACAACGTTGTAGTTACAGAAATTTGCATATGTATACAAACTGCGCCACTGTCAAGTCAAGTGTAGACATGTTTAAATGCGTAATTGTAATCATTTTATGTCTTACTTATAATTTTTCTGTTTAGTAAACTCAGTTTAATTACTTTATAGTTACAACTATTTTTATTGTTAAAAAATATAATGCCTCCAAAATTTAAATCAAGCGTGTGGAAATCTTTTAATAAAAAACGTAGCGGAAAAAACCACAATGCAAACTATGTAAAAATACTTTCAAAAATTTTAGAAACAATAAATTTGTTAAAACATTTAAAAAAGGTTCATCCTTTATTCAATGTTTTAACAAATCCGGTGCAATATTTCAATTAAAGTTAATGCATCAACAAATGAAGAATCCAAAAAAGAATCCTAAGATCAAGGATATCTACTTTCCAAATTCCACAATTGAATTCATTATGAAATCGTATATAAACCATCATGTGCTACCTGATTAATTCAGAACTTGAATAGCTCGACTCTTGTCATAGCCAGTATAGTCAAGTTAGCGACAAACTAATTATTGCCCAGCAAACACAAATATGTAACTATTATATTACCGTAATAAAACAGAATGTAACAAATAATATAACGTGTTCGTTACATGTAACGCACACGTTAGTAGTAATTTCCCACTCATTGAAAGTTATAGTTATATAACAGAAATATAACATGTGACAAAATGTGTTATGTAGCCGTTGCATATAAATTACGAAAATGATATGCAACAGTAATATAACTTCTTGAATTTTAATGTAATTGTAATATAACTTATTTAAATGTTATGTAATTGTTATATAACTATTAATACTATAGTTATATACTTATTGTTATAAATATATATATTTTTTTTAGCACACACAATTTTCATGAATATTAGATCCTCGAATTAATTTTAAATGAAAGTAAATGTTAAGTTTTATTTAAAATTAATTCTAGGATCTAATATTCTTGAAAATTGTATTAATAAAAAGTGTGGAAGGAAGGATTATAAAATATTACAATATAAATAATAATAGAAATAGTAATAATATATATTTAAATATCAATTTTTGTTAAAATCATATGTTATAAAATATAAACTTTTAGAAACAATAAAACATTATTATAAACTTATAGCACTATCTATAAAATCTTTTTATAATTTTAATTTATACTTATAATTGCACTGCATTAATAGGAGAAAATTGAAAAGAAAAGACCACATAATAAATTTTAAAACTTGCCAATTTAGTCGCAATGTTCATAAAGAATTCATAAATCGAATATTCAAAAACACCGTAGTAAAATTTAAATTTTACAAATGTAATCGTAATATTTATAGAGAATTCATAAATCGAATATTCAAAAGCAAAGACATTAAAGTAAAATTTAAATTTTACAAATGTAAACGTAATATTTATAAAGAATTCATGAATCAAATATTCAAAAGCAATAACACCATAGTCAAATTAAAATTTCGCAAATTTAGTCGCAATGTTTATAAAAATTAAAAATTTGTAAAAATTTGTAAAAATTAAAAAACAAACTAATGGTAATTTAAAAACGAACGATGGTAGATCAAAAAGGCTACATCAGTGCGGACTCTGTTATTCATGGTTGACAAACCCAGTACTCACTGGTTCATTTTGAGAAGACTCCACCAGTGCGAACTCCGCCATTCATGACTGGCAGTCCCAGCACCCATCGGTTTGTCTTGAGAAGACTCCACCGGTACGGACTCTGTCATTCATGGCTAGCAGTCCCAGCACCCACTGATGTAACCTGTTTGATTTACCATCTGAAAACCATATATGTTACCGAAATTTCTGTAAACATTTATAAATTTACTATATTTATAACAATTTTAATACGATATATATATTTAACCTTATAATCTCTATAAAGTCTATCAGATGAACAGCGCTTTGACTTGTATGACCCATGTGTCATAACCCAGCAAACACAATAATGTAACATATATATCTCAAAAACATAACATCAAGTATCAGAAGGTAACGAGTTATATAGCAAGTGACATACATTTATGTTACATGTACTATTGAATGTC
>JAJVSH010000503.1:0-12139 GCA_021460005.1 Tetramorium alpestre
AGAATATTGCATAATGAATATAGATAACCTGAGATTTTTTATGAAATATATACATATACTATATGCACACAAAGTATGAAAAGGCCAAAATTTTATTTTAACATTTCAAGATTTGAATATAAATCTCTAAGGAAAGATTTACGTATACGTATATAAAGAGTTATTTTATATGTATATGTTCTTACGTTATTAAAATTTATATGAATAAAATTTATATTATATGTATAATATAATATAAGTAATTTTTATAGTAAAAAATTAAAATGCTTTTTTTGTAATTTATTTACCGTTTTCTCGTTGATTGAAGTATATACATATATTCAATAGACCAAGTAGTATCACATCTTGTAACTCTTCTGGCAATGTGTAATCCAAATATTGATTAATCCAATATTTCAGTAGATCAGGGGCACCATCTATTAGTATTAACCGTCCTGAGAAACCATTAGCTTCTAGTAGTCTTGCTAATTCGATGGCAATTAAAGTTCCAAATGAATAACCCACTATTAAAAATTTCTTTTGATTTTTCATCTTCTTCAATATGTGCTAAGCAAATAAACATAAATAATAAATGATAAAGAATAAATGTATGAGATATACTTAGTAAAAAGAATTTGTGAGTAGTAAATGTTATTTAATTATATAAATTACAAAAAATAATAAAAATTGTAAAGTTTAAAACTTTACAATTTTTAAATGCTTTAAAACTTACAGGCAACAAATAAGTAGCTGACTTTACTATTGAATGACTTTCGTCGGGAATATTAAGTACGCCATGTTGCAAACATGTTGCCGAAGATTTAATTCCCGGTGCTATAGATTTATATACACTAAAACATCCTTCGATTCCCGGTAATAGAAATACATCTCCTTTATCAAATTCCTTCTTTGTAACAAGTTCTACAAGAATATTTGGGACAAAATCTGAATCCTTCGTTTTCTGAATCAGCGCGTCAAAACCGTCCAAATTACTTGCATTAATTTTATTTCTGTCATATAATTTTCCTTGTTCGACTGTCATTGTCATTTGTTTGAGCTTAGCAAAATTTAGAGTTCTAATATCTTGCGCTGTCATAGAAATATCGAACTCTCTTTCCAATGTTTGTTTAATTTCAACTGCCATCATAGAATCCATACCCATTTCAGCCAGTGGTACGTTTAGTGGCACTACGCTTACATTTTTTAATCCTGTTTTGATAGAAAATAAAAATTACATAATTCAATAATTTTTATGTCACTTTATTATATTTTTTAAAATTACATGCTTTCTAAGATTTAACATAAGAATCAAATTATTACATTTTTTAAATATATTTATGCATTTAAGTATTACTATACAAATGCTTAGTAATTGAGGACATTATTAATTATTCTTAATTAACACATATTAATATGAATCTTTTTAAAAATATTTTAAATTAATAAAATATTATTTAATTGTGTGTGTAAGATTCAAAAAGAATGAAACAATTAGACAAAACCGAGGAGACATAATTTTCAAGCAGTGAATGAGCGAACTTGTTTAACATAGGCGATTTATATGTGTGTCATTAAAAAAAGATTTTTTTGACAAGCAAATAATTACATAGGTTTATAAAATAAAGGATATAGGAATAATAAAGGAAATAAGGATTATAAAATAAAAGTATCATGGATCTAAAATGATAGTACATTTTTCCTGTGTAATTTTGGACGTTGAGGGAACTCACGCTATTTTTCTATTTATGTATTAATACAAGAATAATAAAATTATAATGTTATATAAAAGGAAGCTTTTCTATATTGTATTTTTTAACAAATAATTGTAGAGGTAAAATAATATTACAAAATGTAATGATTTTTATAAGTTTTAAATTTGTGATGAGAAAATTTTTAGAATTATTTGAATATTCTCGAATTACTAAAATTATTTTAAATGTTAATAATCAATTCATTTAATACTAGTTACGCATGAAAAAACAGACTATATGTGACAAACGTTAGTAGAATAAATAAATATAATTATTACTTAAGCGATCTATATTGAAAACATTCCTTTCAAAAAGAAATAAAATCATTTATTATGTTTATATAATAATATAATAATTGTTGGTAAAAGGCAGAGAACACTTATAGTATCACCTTTTATTAAATTTTAATATCTTCTTTGAGACACATCATAATTAATTAGATTTAAAAAAAAGTAAATTTTTTATCGCTCAATATTATTTAAGGTTTCAAAATTTTAATCAGGACTCAAATAAAAAAAATTTTTAATAGAAAAGAGCGTAAGGTTCTTTCAGAACTTAATGAAAAAGTTAAATTTACTGCAAATATTATGACAGATAACTTCCCGAAATATTATCCGTATTCCTTTAAATTCAACTTTACAAAATATATTTTACATGATATTACTTATTCTAATAATTTGAAACTGTATTTTGGTTTCATTTCTCTTTCATGGAAATATATTTGATTATTTCATTGTTTAACTTTATATAAAATTGCTTACCCATGATATAAGCAACTGTTTCATAAATATTCACTGATCCTCCAATTTTTGCTTTCTCAGCAACAATCATACTGCTCACGATAGATCGATCTTGGAGCAAAAACATTTCTAATGTATTCAAACAGGAGGATAATCGTTGTTGCAATGTACCTCCTATAACCAATTCCTTATTTTCTTCTTTCATACCTGCAACGAGTCCAACATCGCCAATAGCGCCCCATTGTATAGCTAAACCGTGTAGTCCTTCTTCCATCCTTCTCTCGCAGATTCTCTCCATTACGGAATTAGCCATTCCATAATTCGTTTGACCCGCGTTTCCTCTTCCACATGAGACGGAGGAAAAAACGACAAAATGTCGAAGTTGTAGACAGATCTTCCTAGATAATTCGTCCATTTTTTTCGTCATCCACGCTTTTGACCTGAACGAATCCTATAAAAGTTTGCTATGATTGATTTTGGAATATACAATCCTTCAAAACAACCGCAAGATTAAATATCGCATCCACTGGTGCCATTTCCTCAGCCAATTTTAATATATTTTCACAGTCTTCATGTTTCAAAGTATCATCGACTGTAAAGATTTGCACATTTACTCCGTAAGATTGCCACAGTTTTATCCTTGATAGTTGATAACCAGTTTTAATCCCGTTTCGTGACGTCAATATCAGGTTCTTTGCACCTCGAAGAATCAACCAATTTGCCAGCTCTAAACCAAAACCGCCTAGTCCACCCAGAATGATGTAGCATTTACGTTCTGAACAATAATATCGCGGGTAAGCGAGCAAAGACGAACCAAGAGACTCATTTTCTTCTCGAACTTTTATTATCACCTATAAATAATCAAATAAGATGCAATAATTAATATGAAGCAACATTTTATAAAAATCAACATTTTGTTTTATATTTTATTATTATTATTATTATTATGCTTATAGGTACATTTGTGTATTAAAACGTAATTATACCTTGCCAATATGTTTTCCAATAGCCTTATATCTAAAGGCACTTTCTATTTCATTTTTTTCAAAAACTTTTGTACACAGTGATCTAATAGCGCCATTTTCTAAACCTTTTGCAACTATCTTCGACAACGTTATCTTTAGTTCTGAATTCGATAAATATAATTTGTCTAATAAAATACCATAATATCCTTAGAGGAAACAGATGAATTGATGGATTGATGGATGAATGAACTAATGGATTATTGGAAATCATATCAAATTTGCCAATTTCCAGAAAACGGCCACCATTTGCTAAGCATCTAATAGATGCTTGCAATTTCTCTTCGGCTAAGGAATTTAACACGATATCCACCCCACGACCTTCTGTACGCTGCATAATCATTTGCTCAAAGCTTGTATCTCGAGAATTTCCGATATTTTTTTCGGGAATAGAAGGAAACGTTTTTCTTATAAACTGCCGCTTTTCAGCAGTTCCAACTGTCGTAAACACTTCGCAACCTTCGTAAAGCGCGAGATGGATCGCAGCTTGACCAATGCCTCCAGTGCCAGAATGAATCAAGATTTTGTCACTCTTCTTCATCTTACCCTTCATATATAAAGCAACGTAACATGTGGTGTACACACACGGAACGGTTGCTGCATCTTCCATTGTCCACTTATTCGGTACAACCCAAGTGAGATATTTGTCAGCCACACAAATGTTCGTTATACCTCTAAATGAAATTCTTGAATATGTATAATGTGTGCATATGTCCCTTAATCATTTTTACTATGTAAAATATATTACACAAAAGTATAAAGTTTAAAATGTAAATGTAATGTTTTTTTTATTTTCTATTTTATTTAAAACATATTTTTTACATAAACTGAAATTTAATTTGACAAAATTGGGATCACATTAAAAATAGAACTAATACCGCAAATTAATGTAAATAGTTTTTATCATTGAATATTCATTGAAAGATATTCTTTATCTTACCCATGTGCACAGATTCCCATTATGCTTCGTCCTCTGGTATCAATTCCAACAAATTCAAAGCCGAGTAAGTCATCTGAATTACAATATGACGCCAAAGGTTGAATTTTACCAGTAGCCAACATAATATCTTTGAAGTTGAGAGGTGAATAAATTACATTAACAAGATCTTCACGCTTAATGTAAGAAGGCATTCTGTTCTCTTCCCAACGCAGAGTACTCAGATCCCCCTCTACCTGTCGTACGTAAAAAGGAACGTAAACATTAAAATTTATCATAATAAAATTTGTAATAAAAGTATACCCTTCTTAACGCACAGTTTGTTTAACGTTGGCAATTTCTACGAGTTTTGGTTCCAATGTTGGTAATGGAAAATGCCGGTAGGATCCCCAAATGTTACCCGAACGTAATACGTTAATAGGAAGGTCTAATTGCAGCTGCTTGNTGTATAATGTCTCTTCCAAAGAAAAAGCANGAGCTTTATTATCTTGAATGAATACACTTCTAATCATTTCGCCCCCTAGTTCTTTTCGCAGACAATTGATAAGACCTAATAGACCACATTCGAAATCTTCTGCGACAAGTATTATCCTCGCTGTGCATGTCCTATTTGCATTNGTTTCGCTTTGCATTTTCATGACTGATTTGAGTTCATCTACCCACGAAAAATCGTAATTATGCACGTGCACAATGTGGTAATGTATTTTCGAAACATTTTGCAATTTTNTTAGTAGTACAAGCTTCTTNTCCTTTATTTGTTTCTCCAATATGACATCCAAATCATATGTTTTCAAACATGAATAATCATTCATTAAACTGGATTTCTCTAGAGTTAGCAGAAAACCTTGTTGCATTAAGAAAGGAAGTAACTGTTCATATAATTTCTTGTTATTTTTTGTCAAGATATCAAAANCAATGATCATCAAACAATTTTCATCTTTCGACAATTTATTAATCTCCGTTGTACAAACGTCATTAGGTAGAGAAATATTTGGGAATCTCTCACGAGTCGTCACAATTCTAGTATGATGTCGAATTTGCGGCAAGTCATTTAAGATTTCACTAACAAGTGGAGCATTTAAATCTTTCAGTGTCACTTTGTCACTATCATCCGCAAATTCAATAATTTTAACATTTATCATATTGCTACATTCGAGTGCAATGTGTATCGACATTCTCATTGCATCTTGTAATGACATCGTTTCTAAATCACGATGAGCANCGTCACAATTCTAGTATGATGTCGAATTTGCGGCAAGTCATTTAAGATTTCACTAACAAGTGGAGCATTTAAATCTTTCAGTGTCACTTTGTCACTATCATCCGCAAATTCAATAATTTTAACATTTATCATATTGCTACATTCGAGTGCAATGTGTATCGACATTCTCATTGCATCTTGTAATGACATCGTTTCTAAATCACGATGAGCAACAAATTTGTATTCCTCAAGAACGGTATTAACTGTTTTTTGTCGGCGAAATATAGGTGTAGCTATAATGCCACAAATTTCTATTCCTCCGGATATTNTAGCGTCTAAAGAATTGTAANGATAAACAGGGAATTCTGCAACATAATAAATGAAATTGATTTCACAGNCATTTACTCGAATTNACTTTAATTATTTTACCTCTTTCTTCAATTGGATAATCATGGATGAGTTGTATGTGATATTTCGGATCGATTGTCAATTTGCGAATTCTTGTTGGAACCAGAAGACTTCTTGAATTCTGTCCTAAGATCATCATCTGTAACATACTATCCATAAATGCCACAAAATTGGATGCCCATGCGATATGGCCATTTGATCCCGTAACTGTCGCCCTTTTGAGTCCACGAAATACACCGGTGTAGTGATAACCACGAAGCCTTAATTCCTTATAGATGTCTTTTGTATTCATTTCTTCTTTATCTTCGACACAGTCAGCAAGTTTAGCGGATATTTTTTCATTTTCAATATTGATTGGAAATCGTACTGTTCCAGTAACAACAACGTTATCCCCTTCGGTTATTTCAAACCTATTGCTACCTACATATAGATATAATTTTATTTAATCATAACATATTCAAATAAATCTGGTCAACGCGAATATAACATGCTGAACACTTAAAAACAGTTGATACGTAAAAAAATATTTCATGTTCGGTTTACCCATATAATCTTACCCATATAATCTTTATATTTTAAATACAAGATAGAAATATCGTATTATAAAATCAGCATAGAATCAGCTTAAAATGAAATTCTTGCATGAGAAAATTTACTGTTTAAAAAATAATATTACCTTCTTGAATGGAAAGAGTTAATACAACATCATTCTGTTGTGATAACACTGTAGCACGAATGAAATTAATGTCTTCGAATACAATTGGTGTATTTTCATGGTCTTGGTTTTTTAATGATGCAATCATTTCCCAGACATGAAAAAGATACCCCATAGCGGGAAATAAATTTTTTTCATCAACAACGTGACCCGTTAAATAAACAAATTCTTCATCTTTTATATCAATATGGATATCTATTTCTCTTTTGTCAACTACTTTTCCTTCTTTAGATCGCATTACATACAACTTTTCTGAATGATTCCATCTGCAAATGTTATTACAAATAATTATATTATACTTGTGTCAACAAATTAACGATCAAAATTAGTCACCAAATTCGATGTGGTATTTAAATACTAATCCTATTATTTTTCTATTTTTTATTATATTTGTCTATTTTTTTCTTTGAGTTATGAAAGAATTAACTTATGTACGCATATATTTTTATGATTAAGCTATATAAAAGCTGAAATACTATTACGCCCGGTAGATCCGGCTGACCGGATCGATATATTAATTTCTTCGAGAAGCGACATTAATACAGCCTCAGTCCTTGTCGTATGTACTCGCGCGCGTATCTGATAACAGAGTTTTGTCTATGCAGTGTTGTGCTGTGCTGTTCTATTAATAAAGTTCTCATTCCGTGTTATCCCGTGTGAATGTTTCTTTCCTGCCGGAAGCGAGCGTAACAATATTTTCAAAATATAGATATGATTTTAAAATTAGATGATAAACTATTTGTAAGTTGGAAAATGATTGAAAATCTAATTCAATATTATATTATTTGGTAGCACGTATTTTTTAATTACTGTTCCTAAATGATTCATATTCTATAAAAATTTCTATCTCCTGCGATTTATCCATTTGTACTTGAATATAACATATGGATACTGTACCTTACAAGAGTAGAAATCATTGGGGTACCGCGGCTTACAGGAAATTCTACTTTCGGATACAGATTTGCAATCTGTGGCTGTAATCCTGCATTATATAGTTTTCCGATTGAATCTAAAAATATCTCGCACTTGGGATCGTCGGGATTCTCATATAGCGCTATATTTGTCACTGTGGAGTCCGAAGACTCTTTTATAATATGTTGAAGAATATTGTGAGACGATATCTCAATCGTTACTGCATTTGTGGGAATCGAACTTATCATTTTTGTGAATTTTATCGGGGAAAACAAATAATTTATATAATATTTTGAAGACAAAAATATAGATGTATTGGCATATTCATTAGCGAATGTAGATAACCATTTTGAGCTACGCAGTTTTCTTCGTGTTAATATTTGATTTAAATATTCCTTACATTTAAGTGCAGCACATTCGATATAGCGGCTATGAAAAGGTATGTAACCACAATAAATTTCTTTTACAGAAATGTTATTAGCCTAAAAATACATAAAATTATTATTATTATATAAATCATTGTTTTCACGAAATTATTTAAAGAAGGCGAAAGCGGGAAGTATTATGTTGTTCCTGAATAATGCTATACCTGCAGTTTTGTGAGAAAAGCCTTTACAGAACATGTTGGCCCGTTCACGATGAAATTAGAGGAATTATTACAACAGGCTATATCGATATCCGAGGGACACATATTTTTTATGGTTTCATGATCGAGATTAATTTCACCCATGGAACCTTCAATTATCATCGACTCATGAAGTGCTAAACCGATGAAATATGCAGATAAAATCGTTTCCTCAGCCGTTAAGCATCCATCGGCATATCCACAGACGAGTTCGCCAATGGAATGACCGATTATAAAATCGGGAACGATTCCAATGGATATTAGAAGATCGATTGTTCCAATCTGCGATACATATTAAAGATATATCTTCTTATTTGTTTTAAACAACAAATAGCATTATAAAATTAAAAGTTAATTAGTTTTTTGCATATCAAATTGTATTTATAACAATTAGACAAAAAAAGGTTTTCTTCTTACCTGCAATCCAACCAAACCCAGTAGTAAATTAATAATATTATCAAAACTATTTTTGTTATCACTTGTTAATATATCTGTGAGAAATATGCCGTAAGGTCTCAAAGCAGAATCACATTTTTGTATTGCCTTGGCAAATACTGGAAATTTCATTACAGCGCGACCTATTAAAATTTTAGATTAAAATTGGATTAATAATTTTTGTAAATTAGATACAGAAACATAATAATATATTTATATAATTTGTAATAAAATATGTTTATGTACCGATTCCAAACTTTTGAGATCCTAATCCAGAAAATACGAGACAAATAGGTCTTTTTACATATAGAAAATGTTCCATTTTATTAATTGTGTTATTTGACATTTTAGACCCAGTTATCATGTATCCTCTGTAATGGTGACCTTCTATATTATCATTATAAATATGATGTANTAGAGATATATATTCTGCATCTACGGATCGATTTTGCACCTGTATAGTAAAAGGTTATGTATTGTATTGCCTTCTTGGAATGATTTTATACAGTAAAAACGGTAATGTTATTTTCTTTTACAAAAAGTATTTTGCTAATAATACACTACTATTATTTAATATATTGAACAATACACATTCATTTCTTTTTTTGTGCAAATTAGAAATAATTTTTGAATTGATTATGTATTCAACGTTGATTTGTTAAACACTAAACGTATATTTAAACGTGTTATGTATGTTGTATTTGTGTGGTAATAGAAAATAAATGTTATACATTATGTTGTACAAAATGTTATACAATTGAAACTGTTTTTTAATAAATAAATAAAATAATTTATTTTATTTATTATGTTTACATTATAATGTAAAAATTATTATGTATACATTAAAATGTTTGCTTACGTCATTGAGAATGATTTTCACTGCTTCTTCTGTACATCCAGATACGGCTACGAGTCTAGGTAAATCATCATTCGGAATTCCATTATTGATTTTCAGTTTAGGATTTGATTTTAGTAATATATGGGAATTTGCGCCTCCAAATCCAAAAGAATTAATACATATATAACTTTTTTTCCATTCCGTTGATTCGGTGACAATCTTTATTCTTCCTTCGAAAACAGCTATTAACTGTTTTCGAGGATGTTTGAAGTGTATAGTAGGAGTAATTATACCAGTTTCCATCGCTAATAATACCTTTAAGAAATAATACTTTTTTACTTACAATAATTATAATTAATAATTACGATGTATTTAATTAATTAGAGCAATATGATTATATAAATAAGGTTATATAAATTGTAGTAATCAAATCAAGTCTTTAAAGCAAAATCAATGTTAATTCGTTTATTCATTGTATTACAAATATACCTTTGCGATTTGACAAAAGCCACTGGCGGGTTCGGAATGTCCAAGATTCGATTTTACCGATCCTATCATTAAAGGAGTGTTTCTTTGAGAGCACAAAGCCTCATCAATCGACATAACTTCCACAGGATCACCGGCAAGAGTACCCGTCGTATGGGCTTCCATGTAAGATAATTCATTGGGTGATATTTTACATTCTTTATAAAATTCTTTCAACAGTAGCGTTTGCTTCTCGAACGATGGAAAAGTAATACCTTCTTCTTTAAAACCATCGCAATTTATTTTACCATGTACAAGATTCGCATATATTCTCCTTGCATCTTTGGCTTTTTGCAAATATACTACTGCGACTGTCTCGCTACGCATATAGCCAGTGCCTTCTTCGTCATAGGGTTTACAATAACCATCGGAAGATAGGACTCCTAAATGAAATTAATTAATAAATCAAATTTATCAATTTTTGATAAGAACATGATTTATAATTATAATATTATTTATTTTTAATTAAGTAGAATAAAGTACAATATTATGATGATCGGATTAAATCTTTATAGTTTAATATAATGATATTTTGACAAAATTTTTTATTGTTTTTTTCATTAGCAAATTGAAATACTCAAATATCATAGTAATCAAAGCAAAATTTGAAAATGCTGTACAGATCTAAATAAATGCAATATAAATAATTATTACAATAATTTTTATAAAGCAATATGCAATATAAAATTTATTATATAATAAAATATAATAAAAATATAATAAATACGTACCTAAGTGGTAAAATTGGAATTGCACGTAAGGATGGAAGCATAGATTGGCGGAAGCGATAATAGCTGCGTCGCAATTTCCTGACCGAATCATTTCGAAAGCTTTTACCATAGCAAAGTTACTTGAACTGCATGCAGTATCAATGTTATACGATGGTCCAGTAACGCCGAGCCAATAAGAAATACTGTTTGCCAGAAGAGGAATGTTAGTCTTCGTCATAGATACTCCAGCCAACTGATAACAAAACATGTTTCTAAATAAACTTAAAATATTAAAATGGACAAATAATAAACTGAATATTTATTTTTCAATTTGTTTAAGTTTATTATATTATTACTTTTTTATATTTTACGTAAAAAGAAGATAGATTTCTATATTTTACAACAATTTTTACTATTCTTACAAATAAATTTCTATTCATTATATTACTTATATTATTTAAACATGTCACACCTGAGAATTATAAAGAAAAAACGATCGAGTCTCAGAACAAGAAATTGCTGTTAAAACACTCGTTTTTGTTCCCCGTAAATCTTTCGGGTTAAAACCCGCATCTACAATAGCTTCATAAGTATGTTCGTAAAACATTCTAGCCATAGGATCCATCACATGAGCTTCTATGGCAGATACGTTGAAAAATTGGCGATCAAACTTCTCTATATTATTGATCGTACCGAGTCGATGAGGCATATTATAAGCTATACAAGTATATTTTATAATTATATGTAAATATATATTCTTTTCAACATAAAAAATAATGTCTTTAAAAATCTGTAAAGTATCTGAGTTATTTCAAACTATGTATATTATTAGAAATAAAAAAAAGTCATAAAGGTATTGGAATTGAGTTAAAATGTAATTTATAATTTTACACATAAATTAGAAGAAATGTTTTCATTAGTGCAACACAGGTTTTTCGAATCTGATATATTTTGTTTAATTCATTGGAATAGAATACTTTTAGAAGAAATATGAAACAGAAATATTTTTTCTAATAAATATCGAAAATATGTCTTATTATTAAAAGAAAAATTTATTACAATTATTCCATCGTCCATGCTTGCTCGTACCAAGATCCACTTTATTCAAAAGATTTTCTTGAAACTGTTTTAAATTATCACTATTTGGAAATCGGCCAGCAATACCAGAGATGATTATTTCTTCTTCAACATCGACGCTGGTATACGAATTCGTTCGATTCATCATTCGATTCAAGTATCTTAATTCTTTTCAATATAAATAAAATCTATAACATAATGCCATTATTGATATATATATACATATATATATATATATATACAGGGTGTCTGATTTAAGGTTGC
>JAJVSH010000507.1:0-14803 GCA_021460005.1 Tetramorium alpestre
CGAGCAGGTTGAACTTAATGAATAAGCGCGTTTATCCAAGTGGCATGCAGGGCCGCGCGCTTCTCACTCACTTGTTCATTGAAAAATAAAGTCGTATATAAATAGTAATAAGCAATGAACAAGTGAGTGAGAAGCGCGCGACGGCCCTGCATACCACATGGATAAACGCGCTTATTCGTTAAGTTCAACCTGCTCGCCTGCGAAAACTACTTGTCGGGTGGAATTTTGCAAAAGGAAAAAGTTGTTCCTTTTATCATAAAGTATCACGCCACGTGCACCGAATGCGCGAATTTACGGACACCCTGTATATATGAGCAAACGTAAATGGAAAAACGTATAAAAAGTTTCAGTTGCGTTTCATGAGAATGGACATTAAAGGGGTCCATTCCATGTTTATTATCTTGAAATAACATGATTTAAAAAATTCTCGACAGTCTCGATTTTGAATGGTACAATCAAAATCAGAATGCTCAAGACATTGTGAACATATTAAAATATTTCTATTATAAAATATAATAAAGTCGTTATTATATGTATTAAAATTATATGCGACTTTAATATTATTAAATATTATCAGGGTGAGGGGCCCACAATTTGTAGGGCGACCCTGCGTTGCTTCGAAAAAGGAAATTCGGACGCCGTCTAGCCATCTCAAAACATCGAGAATCTTGGCAACATCGAGATTCTCAGGAACAATGAGAGGAAAAGGACGGAAGATCATATATCTGTCCTGCTCGTATCGTAAACAATCGAGGCGGCAACATTGCACGCTTGTGCGTGCAATGTATACATGCTTGAGCTAGGCGCTAGGATAATGTAGGAAACTTTTATTCCACATTCTACGTTATCGACCCGGATCAAGTTCGAGCGTCGCTCCAGGATCCCCTTAAGCATAAATCCGGCAATAGATTGCGGTGTCGCGCGAAACATCCGAAATATGTACGATGAAATTTCGGAAATGGACATTGAGCCCGTCCCCGTAGATTGCGAATTAAACATTCAATTGAAGCATGATCGTCCCATTGCTTTTCGACCGAGACGATTGGAATTCTGTTCGAGAAAAATTGCGCGTAATGCTGGAAAATTTGAAAAATGAGGGAATCATTCGTCCCAGCGAGTCGGAGTACGCTAGTCCGATTGTTTTGGTTCGGAAAAAGAACGGCGAGTTGCGACTCTGTGTGGATTATCGCGGGATAAATGAGATTACCGTTAAAGATCATTTTCCTACCCCGTTAATCGACGATCACCTCGATCGATTGCGAGACAAGCAATACTTTAGCAAGCTCGATCTTAAAAACGGGTTTCATCACGTAAAGGTTGCCGAATCGTCTATTAAATATACCTCATTTGTAATTCCGTTGAGGCAGTTTGAATATCTTCGAATGCCGTTCGGCTTAACTAACGCCTCTCACAATTTTTAACGGTTCACTAATAAAATTTTTAGACCGCTTATTGAAAACAATGAAATTTTATTACTATATCGACGATATTTTGATAGCAACAGAGAAGATTAATAGTCATCTTCGTATCCTACGCGAGATATTCCTTCTTGCCCGTTGGCATGGGTTAATTTTCTGGTTAGATAAATGTACATTTTTATATACCGAAATTAGTTATTTAGGATACTTAATTAATAACGAAGGTATACGACCAAGTAACGAGCATATAGGTCTATAATAGATTATTGCGTTCCCCATACGGTTAAACAGGTGCAAAGGTTTATTGGACTGGCCAGTTATTTTCGCAGATTTGTTCTAGATTTTTCACGGGTAGCCAAACTACTGTACAATATTGTTAAAAAGAACGAATTTAAATTTGAACCGGTCGAGTACGAGGCTTTCGATACGCTAAAGCAGAGGCTGGTGTCACCATCGATTCTTGCGATTTATTCCCCGCAGCTTGAGACTGAGCTGCATTGCGATACTTGCTCAAGTGGATTCGGCTCAATATTATTGCAAAAGCAAACTGACGGAAAAATGCGGCCGGTGTCTTATTTTAGCCGACGAACTGCATTGTCTGAATCGAAATATCAGTTTTGAGCTCGAGTGTCTTGCGGTCGTTTACGTTGTTCAACGGTTTCATATTTATTTGTCGGGTAGACCTTTTAAAATCACGACCGATTGTGACAGCTTCCGACTCACTCTTCGCAAGCAAAACATAAACCCACGTATATCGCGGTGGGCTATGTATTTGCAAGAATACGATTTCCAAATAGAACATCGGCCGGGAATGCGTATGCAACATGTAGATGCGCTTAGTCGATGCCATAGTGTCTTGATTTTGGAGGGAAATTCGTTCGAACGAACATTGTTCATTAGACAGAATCAACATAATGAAATTCGAAGAATTCGAGACGATTTAGAGAAACGCGAGAATAAACTTTGAGCTGCGAGACGGTTTAATGTAAAAAAGCAAACAAAAACAAACTGTTATTCTATGTACCGACGTCGATGGAAACAAATGTTATTCGAACAGGGCACGACGAATTGGGACACGTCGGCCTCGATAAAGTATTAGAAAATTTGACAAGGTTATATTGGTTTCCGAATATACGACAAAAAAATTGAAACTCATATTCTTAATTGCTTAAAATGTATTGAGTTTTCCCCAATTGGCGGGAAGAGCGAGGGTTTTTTGCAAAGCATACCTAAGGGCGATGGACCATTCTTTGCGATCCATGCTGATCATTATGGTCCGTTAGAGAAAAGCAAAAAAGGCAACAAATATGTGTAGGTGATTGTTGACGGATTTACTAAGTATATCCGGCTATACGCTTGTAAATCTACGAAGACTGAAGAGGTCGTAAAACATTTGCGGGATTATTTCCGATCATATAGCAAGCCTAGACGGTTGATAACTGATCGCGGAACCGTATTTACGACCGGAGTTTTTAAGGCCTTCGTGGATCAGGAGTCGATAGACGTGCTTGTTGCCATCGGGAATCACTCATTGTACATGAAGCACGAAATATATTTATTATTCACAGTATCATTGCCATTATTCGCAATATCGTTGCTTTTATTCTCGACTTTCCTGACTTACCCTACACAAACAACGATTCTGTTTGGCAATTAGTGGACTGTATTTTAAATTTTAAACGTAGGATGGGTGAGAACAGGAATAAACTATGAGCGACAGAGTAAGAAGTAAAATAAAATCAGTTTAATTGATGTCGTTAATCGATAAATATAAAAGAATGTAATTTTCGCTTGAATTATAAACTGTAGTGTACTTATTGTGAGAAAATCGATAAGAAAACGAAGTTTAAGATTACATAATACATATATAGGATTGTTTACAAAAAAGAACTAAACTAAACTAAACAAACATAAAGATTTAATGCAAGTGGTTTATAACTTAAACGAATATAAAACTTAAAAAAATTTAAAAATGCTAACCAGTTAGTTAACAGTACATTAATTAAAATAAGAATTGTCACCGTTAATGACTTAACATCTTTCTGAATATTTGAACAAAAATAATGATGATTCTACATGCGAGAAAATGAACGATTCTCTCTTTGAAAAATAAAACATAAATAAAAAGGACAGTCGATGTGTCAAAATGTATTTTACCGAGATGTTGTAGTAGATTCTAATATTTAAACGAGCTATCTTACAATATTTTGGAAATAATATTCCTGGATAGAATCGCTCGAATTATTCTATTCTAACTTCCTGGTCAACTCAATCCGTGAATGTTAATCCTCTTTGTGTGGTCGTCTCTTTGTCTCCGTATAAAGATAAATGTTTCTAGGCAAGATGGCGGTTACCTATAAGAAACAAAGAGTGTGTGCTGTGTCCTTTGAGAACATTCTAGAAAGTGAGGAACACTATACATACTCCTCCCTTACATAAAAAAAATAAATATATACTTAGAAATACTTACTCTAACGTAGATATTATTTTTTTCTTTGACTTATAACACTTTAAAATAGGGGTTACAATATTATTTGAGTTACAATATTATTTAACGGGGTTACAATATTATTTGAGACTGATGGCTTACTGACTAACTTATCTAACTGCGAAGGTAACTGCGCACTTTGGACTAGATAATTGCAAACTAGAAGAAGGTTGAGTATTACACTGTTCTGACTGCAGAACTTGATTATTGGAAGGAATAACATATGCGTATATGGGTATAAAATATGCGGGTTTCAGAAGTTCAACGGACATGTTACCTAAGTTGCCGTTTATCTCGAGAATGTACACACGGTCTGAATTTTGACTTAAAATTTTATACGGCCCAACGTATGGATGTTCTAACGATTTCTTAGCTTTAGCCAGCATGAACACATGTGTGCAGGCACTTAAATCCTTGTAAAAGAATTCTCGAGACTTATAATTATGAGTTACAGGCACAGGCTTGACTGAACGCATGTATTCTCGAAATTTCTTGATAAAAATGTGGGGATCTGGTTTAAAATCGATAGATGACAAAAACTCGCCCGATATGCGCAATGGTGTGTCATAAAGGAAATCGGCTGGCGATGCATTTGTGTCTGATCGCAAGTACGTACATAATCCGAGTAACATAGTAGAAAGAGTACCAGTCAATTTAGGATAGGCGTGACATATTAACGCGGCCTTTAAACTACGATGCCAATGCTTCACCATGCCATTGGATGCGGGATGATACGCAGTTGATCGGATACGCTGTGTGTCAACGAGCGAAAGAAGTGCTTTAAACAATTGGGATTGGGACACAAAATGTGCTTTCTGATCAGATGTAATGACCATTGGGGCACTGAATCGAGATATCCAGTTATCGAAAAATGCGCGCAACCGCGAGCGCTGAAGTTTCTTTCAATGGACCGGCTTCAGGCCAACGCGAAAATCGATCGATCATTATTAACATGTATTGATAACCTTCGCTCGACGGCAATAGCCCTACAATGTCGATATGAACATGAGTGAATCGCCCATCAGGGGCAATGAATTTATCGGGATCGCATGACGAGATATTTTTTACTGTTGGCAGTGTAAACAGTTCTTACAGTAACGCGAGACGTCCCTATGTAGATTTGGCCATATGTATCGCTGACGGATCAAGTGATCGGTAACTTTGGCACTTGGGTGAGACTGTGAATGATACATTTCTAATAATCTATTACGCAGTGAAACAGGTACGTCTAATGTACTCGCTAGTAATATCACAGTAAAGAGGGATACGATCGGTTCCCCAAGTTAATCATTTTAAAGACAATGTCGACTTGGAAGACTTGAGTAATTCGAGTAGTTCATTATCGTTGTTTTATTCTAACGATAGTTCCCCTAACTTAATTTGATCGGGAAAGCTTCGATTCATGATAGTGGGTCGGCCATAACGTCATCGTTCCCGGAAATATGTTTTATTTTACTAATGAATTGCGCGATATATGTTAATTGACGCGCTTTGCGCGAAGAAGCTTTATCGAACTGTTGACTAAACATATAAGTCAATGGCTTATGATCGGTAATAATTACAAAATCGCGACCTTCTAAATAGTATTTAAAATAACGTATCGCTTCGTATATTGCGGTGTTTCCTGTCATATGCACTGTATTTTAACTGCGCAGGGGTGAACTTAGGAGAAAAAAAATGGCTTCCAGAAACTTTGAGTCGATTGTTCGATGACTGCACTTGGCAAAATCTGAGGCGTCAGTAAGTAGCCTGATTTCGGTTGAGACTGACGGATACGCTAACAATGTGACGTTAGACAGGTCGGTTTTACATTGTTGAAACGGATTCCGCTTCGGCAGACCAAAGGATTTCGCGCTTATCACGCTTACGCGAGTTGATGATATAGGCATTTAGTGGGGCTTGAGTTTTGGCGTTTGGAATACATCGGCGATAGAAATTAATCATACCTAAAAACCGGCATAACTCTTCGACTGTGCGACATTTAGGGTAATTGTTAATTGCTTGCACTTTTTCGGCGGTAGGCTTAAATCCTTGAGAAGTAATAGAATGGCCGAGAAATGTCAACACCGACACGCTGAATGCATTTTTTTAAATTAATGCGAAGATGAAAGGCGATCAAAAACGATTCTTAAAGGGATCCTGAAGCCGTCCGCAGTACCAAAAATTTTTGTAAAGGTACAACTTTTTATTGCCTTCATTGATTGGAAAATCCTTTTACAGAGTTAAAGTATAGACATTTAGATATTAATTATTATAATATTAATTATAATAGATATTAAGATAGATATTTGTTCACTAATCGGCTCGGGCTTGCCAATGCACGCCTTGGAGTCCTTTCGCAAAGAGAAAAGAGTGGACTGTATTTAAGTCAAAGCACAGTGGTACACTTAAGCCAATGTATTTATTTCACAAAACAAACGGATGCACTAACTACAAATCGGTAGCTCAAGCTATAGCACATGCAAGCGCTCTTATTTTCACCAGCTGGATTAAGCTCGTCTTAGTACGCAGGGGTATAGCTGGAGAGAGAGATTGACCCCGTTCGTTGAAAAGCCAGCAAGAGAGTGAATCGGCACCTTCCCGGAACGTGTCTACCTTATGACCTCAGAGAGAAGGGAGAGGTGGAGAGCACGAGGGCCGCGCATGCATGTCAAGCGCGGTGCGAGAGCGAACAATATTAATTATTAAAAAACTAAAATTATTTTAAAAAGGCGTTAACTCTGCCTTTTTCGAGACAGGATATTCTTTCTAAATATTCTTTGAATGACAATTGTGTTAACAATAAGATGATTCTGCAAAACGCATATCTTTTGCTGAAATAGAATTTTACAATTATAAGTTCTAAATACTGATAAAATAATGAGGCAAAGTTATGTATAAATAAAAAGTAAACAGAATTTTTACTTGAATAATAATTGTACAATTTTATGCTGCAATGATTTTTACAATAATTATAAACTTAATTTCTTGTATATTAATTTCTTGTATGAAATGTATTAAGTAATAATTGTGCTAAGATGATTCTCACTAATGTTACAATTATATAGGAATTTGTTTTAGGCATTAATTTTTTAAAGATTGTTACATGTTGCAATAATTAAATTTAGAATTATTTATTTTAACATTTAGATGTAGAATTATTACGCAATCTATTATACATTTTTAAATTAAAGGGGCCATTCCATGTTTATATCTTGAAATAACATGATTTTAAAAATCCTCAGTCTCGATTTTGAATGATACAATCAAAATCAGAATGCTCAAGACGTTGTGAACATATTGAAATATTTCTATTTTAAAATATAATAAAGTCGTTATTATATGAATTAAAATTATACGCGCCCTTAATATTATTATTAAAATATTATCGGGGTGAGGGATCCACAATTTGTAGGGTGACCCTGCGTTGCCTCGAAAAAGGAAATTTGGACGTCGTCTAGCTGTCTCAGAACATCGAGAATCTTGGCATTCTCGTGCTCCGCTTCCAATGCGGATGCTATGAGAATGTCATCAAAGAAAGTAAAAACAAAATCTAAATCGCTTTTCTCCGATTCTCTCCCAATCCTCTACCGAAGATTTCCGGGCAGGACCCAATCGACTACTTCCCGAGGAAGCTGGCCAAGTTCTCTCGCGCCGACTTCAGGGCATCCTTTCTTCTCCTACTAGAGTTCTTGGCTCTTCAGCCCTGTCTTCAATCTTGAGCCTTGCGCGCTTCTTACTTGATCTTAACCGCTTTTCTCTTCTTGATTCAGACAAGGAGGGACTTCCCGTGGACGCTCATTAAGGACTCCCAAGTCCCCGTCTCGGCATACGCCCAACGTCTCACGGGAAACCACAGTCGAAAACCATGAGCGAGACGGTCTTCTTATTAGTAATTAGAAATACGATGTCCTCCCTTGTCGAGATCTAAGATGTTGTTATCTCCTTCCTCCCGCTGCGCACTCCACATCGGTTAAAGCGATACGATCTGACAACAATACATGACTGATTGTAGAACAGATTTACGTAGGAGACGATCTCTCCGGGGAAAATTAGAATAAAAGAAAGTTTAACGAAGTAAAAGGAACTTAAAGAAAAATGAAACATTTTTAACAACAAGAATAGACTTCCGGGCTCTGAATTTCTCTAATTATCCTACTCTAATTGCCTTTCCGAAAAAGGAGCCAAGCGATCCGCGTGAACAACTCTCTTCCTATGGCGAGAAGATTTATGAATACACTAAACAACATCATTGAGTCTTTGTACTATTAAAAAGGGACCCTTCCAAGTTACTTCGTAACTTCGGGGCTTTTCCTCGAATTCTTTGAGAATTGTATAGCCATACCTTTTGCCCCTCTTGGAAAAGAACTTGCCTGGCTTTTCGATCATACCAGGACTACACACGAAAAGCTTTATTGTCTAAACACTCCTTAGCGTTAGACTGAATGTCCGCAAATCTTCGTCTAAGATTTCTGATGTAACCTTCCACAGTTCCCTCCTCATGGGAAGACGGAGGACTCTCTCTCAGCAAATCCAAAGGATATGCCTCGAGCAAAATATAACTCCGCAGGAGTAACTCCCGTGGCTTCGTGTTTGGAAGATCTGTACGCGAGAAGAAACATAAGGACCCATCGATCCCAATTCTTTTGATTTACAGAAATGTACTTTGCTAAATAGTTTATTATTGTCTGATGTTGCCGTTCGACTTGTCCATCGGACTGAGGATGAAGAAGAGTAGTCCTAGTTTTCTTGATTCCGAGTAAATTCATCCGTTCTGAAAATAATCTTGACTCAAAGGGACTCCATGCCTGGAGATGACCTGACTGAAGAAGACTTCAGCCACAGTTTTCGCCCTTATATTTTTCAGCGGAATAGCTTCCATCCACTTGATGAAACAATCCACGACAACGAGAAGATATTTATTCCCAGACAAAGTCGCTGGTAAAGGACCACGGATGTCTATTTGTACTTGTTCAAATGGGGCGCCCACATTAAAAATTTGTAACGTAGATTTTCTCTTTCCAGGAGGACCCTTCTTTGCAACACAAATTTCGCAGGTCTTACACCACTCTTCAACATCCTGTTTACAAGTGGCCCAATAAAAACGTTTTCTGATCTTCTCTAACGTTTTCTTGATTCCAAAATGCCCTCCTGAAGAAGAGTCGTGGGGTTCTTTCAAGATTTCTTTTTTTCGGTTTTGAGGAACTATTAATTGAAGAAAATTAGATCTCAGATTAGGAACCTCCCATCTCTTATAAAGAAGCTTATCCTTCAGAACTAGAGCATCCCAATAACTCCAATAGATTCTTGACGAAATATCTCTGGACATGAACTCAGCACGTGGAGGACGCACTCCAGCTTCCTTGGCTAGATAAACCGGAGAAATGCTGGAATCCTCTTTCTGATCTTTTTGCCATTCTTCTAAATTTCCTCCTTCCAAGATTATACGAGCAACGCCCCTCTCCTGTTGCTCAGCGCTTTTTCGCTCAACCTTAGTGCAGTATCCACAGCTTTCCAGTTCGCACTGCCGTCTGGAGAGTCCATCGACATTTCCATGTGTTAGTCCTTTTCGGTGTTCCACCTCAAAATTGTACTGTTGAAGCCTTTCTATCCAACGTGCCAATTGTCAGTGTTCCGCCCGCGCTGGATGCGCTGGAACGACCCTGTATAATGGGCTGAATTGCGTTGCTGATCTTGGAAGAGGCGAAGCGTGTTCTCTCCTAGCGACCAAAATTGTTGATTCTGATCGCCCTTTAGATTCCGTTCTAAGCCGCCGCTGATAGCTGACGCGTCTGACGAGTCGTGTACTCCTTTTGTTAATAAACGTTTCTGTTATTCCAAAAGTCCGCGTTGTTCATTTCCGCGAGTGCCCGGAAATGAACAAAGCGGACTACATGAAGATCCGCTCAAGTTGCGCATACGCGCAAAAATTTGTGAAGGTTTATCGTCAAGGGTGACTTGGCCCTTCAATAGTTGACGCAATTTGGCTTCTGAGGAAACTGCGAAGGTAGAGACAATATGCTCTTTAATTATGTTATATTGATTATTCGGATCAGGTGACGAGACTAAGTCGCTAATTCATGAAACGGCTTCGATATCTAGGTGGGCGATAACAGTGTTTGCCATGGTAATCTGATTAGTAATACCGGCATTGCGAAGTGAAGCTTCAACTTGAATGAACGATAAAGCTGGGTCTGTTTTGAAGAAGGGAGAAATCTTTGGTGCGCGGTAAAAAGTTTCAACGCGTTGAACTTGGTGAAGGGCTCGAGCCCCGGTTGATTCGTCATTTAGGTTAGCGCTCTCTGCATTAGTGCGCAACATCGTTATTTTATTTTGTAATCGAGCGATGGTTTGCCGAAGTTTTTCCTCCGGGGAGTCGTTTGTAAGAGGCATGATGAACGCGTGGCAATTTCGAAATTACGGCAAGAAAATTTTATTCTAGAAGGGAGAAACTAACATATTTCATATCTTACTGTGGCTTATCTGGACCCATTAGTCGAAGTTTTTAAATAAAAACACTTACAAGAAAGAAAATTTTATTCCAGAAGTGTTGAGAATCTGACATATTTCATATCTTATCATGGCTCATCTGGACCCATTGGTCAAAGTCTTTAAGGGGGAGTGATACCTTTGAGAGTCGAAAAAATTCAAAATTTTCTTTTTGCTTTGTTACGTCGTTCCGTAGACTCCGTAGATAATTTCTTCCATTTGCGGATAAGATAAAATAAAATTTATTTAATAAATTTGAATAGCCTATTATGTTACGGTCTTTCGTAGCGAGAAACGCGTCATCATCTCCAGATGTGACCGACTATGTACATCCGGGTTGTCCAAATTGTTCTAGGAATTATTCGTCCATAGAACCAGACTATCAAACGACAATCCGGATTATTTAAACGATACATGTGACTCGCGATTCGTTAACAATACACTGACCAATAGGAGGCCGAGAAATTGTTAGATAATCCTAATTCGAATTATCGAATATTAACTATCCCAGTTAGAGATTATCTTCCCAAAAGGGAAGGTCTCCTATAAAAACCGCGGTTCCGCGGAACATGCACCTCATTCGTCTTTTTCATGCCCGGCCGTCAACGGTACGCAATTTTCGACTCCCATCTTATAAACGTACGCATCTTCCCGCTGCATCTTACGAACTCGAAAGATCTCGCTTACGCCCGACAGTTTATCGGCATCCACATATTCTACGCGTCCGTTGACTTCCGCATAAGTTCTCGCAGTTTCTCGGGGCCTTTAATTATTATACAAACTCGCGGATTCACTTCTATGCGCGAGCGCGTTCACCACAATCATCCAGCTCGAGCAAGAGATCCTCTCCAGAACTACTAACCGGAAGACCGCCGGAGGAAGAACTTCCCAGAAGATATAGAAAGATCTCCGAAGAAGAGTTTAAATTATCTGTATTCCTCCCCTCGGTAATCGGAAATCTCGGGTGGATCGCGGTTCAAACAGCGTAACATTGCTTTTAGTGGCATGCCAAAATGCCGTTACTGATGAAGAATATGATCGGAAAGTAAGATCATTTCTACTCGGGTTAATTAGCGATCTTAATCGATGAGCCTCCCGCTTACCGAAATCCTCCTCCTCCTTCTTCTCCATCTGTCAATCAACCAACTCACCAGGAACCAAATTCTCCTCCCCCAATGCCTCCTTTCTCCCCGCAAATCTATCCATGGATAGACTCGGATGACGATATCTGGATATCTTATTCCTCCTCTCCATCTCCCGAGGAAGAAGAGACCTACCCCGAACTCGACGATCCAGATTTTCAACCTAACGAACCGAGAGAGTCCGACCAGGGAGAGATCCACCAAAGTGAATCCCACCAAGAAGACGCGCGCAGCGAAGACGCGAATACTGACGCTGAGCTGCGCAATTAATCTCTCGCTCCATACACACACACACACACACACACACACACACACACATACACACATAAACCCAAAAGGACTGTAATATTCTATATTCGTTTATAATTAATTTCGTTTAATATTAATTTTTAACTCTTTATTTTCAATTGTATCATGGAAGGTGTAATTCTCTAATTGAAACTTTTCCATTTGTTCTTACACTAAGTTATTATTATTAAAATTATTCCTATATGAAAGAAAATGTTACTTTCTAATATTATTTTGATTATATTTTTTGTAATTGATTATTATCTAATTATTATCTAATACGTTATACTTATGCATTTCTCTGTTTGTAATCAGTTAAATTCCTTTGCTAATGTATAATAAATAATGTAATTTAGCTTAAATAAAACTAACGCTTATTTTATTTGAATAATTCCGACCTCGACCTTTTTTTCTCCCTTGAAACTGCACACGGTCCCGTCCTAGGATAACCTTGACCCGAAACAAAAGGACCGACGGTCGCATTGCTCGACTAAAAATCATAGCGTCTCATAGATGTTGATCTTTGGCCGAGCTATCCCTCGTGCGACTGACGGAGCGCTCGCCCGAACAGAGCGACTCCGAGAAGACAGTCGACCCGTTCGTCCATCCGCGCCCGTTTCTCTCTCTAATAATTATTCTAATTTCTAAATTCTCGGGTCCAGACGTAACAGCTTAAATGACACTTTGGTATGTAGTGAATATAATTCCATTGACATAGATCGGTCTGGAACTCTTTTCATGTATAAAATAACCATTTGTGCGCAGCTCCGTAGCGCGCGGAGAATGCCTCGGAGCGCTCTCTGAGTATTCTGCCTTTATACTTTACCTGTCGAGAAGACAACAAGTATCGACTCGGAAGGCAGCAAATGAACAAGATATCGATCTTGAAGGACAGCTCTATGGTGCAGGCATTGTAGATTAATGGTGAGCTTCTAATAATTACAAGTTTTCTCGTTGCAAAATTTTAAACGCGATTTCTGAAAAACACCATTTTTAAAACTGGTGTGCAGCGTAGCTCCCACAATTTACATCGGATCAACTTCTATCAAAGCTTATTTTGTTCCAAATTAAATACTTTATCGAGGTACATAGCCGTTTTTTAAACGAATTGTTAGTTTTTTTGGGAACCAATTTTATACATAATTTTTCAGTGTAAATTTGTACACTTTTTTTAAAATTATTGTCAATTCCACAAAAATTAATATTTTTCAAAAATCCTATGTACTTTAATGGCAAATCTAACACAGAAGATGAAATTCTTTGGATTTTTGTTCTATGTCATACCAGTCAGCCGGAATCCTGCACACCGATTTGACAGGCGTTGCCGAGAGAGTCATCTTCGGCGCCAACTATTGGACGATTTTAAAAAATTTTTTAATAAAAAAAATTTATTTTATACCTCCAAACTTCAATCAAAATCAACCTTCAAACTCGTTTTTTATTACTCAATTCCTTACATGCAAAAAAAATTCATGAAAAAAAGGCAAAATTTCGTACGCAAAGGTATCACTCCCCCTTAAGTAAAAATGCATTGGGCGAAGTCTTTAAGTCTCGATATGGATCAGTTGTTAGGACATGGAGAATACAAGGAGAAATATCGACTCGAAATGGCTAAATGGGGTGAAGATATGAGAAGGAAGGACTATGGCTACTTTTGTCGCGCTGCTGTCGATATGTATAACGGTACAGTGAGCTAAAGAATTCTTTATGAAAGACTATGCCTACAAAAGTATCATTTTAAATTATTAATTTCTAAACACACACGTTTTTCAGTGCCGAATAAATCGGTGTGGATAATAAGCGACATCAGAGGAAAAACTGACATTAAATGGTTTAAAGAAAACTATGGAGACGCGTGTAGGACTGTACGTATAGCCTGTCCCGAGGAAATCAGACGGAAACGTGGCTGGGTCAATTTTCTTTCTCCATACACCAGGTAACGTTACAATATAATTTTCAATAAAATGGATGATATAAATAACATAGATGACATAGATGACATGGATATTCATCCATGTCAATTTTGGCATTCATCCAATGCCTGCTTGATCCTTCGCAACCGGTCTTCAAACTGTTGCGACCTTACGGAGGGTTGGACAAAATTACTTTCTGGATTAACCTCAGGAATGTTTTGCCATTCTTCCATGGCAACTGTTGATAAGACCCTTTTTAATCTTTTTCGTTCTCGTTTTACTTCATCTTCAAAGTGTTCGTTTCTCTTTCGTTTATCGGCTATATATTTCTATATTTTCAATCGTCGCCTCCTCTTCTTCTTCATAATGCTGAAACTGGGTACCTGAAACAGTCTCGGCAGCTGCTCTTGGAAGCTGAGAACTTGAGCAATTTGTTTTGGCATGTAAGTGGTCCATCTTTTTTTTATCTTCATCTTTATCTTTTTTTATTTGTCTCTTTAAGTGGAAATTTTCTTTCTCCAACGCTGAGAACATTTGAACTGTAGCGTATTCTCTTCCTCAGCTTCCTTAAAGTCATTGATTTTATTGCTTTCTGATTCTAAGTTTTGAATGTTTTCTTGCGTAAGGTTCACCTCTTCTTGAAATTAATGTGTTACTGTACATTTTGTGTTTTTGAAGGCTAAGTCCTCTTTTATCAATAAAATTTTTTATAGTGGCAATCGAGGATGTAGTTCGGCTGACCTGATCCTACAGGATCCTTCTTCTTCTTCTTTGGATGGCCTGTTGCGCCCCTACTTCAGTGGAAAAAGACGATATCCTACAGGATCTTATCTCTCTGGGATCTCAAGATTGCACACACGTTCACTTTCGATGGCTCATCGAACAAATCACACGCTTTTTTTGGCACGCAGTTAAGCTATGCGGCGGCACGTTAGTGACGCGACAACAAGAAACGACGCCGACGAGTGATAATGGACGCTGGGTACGACAAAAACAATACATGAAAAACAAATGGCGGCTACCAGGTCTATACCTATGAAACTGGAATTTGTCAGTAGATGGCTCTAGTATTCAGAGTAGTTAATA
>JAJVSH010000052.1:0-22094 GCA_021460005.1 Tetramorium alpestre
AGTTGAGAAAACATCGTTGAATAATCGATTCTGTAAAAGAAAAATAATCGATGTCAAAATAATCGACACGATATCGCCCATTCTTAGTGCACCGTGCACGTGTAAATGGCTGTAACGTGGAAGCATCGTCCAAGATCGAGATAAATATTTTGCTCTACAATGATTAAAGTAAACGTCAACAGATTCTTACACACGTGCACGGCGATTGTCTGTAACCTCACGTACGCGATAATTCGCTTGATACACTCATACATCAAGAGACTGGTGAACGATTGGTACGATGAGAGGCATAAGTCTGTGAAGATCGTCCATCGCAGTGAAAACTTTTTGATAGTCGACAAGCCCTACGACATGTACATAAACAGCAACAATCCCGACAGAAAGGTGAGGCTGTCTGTCATTTGACATGGGCGATTAACGCGTGAATCCGTAAATTAAGCATTAATGTTTTTCAGAATACTCTGCAGACGGAACTACGGAAGATGCTGCCGGATCTAGTTAATCCGCGGCTGTGCCACGAGTTTCACTTCGTTCACCGGCTGGACTATCCCACGAGTGGCGTCATGTGCATAGCGTTGAATAAAAGAGCGGCTAGGGCGGCGTCGTCTGCCTTTGAAAATCACAAAGTGCAAAAATTCTATTTAGCACTGGTACATGGCCATATACACGAGCCTCACCGTGTAATCGTCAAGCCGATTGGTTAGGAAATGCGACATTATAATAACAACCGGTTTGGCAAGACCTTACCTTGGCTCTCCTCGTCATCTAGGTGCTGACATTCGAGAAAAGACTGGCAATCACAAGATGTGCACGAGCGACAGTGTCTTCTGCGACAAGCCGCGCAGGTCTTACACGATGCTAGTAGTACTGGAACATGGGTTTTGGAAGAGCAAGCCTGCCACGAAAATCTTGCTAGCACCAGGCACAGGTAGACGACACCAGTTGAGAGTACATTGCCATCATATCGGTCATACGGTCATAGGAGATTATACGTACAGCGAAGGCAAAGACATAGAACCTCACAGAACTTATCTTCATTCTCTTAGGTATAATCAGTAGAAAGTATTGTTGCTCGAGAATTAATCGTAATCATCTTAATATTAATGTTGTATTTGTTTTCAAGGTTGATATTAAACTGTGATATCGAAAATATAGACGTGAGAACGGCGGATCCGTTCGACGCCACTATGTTGTCCGATTACAAAGCGACAAATGTAACGAGAATCCTGGACGAAAATACATTTCGCGATATATACAAACTCATGGAATAAAATCGGCACTTTTTCGTTCTGCGGCAACACAGATTCATTCAGTCATCCTGACGCCAGATTCGTTCACCTTGAATTGGAAAGTGAGCCTCGGCAAGTGCGAAGCTAGCATTACGCAAGCGTATCGCGAGGAGATTCTTCGATAAAAGTATATAGAGGTGGTTATCATGCTTGACCACGTGATTCCTAATGCCGGCTGCTCTTTCGCGTCTTCGGAAATGAGCCTGTGACCGTCTATAACTGCGGAAACCTGGAAAAGAGATCCATCAGCGCGCGATACAGCAGTGTACCTTGAAATTGCGTTACCTGGTTAATGCAGATCACGCACAAATCGTCATTTTTACAAAGTTCGTGCAGTTGTCTTCCGATGGTTCTCTTGCTCTTGCCTTGCGACTGCTCCTTCCAATCCTCCACTCTATAAGGGGCAGCTATCGAATCGATGATTAACAATCCTATTTTACGAGCACTCATCAGCGCGGGAACTTTGCGTTGCAGACACAATACCAGTTCTTCCTTCAACATTCATTAGCGAGTTGACGTTCAACGGTATTTATACATTGCAGTATTTATAGATAATATATTTTAATTACAATGGTGGCTATGTGGCTGACAAATATCACATCTCCGTTCACAGAATGGATTTTAGCTATCTCCGAGTTCTCCAATAACTGCTGCAACCGTTTCGAGGGAAAAGCAGTCTCCGTACAAATATATATGGCACCTATTAACATCAGATGATTCCGTCATAAACATTTTTCAAATATTTAAAGAAGATTCAAATAAAAAAAGAAAGGATTAAAAGTATAACATAGAAATTTATTGTTCAAGTTTAATGTTTGTCAAATTATTATCTTCTTTTTTTAAATACATCAAAAGTATTTAAAAATATGTTAAGTTATATTTATATTAGTTTGAAGATAGTGGGAAATTTTTTATTTGTTAGACCCGCGCATTGCATGATTCCCCCTTCCTTCCCAACTCTGAACGTTACCAGCTCCGAGGCCGCCCGCGGTTATCGGCAGTTGGACGGTGAGGCACAACTGCAGAGCCAACTGCGTCTTCCCGGTACCAGCGGCGCCGTAAATCTGTGTGACACCCCGGCAAGGTATGCCGCCTCTGAGTTTCGTGTCCAGCCTCGCGCAGCCAGTTGTCAGAAACCTTTCCCTGATCGCAGCGGCGTCCGTCGCTAGCGTGTGGTCGCATAGAAAAAATTATTTTGTACATACGTAAATACATGTGCAGTCGCAAATGTTCGAATGTCGCTCCGATACAATGTTCAGATCGGAGATACTCTTGTCAAGCTGTACCTCGCAGTTTCTCCATCTCAAAAGCGATTTCTGACACGTTTGATAATATCGTATGTATCACCTTTGTATTGTTTAACGATTAATGACGATTAACAATTCGAGGTCAATTTGAAATTCAACGTTCCCGACCGTGTCTCCGGCAAATCGAATCGTCAGATGGAACTCGTGACTCTCCGCGCGACTATAGCGCCGTCCTTCGTTCACAGCGAGAGATACATTACAAAACAAAGTAAAAAAACTATTTTAAAAAGTACGTAGTGCATGTATTTTGTACAAAAGTCAAATTACATCCGATATTCTTAATCGTGTCCTGTCAGTTTTTTGTACTTTTTTTTTCTTAAATATGCTTATTTAGGAAAACATTTAAATATTACTTATTATCAGTGGCTTAGTTTATATCGAATGTTTAGTACACATCAAGTAGTAAGTTCTAACTAATCTGCCAATAATTAAATTTATTTCATAAAAAATAACTATTTGATATGTACTAAGTAAAGTACATTCGGTGTAAACTAGTCCAATGTACACATTGCATAATCTAGTATATATTTTTCTATATAGATATCTATTTTCCTCCTTTCGACGCTTTTACTTTGCGTTTTTTCACGTGTTTTTTTATCTTGACTTTTCGCTTCTCCGCCTGCTGTTCCTTGACTGCCTTCTTGCGCGCCTTAAAATCAAGCATAAAGATTAATTAGATTAGAAAGTAATAAATATTTAGTTATGCAGAAAAATCAATAATATTTATCTTACTTTTCTGCTCTCGGAACTTTCGTTTTTAGGTCTAGCCGAATTTACGAATTTACTCTTATTATCATCATTCTCGCTGCCTGTTTCGCTCTCGTTTTCGCTATCGGAATCGTCACTGTCCTCGGAAGAGGTGCCAGCGTCGCTTCCCTCCTTTATATTTTTGTTAGCTGTCTTATGCTTGTTGGCGAGAATCTCCGGCGTTTCCGCGGGCTTGGACAAATCCGCTTTCAAACCTATCAGTGTCTTGTAAATCAAATCTTTTCCAGCTTTCGCGAGATTTATATCGCGTTCCGCATTAGTCACCTATGAAAGGACGCAGGATAGAATACAGTTATGCATTCCGTGCGCTTGCAGTAATTGCAGATACCTGAGTCAATCTTTGAGGAATGTAAGCTTGCTTGAAAACTGCCTCCTCCAGTTGCTGCTGCTGTGGATCTTTCTCTTGATTCGTCCCCTCCATACACGTGTCCAGATATTCATCTATGTTTTCTTCATTCACCGTTGGATCCGTTATGAAATCAAACAATGCTTGAAGCGACATAACTCCTACGTTGTGCTTTTTGAAAAATGCTGAACAAAATAATACACATATATCAGATACATTTCTTTTAGCTTCATTTGAGAATGCCAAAATATTTCTCTCGGTACCTGTAATATTGCTACAGTCGTTCCTGAGGAATTCCATCGCGTTACAATGATCACGATCCACAGCCTGCGAAACGTCGATAACCACGATCGAACCGTCGTGATAGAGAATGTTATACTCGCTTAAATCGGCATGGACGAGCCTGCATTTGTTGTACATCTTCCACATGATTTCGATACACTCTCTGTACAACGTCCTCGCCTTTGACTCCGTAAGTACGGCGTCCTTCAGTTTGGGCGCCGCCCAACCGTCCGCGCCCAGAAACTCCATCAGCAGCATGTGGCCGCCGGACAAAATCGGCCGCGGCGCTCGGACTCCGCCCTGCTCTAGACGCCTCAAATTGGAATACTCCTTCTCCGCCCAGATCTTCACCATCTTGCGCGGATTGTGCAGCGAGTGCACATGATCGAAACGGTACTCGCCCCTAATGTACTTCTCCCGATTCTTAAACGTCAGGATGGACGTCCGATATATCTTGATGGCAATCTCGTCTCCGTTCCTCGACTTGGCATAATAGACATTGGCCTCTTTCCCGGTCGAGATGCAGCCGTTTATCTCCGCCAGCACTCCACGCTCGAACAGCTTGTGCAACTTGTTCTTGATGCGCGAATCCAATACGTTCTCGATTGTCGCATGATCACTCTTGTCTTTCGTCCTCACGCGTTCCTTATCGACACGCTTGTCGTTCTCGATCAGCACGTTGGCCACGTGGCCTGGCAACGATGGACCCGCATATTTCTCCAAATTAATTTTATTCGCATAACGGGACAACAGCTTGTGCTTAGGTTGATAATTCGTTACCTTTGTAGACACGATCTGAGTGTTGAGCCTCTGCAAGCTCGTTTTCACAACGGTATTCTTCTCCTCGTCCAAGTCGTAATCATTGTTACAATAGTCGTCGTTCTCGTTATCTTCGTCGTTAGTTTTATTGTCCGCAATATTCAACGTGGCCACTTTTTCCTCGAGTTGCTCTTTCGGATTCCTCTTGACTAAAGGCTTTTTGTTGAATAAATTCTGCCTGTGGGAAACGACACAATGTAAACAGTGACTTTGAAAACCCAATATTGCAAAAAATTTTATAAACACTCTTAATCCTTAGAGTACCAGGTGAAAAGCAGCACCTTATATGCAACATAAGAATTCCATTTCGTAAGTTTTTGTTTCTTTAGTGTTTAAAAAAATTATTAAGAATTCATGAAAGTTTCAAAGTTTAAAGTAGAACAAATGTCTGTGCATTTTTTTGGAAAAAAATAAAAGGATAAAACTCTTAAAAATTTTTAAATTCCGTTTAGTCACACATTTGACTGTTTCCAATACACGGACAATAGAAAAATAGTATATAAACTTAGGTTTCTGACTCGAGGAGCGTTTTACTAAGCTGCAGTTTAAATCATTGTTAAAAAATCGACTATAAAAAGATGCGAAATGCCTATGACGGTGCCGTACGGGTCAATCCTCGAGCTAAAACTCCTTCCTTAATACCCTCGAGGATCAAGGTAGTAAGGACGAAATACTAAGGATAAAACTTACCAAGGCAAGTCGTTTTCATCAGCATCGCTGAACTGACCCTCTTCAAAGTTTGCCATGAATGACAAATTTTCCCAATAGGGCATTACACAAATTGCATAATCTTTCGCCACAGCACGTGGAGTATCAGCCTGGGTGTCACGCTATCCTTCGTCTCCCTCGCGCGAATGACAAATGTTGACGGAACGGAACTGAACGGAAGGAACGCACTATTAAGGTCGTGGCACACGGTGTGCGTTTTATTTCGCCGGATTACATGTAGAGGCCGTAGAACGGCTTTAAGCCAATCTCTCTCACCTAAAAAAGTTCTCCGAGTAATTTAATCCTGTGCGATTGTTCCTCCACGAAGTAATTATCAGGAGGCCGTGCGATTGGTCCGTTGCTCGCATCGTTTTTTAATTAATAAACTGTCAGTGAATCCTTGTTCTCCCTCGTTTATGCCGTCTATATCGTTTCACGTTTCGTGGCTCAAACGTTGGCAGATCGTTCTTTTGTTTACATCAATATTTAAACTGTTAAATTATGTTGAGATGACAGAGAGTAAGCTCCTTGCGATAATTTCTATATCAATACCGCCCTCCGGCAGGCATGTGATTTATTTCGACTTTACGTCGACGTATTCTTGCGTCTTCACGAAACCGATCGTGGATCGATCGCGCTATTTAATTGATCGGAAATAATAATCGTTATTTATGCTGTAATTGAAAATATATTTTCTGAGTTGTTTATTGCACAGTGTTAAACGGCATGACTTTTAATAATTAACGCTAACATGGTTGTAATATTTTTGAATACAAATGATTCTTGTATTGGTGGAGTTATTTCCTGTAATGCTATATACATATTTTAATCACATTGTATAAAAAAAAGAGAAGTTCAGAAATATATCATTTTGCAAGATCAGTTTTATCTACTTTGTTATCTACTTTATCAATAAAGTTAAGAGTATATAATTCGTGTAAGTTTAACGAATAGTTTTCTAAATTACCAAGACTTGTACTTGATAAATAATAATATTTGAGGAACATTTATAGATAGGAATCAAACAACTCAGACTAGATCAGTAGACATCCCATCATGGAGAGTATCATGCGGTCCATGCAAGAGTGCAACGCTGTTCGTTACGCATCTTACAGAACCGCTGCAAAGATGCAGATATTACATCGAGAATTGAACAGTAAGTAGTCTTTCTTATCTGAGCTCTTTTGCCGAAATCACTGATTCCCTTGAACCCTGTTTTTCGTTTTTATTTAGTGATGCATGTACAGCTGGAATTAATAGCCGGAGTGTTTGAACGTCACAGGCTCTCCATCACTGAAAATTGTGTCAATTTAGACCCGAGTGAAATCGAGGATGTTCTATCCGACATCTACTTCGCCGCGCAGAAAGAAAGTAACTTCAATTTTAATGTTGATCTTATGACCAAGCTCGCTACAAGTTATATTCTGAATACTTTTGACAAGTAAGTTCTTATCTCATCATATTAATCACATTAATATCAATGTATCTATAATCTCAATGCAATTTAAATTATCTCTCTTTAAAAACATGTATTATTAATAATAATTTAACATTGCAGACAAAGTACCGGAAATATTTTAGTGTTCTCGGTAAAAGTTGCGTTGGTATTATTGAGCAGTGGCAAATTACAAGAGAAATATGGATATTTATATCAACAATTAGCCGATCACAATGCGTGTTTATCTCGAGCTGGTTTGCACACCTTATTAATGAATATCTGCAAAATAACAGAAGTGCTGGGAGAAAGTGTAGCGTACGGATACGAACAGATTCAGTCACATATAGATGCCTGCTTTGTAAAGGTATAAACAGAACTGATTTTTGTTTGTTTTTGTGTACGGCATCTGTTAAAAACGAGCTCTATTAAATCATTTTGTTGATACATTTTAGTCTCAAGGTGGCCTCGGAGTTACTGAAGCGGAATTCGCCGCGTGGATCATGCAAGAACCTCCGTTACTGGTCTGGATAACAACGTTCAATCGAATAAAATCTGCAGAACACAGTAAGTGACAAAATTGAAATATCGTATACCCAGATATGATAATGAACAATTTTTATTTGCAGTTGTACATAACATCAGATGTTCCTCGTGTAAGGTAATGCCGGTACAGGGACCGAGATACACTTGTTTGAAGTGCACGGGGTATCATCAGTGCCAGGAATGTTTTCTCTTAGGGAAGACATCGAACAAGCACAAATTGAAGCATCCAATTCGCGAATTTTGCGTCAAGGTATAATACTTGAATTCCTATTCTCTAATGTATTAAACGTGTTACTCAGAAACAATTTTTTCATAGACTTCACATCGTGAGATCACGAAGTTGATCCTTGAATTGATCAGAAATAAACTGAGATTGTGTCCTACGAGAGCAGTCGCGATGGAGGAGACAGTTGTAGACGCTACCAGGTTTGTCATACATACAAACCGTACTTTTGCAGTTTTGTAAACAATTGTGCAAAATTCTTCAATAAGAAAACATTTTTGTTATAGTAACGAAACCAGACGAACGGATTACGGCTCGCTAAGGAGCACGGTAAAGCGAAAAATTTTGACTGATCCGCAAAAGGAGTTACAAAGTATCATAATGCACTTGGAAGAGGAGAATCGACAATTGCAAATCGAGTTGCTAGACATACAGGGCACTAAAGCAGAGAGACTACACCGTCATCGAGCGACCATCGAATCTCAACTGCAACGACTGAAAATGCTCAAGGTATATTAAACTTGAAAATTGTTAAGGTATCGTTCACTAAAACTGTCTAATATTCGTAGAAATGTTTATTCACCGATACGGCCCAAGTGCCACAGATCATCACTCGTATGCAAAGCACCCCAATGCTGCCTCCCTTGTCATCCAGATTAACAGCTTTGCCTCTAGAATTCGAATTGAGTCCGATTATCAGGCAGGACAGCACAAACCGACAAGGAGCTACATTGCAACATGAAAAAGACAAATTAATGTTGGATAGTTTTAATACATCGTCACCTGTAGAACGTACGGCGAAGGAGAGTAATGCCAACGCTCTTCCTCGCTCCGAAGAAGCCTCCACGAGTACTGGATTTGCTAACATATCAGAGAGCAATCGTATAGAATTAAGTACTTGGATTGGAGGTGAGTACAAAGTATATTAACACAATTATATAAAGAATTCGTAAATTTATGTGAATGCTTGTTGAATTAGGAACAAGAAGAAGAGAACTGAGTCCAGCTGACAGTGGCTTCTCTCAGTGGTTGGCCGCTGGCAATTCGAACTGCAAAGAAAACAATTACGCGGCCAATACGGCAATTAGTAGTACAGATAACGACACGTCGCTGATAGCTTCTCAATCTCCTACTGGCATTCATAGGGACAACACGCCGTCTTCCCTGCAACGCCCCGACAAACACTCGCAGCACAGCAGTTTGCAAAATATTCAAGGAGATCTTAACGATATTCTAGACAGACTGCAGAATATGGTTGCCAATGATTACTTCGACGGTAAGTTATGCAGCATGACACGCAAATATGTACGTAGCTAATGTACATACGCGCTTTTTGTAGAATCGTATGATGGCAATGACAATTGTAAGTTAAAACGTGCCACTACAGAAATGGAAGATCTATTGACTGACCTCATCGAAGGTATGGAATCTCGTAAAAGTAAACTTACTACTATTGTTTGAAAAGACACCTTTGACCGTAAACTTAGATAGCGTACACTCCAATATTTTTTGCATATCGCACCGACTGACTTTTTTCCTTTGCAATTTACTACAGTGATCTTAAATACTCGTTTTAATCTTTGATCGGCCTGACGTATAAAATGTGCCATTTTTAATGACATTACGCATTATCCAAAGAAGATCAATATATTATCTAATTAAATATATATATCTAAGATATATTATCTAATTAGATATCCTAAGTAATAACAAATACGAAGATTGCATTCGATATGCCCTGATAATCAAGCAAACTTATATATTATATATTTAGTGCTAAGTGCGAAATGTGATTATGGCCATTATATTGGAAAGACTATTTTTTCATATCTTTTACACATGTGTTCATTGTAATATTTGTGCAATCATAAAAGAACCGATCTTGAAGATCTATTGATAATGTGTGGATGATAGATAAATTTTATAGTTCTACATTTAATATGCCGTCTTAAGAACTTTTAAGATAGTTTTAATTAATTTACTCTCGAGAATTAGAAAAAATTACGATCAACTTTGCTGTAGTGCGGGAAATCATTTGTAACTCCGTCCATTTAAATCCCCTTAATATAACGAGTAATTTTATTATAGCTATTCGCACATACATATGCACCTTGTACAAGACATTATAAAATAAGTGCCTTATAATCTATGTTAAAAGTAGTATAAGTCGTTATGTCAATTTTTTTACGATCCGACTAGATAGCTGGTGTTACAACGTATAATCAAAAGTAGAAAAATTTGTACGTGCACAATGCCAGTGTATGGTACAAAAGTCTTTGAAATTTAATACTGAACAAAAATATATAGAACATCATACTACATGTCCTTCTCTAAATGTAGCGTATCGGTTAGATAAGTGACTTTGAGAAATCTTGAGAAATGCGTTTTCTCCGACGGTCGATTCACCGTCCACGCTATCACGCGAATACCGCGGTCGCGCCATCGTTCGATTACACGTCTGCAATAAAAATTGTACATTCATACATTTACGAATATGCGAAATTGAGAATCTGATTTAATAACGTTACTTACGGATTTACTATGTCCTTGTGCAACAATACAGCGGAAACGCCAACAATATAGTAGACGAAGCGCGGTAGCAGCCATTCGTATAAAATCTCCAAAATGCAAGCTGCCAAATGCTTGAACAGATTATGATAACGTACCGGGCCGAGTGCTTCCAGACCGGCATACGACGTTCTCGAGAAAAAATACGGCCTCCAAGCAAGGCTTGAAACAATACGCGGCTCTTTCTTCCTAATCTGTGAACATAAAATTTAAAAAATATATTTTTTAATCGACATAGATATACAATTCAAATTATTAACCGATATTTAATATATTAACATGTACCATATATACTACGATCGGATTGAAACTCGACACGACGCATCTCTGAAATAATTTCGGGTATTTCTCGTATGCATCCAGAACGACTCGCACGACGTCCAGCTTTGTCTCCTTTATGTCTATGATTACTCTTTGCTCGTTGGCCAGACATTCCGGCAGCACGTCATGCAACAGTGCAATCCTCTCGCTTTCGGAAAATTTGTTCCTTTGGCAAAAAGAAACAATTATTTTTCTGTATTAAAATATCCCACATATTTTATACAAAAAGGCTTTTATACAAAAACACGTAAGTTGAAATATATATAATCATACTTAAGTGGGTGATTGAAACTTATATCAAACTCCTTCAATTCGTTCCATGTCATTTCACTAATCGTGCCTTGCTGGCCGGTGAGTCTTTCAATCGTCGAATCATGGAATAGTATTGGAATGTTATCTTTTGTTAGCCGTAAATCAAGCTCAACTGCAGTGCAGCCCTTTCCTCTGGTCTGTAAATAAAATATAGATAATACAGCAAGGGATCCATTTCTAAAATGACTACATTTATTACAAGATATATAAAATTAGTATGCTTGAAAAACTACAACAGAAATTTAATCAAATTAAATAGGACACAGCATTAATATAGTATTGTAACATTTTATTAGTGTTCGACTGCCTTGTGACATATTAAGCGACAAAGTAAATGTTAAACAAGCCAACGATAAAATCGAGACGCACAAAAGTCTCCAATAAAAAAGTTTCAAGATACTAAATAAGCTAGGCTATGATCGAGGTGTGTAACTTTACATTTCGGAAAGCCAACAAACTGTTCTCGGGATAATCGTATCCTCCACCACGGTGGGCGACCACTCGCATGCAATATTGCTCTCCGTTACCGTGGTTTTCGGGCACAGAGTTCGCACTGCACAGGAGGAGCGGGTTGACGCCGAGCACCTCTTGTACGGTGCCGCCGGGCGGGGGGGACACTCGGGCGAGTTTCAGCGCTACTACGACAATCAGCGAGCCCCAAATGAGCCAGGGTACACAAAACTCATACAGGACGGTGACCAGCACGCTCATCGCGCTCTGGAGGAAGATCCATAGCAAAGCGCTGTTTACGATCAGCTCGACAATGTGATACATCTCGGCGTTAATCTGCCCACCGCGCAAGAATTAGGATGCCCTGGCCATACACGGGGGAAGGATCTCGGGCGAGTGTTTGCCGCGCTTGCTGAGTTACCTCTGATAAGGATTATCGCTCCATGAAGTACGGCCGGCCGTTGAAAACGGCGACGGGCATTCTGGTGGGGCGCGTCATTTTTTTTCTCGCGAGCGAGTTAATTTGCGGAATCGCGATTTGCGTGCGAACCTCGCCTTCAGCGAAGTACTCGGGATCTTCCGAAAGCGTCGTCGAGGCGACGTGGTGCTAACAGGACACGGTTCTTTTTCTTCCTCTTCGAAACGGGATTATCTTTTCTCTTCAAATTCTCTTCAATCTTTTGTTCAGTCTTGTCTCGGTACTCTCGGTGGATCGGCGCGTGATTTATGCTACTTCGCAAGAGATCGTGCAGCGATGCGCACACACACACACACGCACGCACACGCGCGCATCGATAAAATCAAACATCGAAAAAAAAATAATAGACGACGCGAGTACGCGAGTTTCGGGCGTGTTCCTATGCGACTATCATTGCGGCGCCGCTCATTGCTCAATTCAGACGCACGCATGAATGACGCGTCTCGTGTTCACGCGCGTACTTAGTACTTACGCGCCCGACTACGCGCATGTCGATGGAAGGACGCCGCGTTCCTTCCCCCGAGATTGGCGATTAATCGATCGCCCCGCAAAACGTGACTCGCCAAACGAGACCGATTGCGCAAAGTTACCGAATCGAAGCGACTTTGATCAAATTTGACGATATTAATGTCCATTTCTACTAATGTATGATTAATTGTAATCTTGGCTTAATCTATTTTTCGTCTCTTTCCAATTTTAATGTTCATTTCTTCTTTTTTTATTTTAAGAATTAGAAAAAGATTATTAAAACTGAAAGATAAAAGGTATAAGTTAAACTGATTAAGCTGATCTGAATTCAGGTAGAACAAAAAGTCAAAATTACATCAAAATGATTCCATGTCATTTTATCGCTATTGTAGCTTTATTTTTATGTCAATGTGATGTCATTTGGTGCGTTTGGGGAGACGCTGTTAACGCTATCAGCATCAGTCTATCTTTGTTCTATTTTTTTAGCGAATAATAATAGCGCTAATAACGTACGCTGATAATGCTAATAGCGTTTCCCCGAACGCACCCATTATTATAGTTTTCGTTCTACTTGGATATTAACAGAAATAGATGTAAGCGTTTCATGACCATTCCTACACGGAAAAAAACATTAATTTCAAATCAACAATAATATTCTCATATATAAGCAAAAATATAAAATCTTCTTTAAAGATTTTGATAATCTTAAACAGACAATAATTGCTCACATAAAGAAATTTTGTTTCTGTTTAAGATTATCAAAATCTTTAAAGAAGATTTTATATTTTTGCTTTGTATATGAGAATAATATTGTTGATTTGAAAGTAATGTTTTTTATGTGTATCAATGATTAACTTTAGTCTTGGCTTAACTTACTTCTCTACTTTTCTCTAGTAACAATTAGAAAAAAATAAAAAGTAAATTGAACCGAGAAAGTTAATCCACATTGATAGAAATTTCTAACCGTATAATTCTTGAATTTTTTCTTTCCCGTGCGCTACATGAAAAATCAATAATTTTATTTACGTTGATAAAAATAAATAATCAAAGCCGAGATAAGTTAATATTGTTGACTAAATTAATCGCAGTTTGACCAAAGTCTCTTATTCTTTCTTTCTTATCGAAACAGAACGTGCCGTTTCTTTTCTTGCCTCGTTACGTTCTACACTTGAAACGAAAGAGTTATATAATTAAACGTTATAAAAAAAAAAAGTTTAAAATGTTATATAATAAAATTTTTTAGGTGCAGAGAATTTAAAAAGTGCGAGAGAGGAGCGCTATCGTCGCTATGGTTCGTTCACTCCCGCTCGAATTGGAATGATATAAGAGCGAGAGAATGCGGAATACATTAAAAAAGACCGGTGTTACCTAACCTTTCGAGTTACGTGCTGAATATGCATTATATTCGTGTAACGTAATGCGGGAGTAGAAAAAAAGTCTCTAAGCGAATCGTACCTTACCTACGTTCCTCATCAATAATTAAACGATGACAAGTAGCGAATGATTAAGGATTTCTTTCGTATATTTGCATTTATTATTGCATCGATTGCGCTCTTCGAAGTCGAGCAAAGATATACTGGATTTGACTCTGCAAATCATTCGGAAGCGAGACAGCTGTCGAGGCGGATTTCCGTAGACATGGCAGGAACAAAGTCCAAAGAACCAGGTGCTCTCTCGAAACTTTATTTGGCATCGTATAATCTGAGCCAGGCTTTAGGGTACGTTGATTTGTGACAAACAAAATGTGTCAACAAAGCTGAAGTTTATTTCAAATATTTTTTCTCATTTATTTTATTATATAAATTCAATTAATTTTTTGCAGTACTGTATAAAAAGTGTTTTTTTTTTCATCATATATTTTAATTATTACAGTTTTTTGTGCATTATATACATTTTTTCTTTCTAAATATATTGAAAAGAGACCCCTTTTTTTTCAGATGGAGTTACATATTGTATCTGATTATTCAACATTACACTCAGCCTTTTTCCGGTACCTTGTGGGAAAAGACTAAGCTACCTATGGTTATTTTTCAGAATGCAGCTTTTTTGGAGGTATTCGACAATATCTTAGAATTCATAGTACACACAGTTGAATCGAATCTGAGACAGGCGGATGATTATCTTAAGCTAATTCTTGAGCCTTAACTTTTGAATTTCTACTAGAAACATTATCAAGTAGCAAAGTATAAACTGAAGTTGTTAAAATTAAGATTAAAATTGAATTAAAAATCATCAGCAATGAAGTATGTGAGGGGAGAGTTTCATAGATTAGTAACTTCAAAACTGTTGTATAGATTTATTCTTGAACATGTATCACGTGTGTATATGTAATTTATTATAAAAACTTTTTTCAGATAATGCACGCGGCAGTCGGGCTAGTACGATCCAGCGTTATAATCACAACATTCCAAGTCTTTAGTCGTGTCATGCTTGTAGTCGGAGTTATCTTGGCTACTCCTATCACGTACGCCGCTGCATCCCCGGGGCTTCCGTTAGCTTTCACCGCGTGGTCCATTGCGGAAATCATTAGATACTTCTATTATTTCGGAAATCTTGTCGGTATTGTCCCACACTTTCTAGTTTGGCTGAGGTGAGAACTTGATCTTTTTTACCATCCTAAGTTTGAAGTCATTTCTATTTATGTGAGATCATATTATAAAGTAGAAATATGTTTTCAGATATACTATGTTTATCATATTGTATCCATTGGGTGTGACCGGCGAATTATTGTGTTTTTATGCTGGGGTACAGTTTGCCAGCGCTAATCCCAACGCTTGGAGTTACACTCTACCTAACAAATGGAACTTCACATTTAGCTACTTGTACTTGCTGATAACAATTATGCTGTTTTATATTCCAGGTGAATATATCAAAAGCATATAATGATGGAACAAACGTGAAATCATGAATTATTCATGATATATATCATTTGATTTGTTTATTGTGCAGGTTTCCCACCCCTTTATTTGCATATGTTCGCACAGAGACGCAAAATACTCAATCCTGGTGCTACTAAGAAGGAGAAATAATATAAATCTATATAAGATACAGATAATTTTTAATAAATATTTTTTTATACGTTTCTATTTCTCATGACATTTATATGTACAAAGGAAAAATAATGGAGCGGGATTTGTATGCAATATTATTATTAAAAATGGCATTAAAATATGAATAAATTAATATTAAATATAGAATTTATAGAAAATGCATTTATTTATTTTAAAATAGAAATTTTATATGTCGAAAATTATGTAATTGCATCTATAGATGCGAGATATTCTATAGTCTCCATTATCAGAGGTCGCTAAAAGATGAATTTTAGATCAGGGTTGTGCCGTACATTTCAAGATTACGTCTACATGGATTATTTACGTATTGTTTACAGTATGTTTACACAAACTTTTTTTGTGTAAACAAAAACTAATGTAAAGTATAAATTGGATAACATATATAGTACAGAAAAAATTAATTTTTAGTTTTAGAAATAAGGTTAATATATTTGAATATTGATATAAAAAATATCAATAATAAAAAATTAACATTTAAAAGTAAATAATATATTAAATTTTCATAATATTATATACAGCTGGCTTAAAGGAAAGCCTCACATAGTTAATTGTTTATTCTAAATCAGAGACATATACATAATGTCTAAATAAAATATAATTTAATAAAATTAATACATATTTATAAGCTCTATTTTTAAAAAATATTATTATTATGGCTATAAAGCGAGAAAAAGTAGTATCGCGCCGCTTAATTTGCAATTGTAATATATTACAATTGCAAATTAAACGGCGCGATACTACTTTTTCTGCAGTAAGCATAATATATATTTATCTTCCTTACTAGAGTGAAATAAAAATTTCTAAAATCTTTGTTCACTTTTTGTGGCCTTATGTCCAAACTAAAACGACTAAAAATAAAACATAAAAAAATTCTTAAATGTAAATCATCAGATTCATATTGTTGCTGAACAAGATATATGATCATATCTCATGGCTCGAGCCATTCATAGATTACGGATTTCCTACATAGATGATTTTAATCATAGTTTACATAATTTACGTGTAGATGTAAACAATTGTATTTTACGTGAACGCCCAACCCTGTTTTAGATGGTTATTTTGTTATAGCAGAGAGAAACCTGAGAGCGGCCTTTTTTCACGGGACCGATTGTTGGCCTAGCCGCCACGCCAAACGTGGATGTAAAACTACGTGGCCACGTTCACTGTCAATAAATCGCTTCATTGCATAGTATCGCCATGCTAAATCCACTTTTTGACCATGCCGATAAATTACTTTTTTTGTTGGCGTTTTTATGCCACATATCTCTACAATTTGGATGTTTCGCGAATTTTATTAATAATTAATTTAGGTATGTAAGGTTTATCCAACTGTACATACATACCTCTCTGTAGACCCTATATCCTTTCTTGAGATTTCTGTATTATCGATATAGCTTGGAATTGTTATAGGCTGGAAAATGGGTCATGCTTCATACACCAAAAGTGTATTATAAATTTTAAAAAATATTACTCAATTTGGTTTTATCATTTCTTATCAATGTGAGTATACGATATCGAATACAATAATTTTATTTTTAATGTTAAGAATTTATTGATAAGAATTTAAAGCCGATAAGGAGAAAGTTCTTGTTTCTTTATTAAACTGCATAACCTCTAAGATTTTCATTTTCTATTATTAATCTTTAGATAAAATATAATGAAGCTCACTCGGGTATTATACAAGCAGCATATAGGTAGACAGCTTAGAAAGGTGTGGTACGTGAAGCGAGATCGCAAAATAAGTGAAACCAATACGGAGCAATACTTATCGACGTTGGGAATCTCAGTGAAAGATGCCTCAGAAGTGGCTTGTCCAAAACAGGAATTTCCAAGGTACTCTTTTCTCCAAAATTACATTTATCACAAATTATATATTGTTTATATTATATATTATTTATATTCGATTCTAATTGTAAATTGTACGTTACACAAGATTAAATTTAGAATTTCCAAGATTGAAACCAAGAGAAATAGCATTTGATGAAACACATCCTGACTGGAAAGCTCAAGCTTGCTTGGTGTTTAAGGATCATAATGTCCTGCAGGAAGGATTTTGCCAAGCACAGATACTGACAAATACTGTATGTCTGCCGAACAGTTCTTCAAATTATATCCAAGATTTATTCTTGGATTTGCCAGAACATGTGGATGACATAGTCAAGAGGTATTTATATTTATTCTATTTTATATTTATTCTCTTTTTGATTTATATTTCTATTGAATATTCTATATATTGAATCGTCCTTGGTATTTTTAGGATAGTTTATACTTCAAATATATTTGATGCTCATCAAGAAGTATTACCGAAAAGAAAGGATCCTTTGAGACCTGCATGGGTATTTCCTAGAGATTTTGGCATAACCAACTGCAGAAAAATGTTAGTGAGTTAAGATTTACGCCGTTTGATACAACAAATGTATATATTTATACATTTTGTTCTTAACAATATTGAATATATAACATTGAATAATTATATATGAATAAATATACAATATAGGAAATATAATATTGAACAATATTGAAATATTTTTGTAGGCAAAACTTGTCCAGGAAATTTCTACTACTTTGCGAGTCTTTGTCAGGTCCAGAGATTGCACAGAAGCGATGTATTTTGTATGACGGGATAACAAAGTTAAACTTAGGTAGCTTAGATGCATATAAATGATATTTATTATGTATCAACATTCTACTCAAATATCACATAACATAAAAATGTTTTCTAGCTAAAGAATCAGATGTGTTTCAATTTAGACTAAGATCGGATGTGACGGTCATGTCGGCAAATCCTCTAAAACCAATAGAAAGTCCTAACAATGATATGGAAATAGATCTCCCGAATATACATCCATTACATCCCACCATCGGTTTGAATAAGACAAATATCTACACAACTGAGGACATGTATCGTAAGTTTAATGCTCGTTATTTTCAACATATATAATATATAATATATATAATATAATATAGTTTCATATATAATATAATATAGTTTTAATATCATAAATATAATATAGTTTTAATATCATAAATATATTATTAACAGCTGTCAGCACAACATCACCATGGCGAAACGTCCATACCATCTTTGTGCACTACGATCCTGAGGAGGTGAAAAATTTGACGGAATTATCAGTGACGCAGAATCAGATTTTCAGTCGCACTCTGATGAAAACGTACACCATGGCAGCGTCCTGTGCACGACAGAAGTTCGGTTCATCCATGAAGAAACTGCCGGAGCCCGTGACCGTGCAATGCATTCAGTCAGATGGAAAGAATTATCATTTTTTCATATTTCAACTTAATTCGTTAGACATCAATGACGCCAATGTGAAGAATTTCTGGTGCGCTCTGTCGCCGTTGACGCTCTATGAAAAAGCTGAATACGATAATGGCAAGCCAGTAGTCACGGGATACAATCCAGAGGTATTCAAAAGAATACTCGCATTTTATAGAAATGGCAATTAAATAAAACCTGTTAAATGAAATTATTAATATTTCCTATATACGAAGAATATTTTCATTTATATCAGTGGTATACCATTAATATTATTGTGAGTAATTATATAATGCTTAAAAGATTTTCAAAAAGTGTGCTTGCTTGCACATTCGGATCGATTTCCTTTGGTTTTACGCGAAGACGATGATCCGACGGTGGTTTTATTAGATTTTTCATAGAAGGGTATGGTTTGGAGTAAAAGTATATGTGACACAATGCCTGCAACAATAATTTCTCATTTCTATTTATGTCACACATATATTACTTTCTAATGAAATGTAAAATAATGGAAGAAGCGTAATAAGTACGGCGTAAAAATAATAGCTATTGAAAAATCAAGATATCTCAATTACATCTTACATCTGTATGTCAGTATACAATTTCATATATTACCTGTTCAGCTGTGAGACGTTTCGACGAATTGTAAATCAAAATCTGCCTGATTAAATCAACAGCTTCCGACGGCGCGTCTTGAATAAGACTCTCCCACGTCGTGCCTTTGTGATAAGGAAAGGTGATTTTGTTGTAGTCCGGTAATGAAGTTAATTCGGGCCAGGATTCGGACGTAGGAGAACCCAAATATTTTAAAACAATGGCCAGTTGCTCGATGTCAGTTTCACCCTGCAATTGTAAATAGCAGTACCGCACGTAATTTAACCATCTATTTCAGTCGAGAAAGAATTATTTACTGGAAACAGTGGAGAAGCGTTCAACATTTCGCCGAATATGCAGCCGATCGACCAGATGTCGATCGCGGACGTATAATAACGTGCTCCGTAAAGCAATTCCGGTGCCCGATACCACCGTGTCGCAACCTGATGTGAATATGGCTTCGTGCCATCCCGCCACATCAATCTGCTCAAGCCAAAATCGGCGATTTTCAGGATACCATGCTCGCTGATCAATAAATTCGCAGGTTTCAAATCCTAAAATATGACTCCAAATTTTTTACAATTTTTAAAAAATAATTACACTTATAATTACTACATTTGAATCCTTTCTTAGATAAAATTCCGTGTACCCTGTGTATTATATTCTTGCCGTGCACGTACGCTATGCCCTCCAACAACATTTTCATGTATGTTTTGATTTGTGCCAGCGTCAAGGATATCTCGGAGTCTCTTAATATTTCCCACAGACCTGTTGGCATGTATTCAAACACCATCACGAAGTCGAGACCGTTCGGAAAGGCATCCAGTAGTTCCACGACCTGCAAACAATGAATGGCAATGAATGCAAATTCCACCGAATTGATACAAAAAAAGGAATCGGTGAACGCTTTAAATGCTAATTCTCTTTGATTTAAAAAAGTCTAGGAAGATGCTAGATGGAGGAAAGCATACGTAGGGATGCTTGAGTTGCTGTAAACTTTTCACTTCGCGTATGATGGATGCGGGTAGCCCACCCTCGGTTCTTTTAATCAAAATCTTCTTTAGTGCCACTTCCTGATCCCTGGACGTATCGTGCGCTTTCATGACCAACCCTTGCGCTCCCTCGCCAATCTGACCATTGATGATGTATTTCTCCATATTTTGTCTAGAAATTTATTATCAAAATTATGAAAAACAGTCCATTAATTATTACTATTAATTATACAATAAACAATACATCAATCAGCATGTATATATAATTAAAAATGTATTCTTTAAACTAAACTATATTCAATTCATATTTAATTATATTTAAATGCATAAAAAATATGATAGTAATATTAGAAATTAAATATTTTTTACGACTTACTTTTTCAGAGTTTAGTTAAATAAAATATTTCTGAAAGGAAGCTCAATATTCACCTAAGCGCATTGTTTAAAAAAATACAAAAAGAAATTAATTATCAATGAGCGAAATAATTATCTTGAGTGTGGAATAAGCGTGCTTTACAGTTTCCATGGTTACCAATGTGGTACACACAAGACATTTCCTTCTTTGTAACTGAACCTTTTGTGCTTTTCATATCTTTTCTCTCGTTCTCCTAACGTTTAATTACATTCTATCTGACTTAGTGCAGAAAGCATAATATAGTGCAACTTCAAACAACAGTGAAGTTCTTCTTCACTGAAAACGAGACAAATACATATATATTTCAAGCGTTGGAAAGAGAAAGAGCCGAGTGTAAGAAGAGCAGCTGAAACGAGACGAGCGGGCATCGTGTATCGTGATCGCTTCAGGCCGCATGCGCGAATGTCTGTCAACGTTATCATATGTTTTATCATACTTCGCGCTACGCGTCAGCGTACTTTGCAGCCAGACTGAAAGACTAATTTCCTTCGATTGACAGTCTAGGAAAGATCGATAGCTGCATGCTCAGGTTGTATAACACACTTTTTGTAAATGGTACAAGTCAAGTTACACGGAAAGAAAAGAAACCGTAGATAGACCGTGCGCAAGCGAGTCAAAACGTGAAACGACAGCATCGAACGACGATGAAGCAACAGATAGTTGATTCCAAAGCGAATCCCAGTGCAACCGGGGAAGCCGACGACTGTCTCTTTGAGTATCTACATGCCGAGCTGGTCAATTATGTTCTGAGCAGATCGTCCAACGCTGCGGTGAGTAATTGAGCGAGACAGAAATTTCATTATTTAAGAGTTTCCCTGGACTTGTTATTATTTTTAACAGGAAGGCGAGGAGGAACTCTCGCGTCTGGAATGGATGGGCTTCAGTGTCGGGTACAGAATCATCGAACGGCTGACGAGAGAGTGGAGCAGATTCAAAGACGAGCTAGACATGATCAAGTTCATCTGCACGGACTTCTGGTCCAGCCTCTATCACAAACAGATCGACAATCTCAGGACTAATCATCACGGAGTATACGTGTTGCAAGACAATGCTTTTAGGCTGCTCGACAAAGTTGGTACGAGCAGCAGCAAACAGTACCTCAAGGAGAGCCCTCGCCTGCTGGCTTTCACTTGCGGCCTTCTCCGAGGTAGTCTAGCGAATCTTGGTATCATTAGCACGGTTACAGCGGAAACCACCACGTTACCAAGCTGCAAGTTTCATGTTCAAGTTCAGAAGATTTAATTCGGAGCGACTTGGGAAAATAAGAAATGTAAAAAGGTACATATATAGCAAAATCTCATATGACATGCAATAGGTACTCATCGTTTGTCATATAATTTTTATTGTATTTAGTGGAGAGAAAATAAATTATTAATATTCCTGGAGATAAAACATTTCTGATATTTATCTCGTGCAGTGTATATATAT
>JAJVSH010000052.1:22349-48355 GCA_021460005.1 Tetramorium alpestre
ATATATATATATATATATGTCTTGTAAATTATGAGAATCAATTTCAGAATACATTCGAGATAAGGTATTAATATATATCTACATTCATAACAATTTGTACATCTTTTATTCTTTATTTCATCTGTTTATTTGCATTTACATTGATTCGTAAAATTATTACAAAAATGGAAAGTACAGCTTACATACTAAAAATGTATCAGAGACACATTAAGAAAAATTATACCACTGGTTTAAAAAATGAGATTTCAATAGATGTATAAATTTTCCACATTGACGACCTTTTATAAATCATTCATTTATGTAATGTATAAAAAATGATCAATATGAAAAATTTATATAAATAAGATAGTATCAAAATTATGAAGAAATCTTATGATATAATTAGGCTCAACTATTTGAACATATAGCACAGATGACAATCTTACTTGACACATAATGTGGACGGATTTTATACAAATCCATTATTTTGCATTGCGATCATCGTCCTTAGTGATAAAATTAAAAATGTCGTTTTGATTTACAAGCCCGATTAAAGCATTGTCGTCGGTTACAACTACGGCGTAAGGTTCTTTCTCGAGAATACGTGACACTCTACCGAGTATAGTTGAGGCCGTAACCTTCGTAAACTGTTTATTCATAATTTTCTCGGCGCAATCATTTCGATTCACCGTACCAGAGATTAAATTGGATAGGAGCGCGTCCAATGTGACAACGCCTTTCACGCACACTTCCTTTTCATCGGTTACTAACAATTGCTGCAAGTGACCAGCGGATTTTAAGAAATCCACAGTATTTTGGCATGACATCCCCTTTAACAACATGGGCTTTTTTAATGATAAATTCGATACCGGTATGTTCCACCACCATTTGTTCGCTTCTGTCAACGGTTCACACGGCTGAAAAGAGAAATATAATTTAATATAAATATTCAATAATATTTGANATAAATTTAAATGTGTAACTAGTAGCAAATAACTTTACCAGAAAATTTTTGACTTCCATCCAATCATCTGACACAAATTTAGTCAAGTAATTTCGTATACTGTCTGGCAAAAGAATGACCATACGTTTATCCGCAGGAAGGTCTTTCGCGACTTTTAACGCCGCTGTGAGCGCTGCACCGCTGCTACCGCCGCATAATAGTCCTTCTTTTTTAATTAATTCTCGTGCCAATTTTAACGATTCGTGATCTTCAGTTTTGATCCACATATCGACCACATTGCGATCTAGAACTGTAGGTATGAAGTCATATCTATATGTAAATAAAAAGAAAAAAAAAATTTTTATTTTACATAATCACATCCAAAATTATATTATATTTTTATATTCTATATGTATACACATACATACTCAATATTACATACCCAATTCCCTCTACCTCATAGAAANCAACGTCGTCGTCGTTGTCAGATGGCTCCGCCAAAATGCTGCCTACAGGATCAACAGCGATAATTTTTGTCTTAGGCGACAGTTCCTTCAATTTTCGTCCAATTCCGGAGACAGTGCCTCCAGTACCGGCGCCTATTATCACATAATCTACTTTGCCGTCGCACTGTTCCCAAAGTTCTGTCGCAGTATGGTCATAGTGTGCCAACGGATTACCAGCGTTTGTATACTACAAATTATTATCCGTTAATAAAAATATATCATTATTTTAAAAATATTCAAGAAAGATATTAAGATAAGGCACCTGATCTAGAACAATACTATTGGGTATCTCCCTTTGCAATTTTTGGGCAACGCTGATATGCGCTTCCGGGGTATACCAAGCAGCTTCGGTCGGCGTTCTGACTATTTCCGCACCGAGAGCGCGAAGCACGTAGACTTTTTCATTAGACATCTTCTCGGGCATCACGATGATGCACCTGTAGCCCTTGATCGCCGCGGCCATCGCTAGGCCGATGCCAGTATTACCGCTAGTTGGCTCAATAATTGTATATCCTGGCTTTAGCAGACCCTTTTTTTCCGCATCCTCGATCATTCTGTGGGCTATCCTATCTTTGACAGATCCTCCGGGATTGAAGAACTCACATTTCGCATCTGCACAAGATAAAAAAATTTTTTAAAGTCAGATTTTCATTTATTTACAAAAGAAATTCTATAAAATTCGTTCTATAAAATATAATGTTATGAATTTCTTACTAACACATTTCACATTTAATCCCATGAGATTTAGGAATGTTATTAAGCCGGACAAGAGGAGTTTGGCCAATCGCGCTTAAAATATTTGGTAATATTTTCTTACGGTTTAGTACCCTAGAAAATAAAAATATACATATAATTAGTACAAAATACCTGTACACCAATATATAATGCAAGAAAATCAAAGGATGTGCAAATGACATGTATATCTAATGGTAAGGCCTGAACATTAACACAAACAACAAATATATTATCTGTTATTAATGTTCTCATATCCAATGATAACTATCTATTATCAGTGTTATGTTTATGTGCACAGTGCGCGTTATAATGTGCAGCAATGTTTATGCAAGTTTTGCAATGTTCTCTTCTCATTTCTGTGAATTTTTACTACATTGTGATTACAAAGACCATATACATATGTGGTCTACTGATAAACTTTGATATCTCAGAGCATATGGTGAAATCTCATCTGTTATAATTAATTACAAAATTGTAACGTATGGCGTGCATGTGCAAATAGCGAAAGATGTATAAACCATATGGACAAGATAAAAAGAATTAACAAAAACCTTTTGTTTTGTAGAGCTTTCAATTATGATAAACTTACTCCAATTGTTTTGTATGTGGTGAACCTTCCCCATTCATTTTCCATGTGCATTTAGATGGTCGGTCTGGCCGCATCAACTCCATTATCGTAATCTTTTCCTTTTGGTTATCAATGAAACGAAACTTCTAACTGGAATAAATTTTAATAGTTTATAAATTAAACATACCTCAGACACTTAAAGATATCTAGTAGATATTTAAATAACACATATTTGGATATTTAAATGTATCTAAAATTTATGTTATTTAAATCTACCTCCTTTTACTCTCACGTCACTATTTGTAAGTTGTAAAAATTAACGCAACGACTTAAAAGTGAGATATAAACTTCAACGTGGCAGTAAACTTCTTTTGCAATTTTTTTTCTTGTTTTTCTTGCTTAATTAAACCCGCAAATGTTTCAGAGATAAAGCCGCAGCAGATTACATCAGCCAAATCTGTCGAAAACGGATCCTGCGAAATATCAATCACAAACTTCGTCGGCAGATACCTTTACCAATAGGAATACGATGAGATCCGCTGACAGAACGCGATAACAGATCGATTGCGGAAACCGAGCGCGGATTCTGCCATTTCGTAATTATTTAAATAATACGTCTAATTTACTTACCGCAATGATTTAGCCTGCGTTAAATGATGTCGAGATTGAATACAACAGAATGGAATGTCGATTTTTACCGGGCAGCAACAGCACGGCAGGATGTAAATATATGAGACAAAAATGAAAGTAAATACGAGATTTTAGTGTCCTCTGGTCTCTGTGCTGTTCTGTATCACAGTCGTCTTGTTGTCGATCACAGTGTATACTGGAGTATACTGATAATTGCCACGCACAGTTATTTCTTATATCCCCGTCGCGTATCTCCCATCCTTGAGTTCATTATCGGCGTAAATGTTCACAAATTTGTCATCGACAATCGATTATGTCGCTACTGACGTTTCCTAAATAGCATCCAACAGAAAATCCCGAAAAATTTCTTTTAAATTCTTGAATTATGAAACAAATTCTTTTTTCATCCCGTTCTAAAAACATTCTTAAAAATTCAAAAAGAATTTATTTTATTGTTACCAATTCTGAGTCCTTTTTCGAGAAAGGAAAGTTTTTCTTGACAAAAGAAAGTCTTATACTCTTCTGTGTGGAATATCTTTTTGAAAGGATTTCTGATAAATATATAATGTAGTATAACACACCGATTTTCCTCAATTTTTGTAAATTTATATATTTTTATGCATAGAATCTTTTCTAAGAAGGAAAATCGTCCCTCAAAAAAGTCCTTTTTTTATCGGTAAGTAGGAACATGATAAGAAAAGAAATTTTAATTTAATTAATTTTAATTAATATAATTTTAATAAAGCAGAAAATGATTTGATGAGATCAAAAATTTTCATTTTATTAATAATTATAAAACTTTAAAATTAATTTAAAAAAAGGGGAATTTGAGTGACGATTTTTCTTCTCAAGAAAGATTCTATGCATGAAATTTACAAAGATTAGATAAGAAAAATTGGAGGAGAGAAACTTACCAGAAATCCTTTCAAAAAGATTCCACAGAAAAATATAAAAAAAATTTCTTTTATGAAAAAAGACTTCCTTTCTCGAAAAAAATTCAGAATTAGTGACATAAAAATAAATTCTTTTTAAACTTTTAAGAATGTTTTTGGAACAGAAATAAAATGAAAAAGAATTTGTTTCATAAATTCAGGAATTTGAAAAAAGGAATTATTTTTAGATTCTCTGTTGAATGCCATCTGGAAAAAGTAATTAGCTACATAAACAATTATCGATAACGAGTTTGTAAACATTTATGTCAATTATACCGAAATCAAGGTTGGGAGACGTATAAATGAGGAGATAATATCGAATTCAAGGTTGGGAGACGTATATATGAGGAGATAATTAAGAAACTATTTATAATTGAAAATAATTGCCATCATGTACAATTATATAATTGTACATGGCAATTATTTTCAATTATAAATAGATTCAGTTATAAAACTTTAAAATTAAATAAAAAAAGAGAACTTGAGCGACGGTTTTCCTTCTCAAGAAAGATACATGAATATGCACAAATTTAATTATAAAAGATAGACGCAAAGAAACGTACGTTATATTGCATATTTACCGGATTTTTTTTTGAGTTTATTTGAAACAAATTGCTGATTTAAGAATAAAAAAAAATTGATTTTTTTTTAGTTTGATTATATAAATGTGTGCTATTTCTATTGTGATTGTTGATATTTACATTATTTACCTACAGCCGCCACCGTGCTGTGTTTCAAGCACGCTCTGTTCTGGCGCACGGACTAATGTAACCCGGAGATACATTGATTGCACGCGATCATGCCGCCGAAGAAGAACGCCGGTGCCGCGAAAACCAGCAAGGGCAAATCTTCGGAGGAAAGTGCCAGTGGGAAAACGGAGAAGAAAGGAGGAAATTCGGTGAAAGTAAGATATATGTGTTTGTACGCATCATATTTTGAATTTATCTTGCAAGTAACATGTGTGTCACACATGTGTCCATTTCTATCGATACAGATTAACTTTACTCTTCGGTGTAACTCACTTTTTATCTTTTTCTAGTTCTAAGAATTAGAAACGAGATAAAGAGTATAAGTTAAGTCGAGTTTAACGTTTATCTGTGTTGATAGAAATGGATGGTAATCATTCAATGACTGATTAGTCCAGCTCCAAATATATACAAATAGACTACTGTTTTTGATGTTATACGATTTACTTTATATAATTATTCCCTTGGGGCACAGGTCAGACATATCCTGTGTGAGAAGCAGTCGAAGATACTGGAGGCGCTGGAGAAATTGAAGACTGGTCAAAAGTTCAACGAAGTTGCGGCGACGTACAGCGAAGACAAGGCCAGATCTGGGGTAACGCAAAGAATATACTTGTATTCTTTTGATACAGGAGCAATTGAGGAGGAAGCATTTAAAATGTTACGTTTTCTTTATTACCTTCAAGGGTGATCTTGGTTGGATGACACGAGGTTCCATGGTAGGACCTTTCCAAGACGCTGCCTTTGCATTACCAGTTTCTAACCTGGCATCTCCGGTTTATACGGATCCTCCGGTGAAAACAAAGTTCGGGTATCACATCATAATGGTGGAAGGTAAAAAGTAGTTGAAACTAGTTGTTTAAACCCTTTTTTAAATGCTTTTGTGAAACTTGTTATTCACCTGATTAAGTAAATATATATTATATCATTTAGGTAATGATTTATTTAATCTGTGATATTTAATAAACGCGTTTGGTATGTCTTACATTTTTACATAAAGAAAATTAGGGGTTGCACAGATAATTCAACAATATTATAATATAAATGTATGATGCATAGTTCCGTGTTACCGCGAGTGATTAGTAATGGAAAAGTCCTGAGTTCAATCCCAGTGGCTCCTCATTCCATATATGTATATCTCATTTTTCGGCCATCTACTGATTAGAGATTGATTCCTCTTCTGGAGGAAAATCGGATTTCTGCAATTGATAGGCTGAAGAAGGGGAGGCACAAATGGACCTAATCTGAGTCTGAGTGTCACAGGCGGGCTGAGGACCGCCCCTTTTATTATCATTATCATTAGTTTATTATGTTATAAATTAATGCATAAGTAAAATGTTTTCTAATGAATGCACCAAGTTATTATTCATAAATTTATTGCTATCTGAATATATAATTAATATAATATTTTAGGAAAAAATATAATTATATGTATATATATAATTTTTTTTCATAAACTAATCTATGAATTGCAGTCTCTATCTATTAAATATAATTTGCCATGGTTACATCTAGGAATATAAATAGTGATATTTCCTGAAGATAACAAATGCATAAAATTTCGATTAAATAATTCATGCTTCTCGGGCAAATGAGAATATGGAGGTATTAAATATTACAGTAGTAATAAATAAGATGTTCTATATACTATTCAGTCGCGTTCACTGATGTGCCGCATAAATGTGTTTTCATTGTAACTTTATAGGTGCTTAAGCCCGTTCAAACAAAGATAAAGCTATCGTTGAAGTTTTTCTTCTATTATACACGGATATTGGGATTGGTGAAGCGGATGTATCTCAAGAGACCTTCATTGTCCTCGCAAACCCACGGTTTCTTGTGATGACACGCCACGTCGTGCCAATTCACTCCGTCATTGTAGAATTGATTGAGGATCGCGATACAATTTTCGGGAGCACCGCCCTGAACAGCTTCACGATTGTCAGGTTGTGGCTTGCCAATGCTAAACAAAATCCATATATTATTCAAAAGAAAATTCTTACAAAATCATACACATCGCTTGTCATTTTGTGTCACGTATATATTCGTGGAACTTGAACCTTGACTATTGACAATGTGCGTGCAGGGATCATTGATTATAGAGCAGATAATAACGGGGATTCGCAATGAGTAGAAAAAAAGAGATTGACGAATCATCACCGTTCGACATCCTTGATCTCAATAATGAAAATAGCATTTGCACTCGTTCAGCTTTAATATCTTGATATGAACGTTCGAATAGGAAACGTGTTATTTTCGCGTACAAAATTACAGACCGATGCGAACACGCGCTGTCATACAAATAAGTCTTACCCGCCGCTCTCGGACCAGTCATTTTGGCTACGGTCGTTGGTCGGCGCGAGCTTCTGCAATTCAGCGGTCCAGAACCAGCCATTGACGCGACTGGGCAGCAGATCCGGCCGGTCGCAGCCTTTGAAATCGCAGAGGCGACCGGAGGTCCAGATATACTTCACCTTGTCTACAAGAGAAACGTCATTCGTCATTTCGTCATCCTTTGTTTCTGCTTTCACAAATACAGATGCAATTTGCAGAATCATGCATACTTTGAACGATGCGGCTTTTGATGAACTCGTTCTCGGCGGAGGTTTCCAGCGAAACTAGGTCCATACAACGTTGTCGGCAGAAGTTTCTAGCTGACAGCCAATCCAACTCCTGTCCGGCCGTCCTCGGATCATTCCATGAGAAGAAATAGCCTTTTCCATTGTACTGCTGATGGATAGTTCCTGTGAAAAACCGTAATTAGAAGACGAAGCGAATTAGACAATCAATAGACAATAGGCCATAATCTCTATGAATATCTTTGAATTCGAGAGGTATGTTTATCGGGAAGAGCCGGAGGTCTCTCTCGCTCATTCCCGGAGTGAAAGTTGCAAAATTAGTGTCAGTCGTGACGGTGACCTCGGCGACCACAGTCACGACCTAGACATTGGCACCCGCGTAGTATGCTGATTACATCGTCACTTTCTAAATAAAGAAAAAGAAAGTTTTCTGTAAGGCGTGTCCTGGAACATGTGGACAGGCTACGCCTAATGAATAATCGATTACAGTTCCATGTGTGACACATTTTTTCGTCTTAGAAATCTAAAAGGTTGTCAATGATGTTCCAATCGATAATTTGTGTTGAAATTTAATTCCTTTACTTTAATAAGATTTTTAGGAAATCGAAAGAAATAAAATTAATTTTATCTTAATTGAAAAAATTCGGGATAGAAAATGAGAATACTTTAAAGAAAACTTAATCTTGTGACAAAGTACCATTCGATATATTCCTGAAAGCAGAAAAATTCGATTGTTGAAGTTGATAAGTCTTATCTACGAATTGCCTTCAACAGTACAGCCTACAAGCATCTGGGAACTGGTTTTAAGAGATTTCCCAGCCATTTCCTTCTCAAATCAGATAAAATGTTCTAACAATGCTGTATTATCCATTTCGATTCAACAAAACGATGAACGTGAAAGTGCCAACTGTACATTCCGTACTACTTACAACAGGTACGGGGACATTTCCAATTCAAATGCGTTCGAGTTACACCGCCGTCGGTGTCATTGTCACACTTTCTATAACGAGCGTGAACATCGAGGAAGATGCGCGGTGGAAGGCTCATGGGACGGTCACGTATAATTAGTGACGGTATCGATGTAAGAGGATAGACGGGGACGGCTGGAGGATCGAGAGCGGCAATAAACAATGACCTCGAAGCGGACTGAGGCGGAGTAGGAAGTAGAGAATGCAGATGGAGGAGGAAAATCCCGGGATTATGGGTCACGGTCTCTCCTTAATCACAAATATTGAAAATACTTTCTCTAGTTTGTGGTTCCCTTGGGTAAACAGCCGATCGAGGGAAACAGGAAGACTCTCTCTCCGGCGTGAATCTTCGAGCATCGCGGGAACATATTATTTATCTCAGCGGAAGATCAACAAAGATTGTAAGTAATGGTTTTCACAACCATTCTAATGGCATAAAATTAATAATAATAGCAAGTAGCAATTTCCTACATCAGCCGAGGATAATAACGATATCAAATTAATTGCCTTCAATTTTTAAACAGTAACATGATTAAAAAATAATTTTGTACATCTACATTTTCTTCTTTCTCTTATTTTGCCACAAGTAATAAATATAAAACATTAAAGAATATTTTAAAAATTTAGAATGTCCTTGTAAAATGTTTTCATGTTGTTTGGATAGATTTTGATAAAAAAATGATACACATAAAGGGATGAGACATACTTTGCGCACAAAATGCTGGATTCGGTGGTTCCAGAATCCGACCGCTGGGTTGTGGGTTGAACTGAGCGGAGGACAACGTCACCAAAGCAGCAAGAAGCACGAGCGCTATCATTTTTTCACACTACGGTCACTAAAAAAAAAAAACGGAATTAATACTATAGAAATTTGTTTTAATTAGAGAAAATTAATATCATTTGATCGTAATCGTTAGAGCTGCTTATTATGGAATTAAATGCCCGAACTTTCGTGAAGCGAATCTCAAACCGGTTTCGGGATTCCAATGTTATATAGGGTGGTACCTTACAGCCAGCCCTACTCTCTAAATATAATAATATAATTTACTTCTATTACGTCAGCAAATATTTTTCTTACTTTATCATGCTTTATCATAAATAATATTAAAATATAATTCCGATCAGATTTATTTCCGATAATTTTACATATAAATATTCCGAATATTTTAAATATAAAAATATTGCAATGTTTTTTCTTAATCGCGGATTAATTCATAATTTGAAATTTAACATCTTTTAACATAAAGTCTTGTTGTAATGTAACTTCTTTTCGAAATTTGATTTGAATCTTAAAAAAAATCCGTAGAACTTACCTAATTAGTTGCAATCGAGTATTTTTCTTTCCGATCCTTTCTATTTTTCTTGTGATTGAATCGTGTATCAAAATTACGTCTTCACGAAAGTAACGTTAACAGGACAAGTATCCACTAATGATATTATCTTGCAGACGTTCTACGGAGAACTGTAGTGCCTTCTTGGCAGGCACCCCTATATATACACAATGAGGACACATCGTGTCAATACTTTTACTACCCGGCGAACCACGAGCGACGAGTCTCGCCCGCCACGGAGATTTCGACGTACATTTCGCTCCCTCTCTTCTTCTTTCTTTACTGCAAGGAGGGTCACGCTCGGGCGTGGAGTCGCGCTTCCAAGTGATGTTCAAAAATCACGTATCCTCGATGCGCAAAGAGCACCTCTTCTTCGAAAAAATGCGGAATACCAACAGAGTCTTGCGTTAGAGAGAAAAAAAAACTTTCCCGCCGTTCGCTATGCGGCGACGATTGCTGTGGCGTGGACATGAAAGCGGAGAGTACACGCGATGACATTTCGATCATAGAACATACCCCTGAAAAATGAAATGAACAGTGATTGTAGCTACGAAGGGATATTAAAATCATGTCACGAAATGTTGCAGCGTCATAATTTGAATTTGACATGGGTCCTCCAGCTCTTCGCGTCTTACGACATTTTCTAAAACATAATAATTATTTGGATATCTGCTTTCGATTTTCACTGGTTTGAGAGAAGCTGATTAAACTGGCTATGATCGAGCCTATTAGCTCGTGTCTAATATCCCGCAAAAACCACAGATACCTTCTAGAAAACTTTGGAAACGGAAGTGCTTTACGTTTAAACGAAATTTCACGTACATTCTGATCTGATAAAGGAATTGTAAACAGCTCTTTCAAAAGATATGTTTATTGTGCAGAGAACTGGATCTTTTGCTTATTTTGATATAAGTTTATCATTTGGAGTCTTTTATTTTTATTTCTTTATTTTTCAAAAGAATTCGAAGTATACATAACGTTTCTAAAATGTTTTGAGGAGATTGTCAAAACATAAGCTAACATTTTCAGGCTTCAAAGAAATGTCATCTTCAAAGTTCGATATCTTTGCGCGAATTATGTGAAAAGTGGAAAGTAAAATCTCTGTTTGCTGATGTGCCGAGTGAAAGGGGAGTACACGAAAGCATGGAAATTGAAGTAACGCGTCAAAAGTTCTCGGAAAACAGGTACATTCCGCAATACTCGCAAATATATGGAATAGATTAACGGCCCGTTCGGCGCGATTGTATTTGCCTGTTTGTTCAGGATGGTCGTTTGACTGCGTTTGACATATCGATGGCTTTGCGAGAAAACGCGAACTTTCGCTAACACGCCTGTTGAATTTCAAGTTCTTTTGAACATTTTTACGGGTCCATGCATGATTGACTTACAGAGTCTCATCCTTATAGATCTTGACAGCTTTTCCTTATGTGAACATTTGCAAATTCTAATTCTGCAAAAATTAAATTTAGAATTAAGATAAAAATGTTACTTTTAAAATTGGCTGCATGAGCAACTCAAAATCAGTAGTTCATTTAAAAAAACGAGATGTTTAATTAAAAAAAAATTGTAAGATTAAAATAATTTTAGGATTTTTGACGATAATTATGTTCCTTGTCAATATCTTTTATTATTGAATAAGATTGACTATTTGTTTTTTTCTTTGTCTCAATGCGCTTAGGTGATGTAATACCTTTTACAAACATGTAAGACGGAGAAACGACATAATGCTAAATCGCTTGACAAATCTCTTCGTCTCAGCAAAGCGGATTTAATGAAAATAATAAAATAGAAAATTTGCATTACGCACTTTATCACTGAAATTAAAACAAAATAATGAAAACAAAGAATGAGAAAAAGGACGTACGTCTGCCAAAACTCATTTAACTTCTGCGATTACATAACAGTTACATATTAATTAATCATAAAGTTTATACGTAAAATATAAATTATCTTTTGGTAATTATTAAGTTTATAAATAAATTTTAGAGAATCTGTGATTCTTTGAATACACAAATGTAATAAAATAAAGATGCCCAAGTACATTGTCCTTTTTACGTTCTTTCAAAGAATTTGTAACTACATAACAGTTACGAAATAAAATCTTTCCTGTGTGCAATATTAAATTAGATACACTCTGTTCTTCCTAGACAGATGATCTCTACAGGAGCTGCTGCCTATTCGCAACAACTGTACCTGTAGATATAAACGAATGCTTCCATCACCAAGAATTCTACCAAGAATTATTAATCTTCATTCAATCAATATTATCGCGTGCTACGACATGAAAACATATCTACTCAAACAGCCATGTTTATAATAATTTTCAAAACATTCGACGATCATGCTTTACATTACTGATCGCCGATAAATGCGGGCATCGACAGTGCCGACCGCGCAGGCGCGCACGCGCCGTACGCGCTCACCGAACCGATGTTTTTTTTCTTCTCCAAACAAACGCTCTGACCGAGTGTATGTGCATGCTTTCGTGAGACCGCTACGGGGTGTACGAACACACGCGGACGTCTGATCCGCTGCCTCCCAGGGAACGAGGACGAGGTAGACGCCGCACGCGGTCCGGCCGGTCGGTGCGAGATCGATTGGCATTGCATCGGAGCAACAAGTCGTCAGTGCGCCAGCGGGCTCCCTTCGTTGCGCGAGCGTGGACACAACATGTCCGCTGCAACCCGGATCGGCGTTGTCCCCGGAATCCCGTACGCGTGCGGCGCGATACGATGATGCGCCCGCGACGCACGCGACTTTAGGGAGAGAACGCGATGCGTCCACGCGCGACGTCGACGACGACGACGACGGCGTACGACGTTCTCGCGCGCACCGACGACGACGAGGACGAAGACAGCGGCGGCTTCGCACCTCGCGCACCGCACGACGACGATGACGGAGCCGGAACTCTGCCGGTTGTGCGCCGAGACCAAGGAGACGCTCATTGGGATCTACGACGCCGAGGGCCAGAAGCTCGCGATCGAGGCCAAGATCGCAAAGTGCCTGCAGATACAGGTACAGTTGCCGCGGACAAGCAGCAGCTCCTGTAGAGACCATCTGTCTTGGGCTGCAGTTTACTTGACACTACAGATCCTTTGAAACATTTTTTTTCACTTTCTTTTAAATAAAGATAGAAGGAGAAGAAGAACACTTTGAAGCATTTGAAGCGGCAAATGGAAGAACAGAGTGTATCTTGTTTAATGTTGCACACAGAAAAGATATTTTACTTCGTAACTGTTATGTAGTTACAAATTCTTTGAAAAAACGTAAAAAGGGCAATGTACGCTTGGGCATTTTTATTTTATTACATTTGTGTATTAAAGAATCACAGGTTCTCTAAAATTTATTTATTTAGTGCTTCAGTAAAAAAAGTGTTCGCCTTTTCTGACAAAAAAATGGGGATGTCAATTTAGAAGTAAACTTCAATTTTTTTATATGTTAGAAAGTAGCATATTTTTAGGATTAATTTTCTTTAATAAATAAATCTATTTAATCTGTAAATCTATTTTTTATATACCTTTATTTGTAGCATGGATTATTATGATTGTGCAGGTTCTAATGACAGATGGCTTGCCACTCACGGTTTGTATTGACTGTTGTGATTCATTGAACCAATGCAGCGAGTTCTTTGAGAAGACCAATCAAGCACAAATATCTCTGAGACAATTGCTGATAGATCCAAAGTCCGAGCCACAACCGGTCGAACCAAATATAGATTACGTGGAGGAAACGGTAGAGTTTCCAAAGAACGAGACCAACAACAGTCAGGAGATCGTCCACGTGCCTAACAATTATATCAACGAGACGGTCAATATATTAAATACTTCTTACTTCATCGAGGGATGTAATAAAAACGAGAATACTGAAACTCAGGCAATGCAAGATAGCGCAAAACAGAAAAAGTGTAAGCTACAGATAAAGAAAAGTTCTCCTAAGCAGACTAAGAAAAAATTGAAGAAAAAAGGCCAGATGCAAAAGGTTGAAGAAGAATCTGAACTTCATATATCGACTCAAATAGACAAGGAACAGAATGATGCAGCTTTGAAAGATAGCATTGAAATAGTAGATAATTATATGCCAGGTAAGATATTTTAAACTTCCTTTTCATGTTTGCTTTATTTTTGTTTTAAATTGTCACGTACACATACACATAATCAATGAAGGAGATTGATCATAAATCTAATATAATATATATTTTTAAAGTAGAGACAGAATCAAATTTAGAAATAAGAGAAACACGAACGATGGAGACAAAGCATGGAAGAAAAAAAGCGGAAGGTCTGGAGAGATATCCTTGGCTGTGCACAGACTGCAATGATAAATTACCGTCTCTGGAGACATTAGAAGAGCATCATGAAACAGTGCATAATCAACAAGCCAAGTATATGTGTGTGCAATGTTGTAAGGTGTACGATAAATATTATGGATTCCTTACTCATGTAAAGAGGCATAAAAATAAGGCGAAGTTTAGGTAAAAATCATTCACTCTTATATTACTGTTGCGAAATCTTATCGAATTGTATAATTGTTAATATATATAATTTACTTTCAGCTGTGAAGATTGTGGAAAATCATTTGTACATAAAAAAGTATTAGACTCTCATAAGACCATTCACAGTGAAGAACGGCCATTTGTGTGCCAAACTTGTGGTAAAGCTTTTAGACAGCAAAGTGCTTTATGTATCCATAATCGATGCCATTTGCCTGAGACCATGAAGAATAGATTTCCATGTGATCAGTGTGATAAAAGGTATAACGTACATTTTTTTTCAATTTTATTTTAGGGAGTTACATTTTAAGGAATTTTTATGTGTTAATTCAAAAATTGAATTCTTTTTTAGGTTTTCGACGAAACCGAATCTTGTAACACATAAACGAATTCATTCTGGTGTCAGAAACTTTACATGCGATCAGTGTGGCAAAAGTTTCATACAGAAAGGGAATTTAGAAGCTCATTTTCTAACTCATTCACCAGATAAGCCATATAATTGCTCTCAGTGTACAAAGGCGTAAGTAAAAATTAAAAAATGTATATTCTTTTTCTTCCTTAGCCCTATAATTTTGTTACTTGAAAATTTGCTTATGAATAATCATTCCTTATTGCTTTAAAGTTTAATATTTTACATGTTAATGAATAAACCTTAATTTTTTCTTTTATTCATCTTTAACAGTATAAAGAATAGTACATATAAAAATAAGAATATAATGAAGGAAAAAAAAGGGTTTACAGTTCTCAAAATAGAAATACAATTGGGAATACAATTCATCCTGTTTTCTTTATTCATAATTCTTCAACTCTTATCAATCCTTTATAAATTGATAGTATTAAGGATTAAGATCGAATCTAAGACATTGTGATAGCTCTCACACGGAACTATATATTATCTCGAAATAAGAGTATAATAAAAATTGCAGGTTTAAAACGCCCTTACAATTGAAGAAACATGAGACAGTGCATACTGGTGCTAAGCCACATCAGTGCGCTGTATGTGGACGTACTTTCAGAGAAAAAGGAACTTTGAGAGAACATCACAGAATTCATACCGGTGCAATGCCGTTTACCTGTGAATTCTGTGGGAAGTGCTTCCGTTTTAAAGGGATATTGACTGTAAGTCATCATTTATGAAATCGCACTTTGCTCAATTTAATTCGATTATTTCACAATTACAGACGCACAGGCGACAACACACCGGAGAGCGTCCGTACAGTTGCTTGGAGTGTCAGCATCACTTCACGAATTGGCCAAATTACAACAAGCACATGAAACGTCGACATGGAATCAATACTTCTCATACTAAGCATTTGACCAATAACCAACAATTGCAACAGCAACAGTCGACAGAGCAAACGCAACCGTCTCAAATACAACAGCAGTCTGCTGCGGAGGATCCACTTTCTATACCTCATACAGAATCAACAACAGTACAAGTAAATATAATATTTTTTATTTGTTTTATTCACACATCACAACTCTGAATGAGCAAAAATTTTCAAACTACTTTCATCATCCGGGCTAATCTTGTAATTCTTAACATGTCATTACCGTAATTTAAAAAATATGCTGCATTTAAAATAACTAAATTGAAATATATGAGAAAACGGAAATCTTGTTTAAATAATTTGTATAACACAAAGGGTTATTTTAATGTTGTATTTTTACAGGTAATACAAGCAGTTCCTCATGCCTCAGCATCACAACCGATAGTCATCCAAACTATTCCGACAACTACCATTCAGACTTTCCAAACGGACGTCACTAGTACTGTTCAAGAAACGGTATTCAGAGATCGAAACACGTATTTTAACACAGTGCCAGCGTTACAGAACTTTTTGCCAACGAACTTGCCGTATAATTTTTATAGCATTCCTAATGTTACGGAGAATGATTTAATTCAACATAGATAAAAGTGTTCGTTAAAACTAAGCTTGAATGAAGACGACCATGTCTTTGTGCCGATTAAAGCATACGATGGTAACATATTAAAATGAATACAAAATTTATAAATTTGCTCAAAAATGGGCAAGATTAAACGAAAAAGTCAATAACTTAAATAATTGAGTAATTATTTCTCGTATAATACTTTCTCACAGAATCTAAAGAATGAGAGATTGGCACGAAAATATGGGAATTAGTAAATGCGTTACATTAGTAAAAATCTTTTGTATAGAACAAAACAGACGAAGTAACTGATTACATACGTTTTATATTGTACTATTATTAGTATTAATAATATTAAATTAAGAATTTTGTGTGTATATATGTATATATGTATATATATATACACACATACATGTTTAGCTACACTTATTATCAAATATACTTCGTGAACCTATTTCGTAAAAATTTTTGTAATAAAAATGTATATTGTATCCCCAATTCATGTATATTGCAAACGTGGTTACGTTCTCATTGTGACTTCACAATTTAATTTCTTTTTTTCCTACAAGTTTTATGTATTACATAATACATATTTATGTATTACATAAATATTTTACGTTATCGAGATATTTGTTGAATACAGGACATGAAACGCGCGCTTCTTTGCTTGATTCAGGACAAATGCTTCGAAGCATTTTTCTTCTTTCATTCAACAAAAGATAGAAGGAGAAGAAAAATGATTTAAAGCATTTGTAGTGTCAAGTCGACCGCGGTCTTTATCGAAAGGATTGAGGCGATCACGCGTGGGGTTAATGCCGGAGTGGGAGGAAGAAGGGAGAAGGGGCGTGAGACATCTGGCATCGCTCAATACCTTATCTACATGTCGAAATTCGATTGCACAAGCATTAGCACCAGCTGTCTTATCACGGAGCGGATTTTAGTGAAACGTGTGATTCATTGGTAATTCGTTTTCATGGAAAAAACTCATATTTTTATCGCATAACACAATAATTTTTGTACTTTTCGAAATACAGATCTTTGCTCCGGCAGATTAACCTTGAATAACCTAAGAGAATCGACGGCAGCTAGCTAAGAATGGGTTTTCGTAATGTTACTCATTGCATTTTCGACATGGACGGTTTGTTACTAGGTAAAGAGCCTCTTCTCCTCCTCCCCTCTTAGATAATTTTACATTCTACAAATAATTTCTGTGTTAATTAAGATTCATCATGTCGCTCTGCACTATGATGATATATTTTTAAAAATATTAATTTTTTTTATTTTTTTGAGATCTTCAAGATTTATCAGAAATTTTTTTAATCAAGAGAATTGATATTTGTTTCTTTATAGATACAGAATCCTTGTATACAATGGCGTACAATTGCGTCACTCAGGAATATGGGAAAACATACAGTTGGGAGCACAAAGCAAAGATTATGGGTTTGAAAAGCTCCAAAGCTCTGCAAACTATAATAGATATGTTACAATTGCCGATTACAGTTCAAATATTTGAAGACAAGCTTGCTCCTATATATCAAGAACTATTTCCTAAATGCAATCTTATGCCAGGTAAATCATGCAAGATAGAAATAATTTAGCATCTTACATTGATCTTGTATAGATTTTTAATATAATATAATTAATTATATATCCTAATCGATTTTATTTGTACATAGGTGCGGATAGGTTGCTGCAGCATCTTAAAAAGCATAATGTACCTGTTGCACTGGCTACAAGTTCAAGCCAGGACAGCAGCGATTTGAAAACCCAAAAATGGAAACACATATTTGACCTGTTCGATCACAAAGTGTATGGTGGCACCGATCCAGAAGTTGTCCAAGGCAAACCACATCCAGATATATTCCTGATTGCCGCGAAACGTTTCTCTGATAATCCCGATCCTTTAAAGGTTCGTACACTTTGATGCATAATTTTGATTGTGCATTTTTAAATCAAATTATATTGTATCTGTACACAGTGCCTAGTCTTTGAAGATTCGCCGAATGGAGTGCAGGCCGCTATCGCCGCTAAGATGCAAGTGGTAATGGTGCCGGATCCTCAGCTTCCTAAACACCTCATCAAAAACGCTACACTGGTTTTAGACAGTTTGGAAAACTTCAAACCAGAGGACTTTGGACTACCGCCATTTGTAGCATAAAACTACTTACCTCAGCAAAAGAGAGTTTAGATGTATTAGATTCAATTTATCTTCCGTATAAAGGAAGCGGATAATTGTTGGCTCAAAAAAGAAACAAAAGCCTGCAGGCAGGCTTTTCTTAGCACTGGCGAAGTAAAATTGATGTACATAGATTTTATTTGCAAAAAAAAAAAAAGAGAAAAGATAACACGAGAGTATTGTGTTCTGAAGATGTATATTTTCATACAACACATAGGAAAGTTATCACTGCCTGAAACCGAAAACTAGTATACAACTGGCACATATCGCTTACAAAAGATCTCTATAGCGCTATATGTTTATTAATGGTATGAAGTTCTAGTCATCAATATATTCATATTTATTAATTGTATCTATTGGGTGTTACATAATGGAATTTATTTTTTTTTCTTATACTATAATTTTATTTCAAGTTAAATCTGCAGAGAGAATATTCTGCAAAATATCAATTTAATATATAAAAATGAAAGAAAAATTTATATATATATATATATATATATAAAATAAAATTTAAAGAAAAAGTAAATATTTTTTGTAAGAAAATGGCAATTCTCTGTGTAATTTTTGTTAATAATTTTTATAATTTTACATGAGTTACAGGTTTATATTTGAGTTATATTTTTGTATATTATCAGCATCCATTATATGCGTGTCAAAAGCTAGTCATCAGATGAGATTCCTGATAATACAATCTTCGATCGCTTTTCATTCAATTAATATAGCTATTTATTAAAACACTATACATATTATGATACATATTCATTTACATAATAAAGTATATCTATTTTTGAGATGCTATCTCTTGAATTCTCCCAAGTATCTCTTCGGATTTCAGATTTGACAGAGGCACGCAACGTTCTATACCGAATTCTGCAAAGTCAACGTCATTTATAGAAGATTTGTGAGAATTAAACGATGATACTTGCGCTACAGCAGAAAGGAGTGAAGAACAAGCAACTTGTAGAAACCACTTGATATTGGTAGAGATAAAACGACACTGCTTTTTACGTACCGTAACGCGCATACAATTTCGGTTCGATCGACGAGCATTCCCTAATCAAAACGGGGAACTTCGGATTATTTTTCTTCAACGGTACATACTGTTGCTCAATGAAATCTCTGCAAGGTACATACACAAAAATTGAGGCTGAAATTCGTATCGTAAATAGAACGTCGTCTTTACGATTTCTTTACCTAACGCCTTGACTAGATTTGGACGTTTGGCAGAGGAGAATCCTCAATTCCTTCAAATGTTTTCCGAATTTCACTGCAGCCATTTTTCAATTGCCAAAAACTTGGAAAAATATTGCTCTCATCACAATTCCGAGCCCGTAAAATTTTATGTTTTGACCAGATTAGGTTAGAATTCTCATAATTATGTCATTGAGATCCTATATTGTCGCCACCTAAGTCCACTTTGTTCTTCGGAACTTTGTAGCAAATTTCACAACTTCGACTCGATCGATGGACGAAATGGAGAATGTTACAAAAGATAAAAATAAAAATATTCGATTTATATTTCTATTTCTTAACTAATTTCAAATTTAAATTTCCAAAAAAATCTTATCTCTTAAATCGTTGTAACTATATTTTCTTGAATTTTTAATTTGCGAGTCGATAATTTACTTACATAAAATCTTCAACAATTTTATCGCTCATCGATATTTTCCTACATAAAAATTAAAATTTTAAAAATGAACATAATGTCACAGTGAGATTATTAAGTAAGAAATAATATTAAGTAAAAATATTTAAAAATTCTCTTATGATTATATCGATATTTGCGTTAATTTGTTAACTTAAATCTTATTTTATGTACATAGTTTAAATATTTCATACATTTACATTCTTTTTCATCTCATTTACCGTACTTGCTATTTGTTTTGCACTCTCGCTCTTTTACTCGCTCGGATTAATTTAATTTCAATTTTTTTTCTGCGTAAAAAAAGTAGAATTATGTACACAAGTATATAGTTGTCATAGGTAACGACAATTGAACTGGATATCGATCTGATCCTAATACTCAGGTCAATGGACATACATCAATTTTTTGCTCTTCAAGGGTTTCTGGTCCCCTTAATGAAAGAAGAACCGCACCCACGACAAACATTCTTATAATTGCTCGCGTCGCCCCGACTGGCACCTACATGTATAATGCGCGTACACACCTTCTCGTTGTTGCGAATCTACGATATGCTTAAGAATAAGTAACGTTAAACGTAACGAATCGGAGATCGTCCAGAAATAACAATTTTTAATCACAAGTAAAGAAATTAATGACGCAAAGAAATCTTTTTCCGTTATTAAAAAATTCTTTTTAGCTTATGAAAAAAAAAATGGTTTCATTAGCTATGTAATTTGCATTCGACACGTAATTTAATGAAAATAGAGAGAGAAAAAGATATTTATATTTAAAAATCAATTTAAAAAATTAAAAATTTAATTTTCTTCTGTTTTTAAGATTGAATTATAATATGAATTTAATCCGAAACCTAGCAACTGTCTTTTTCATTTATAAATAATATAAATATGTTAGCAGATATATTTTAATAGAGATATATTTTAATACCGCAAATTTCGAAAACAGAAAACAGAAATTCATCGAGTATTTACTCCAACATTTCCAATACATCCGTCGTATCGATTTTTCGCAGAAAAAATCAAATTCTCAGAAATATCATCTAACATAAATCCTACAAATATTCCGGGGCGTCTAAAGCGTGATCTTTGATCGTTATATTTGACGTTACGGAGCATTCCAGTGGTCAATAATAATGAGACCTTGTCAGGGCATCCCTTAGTAAAGGCTTAGGAGGCGAGGAGCACGCTCGTAGGAGAAATACACACTGAGCTTACCGTGCCCCGAGTGAGCTCGCGATCGCACAGGCGCGGTTATTTATAAAATGTTCGCCGTTGGTGGCCGCCAAGGATCAATTAAATTCGTCTGCAATTAAAGCAAATATTGCCCGACCGATCACGCGCGGATTGACTTTTCCGCTTGACAGATTCCCCGACAGCTTTCCGACGCAATGGCAAACTGGGGTTACGAGTTAATTAAACAAATCTATTGTTTGTTCGGCTGAAAGTTGCTATTTTTTTGCCACGCGTATCTCTTAATTTTTCGGGTCTCCGGTTGCTACGCCTGATTTGCGCCGCGCACACGCACACGGAACACGCATGTGAATCTTTTTTGGGAATCTCATTTGGATCATCGAGTTAATGACGCGTGAAAAAAAAACAGCCGAAAAAAGGAAACACATCGATTCGAAATCGAGTGTTAACGTCAAAGTATGTACATACATGTCCCACTTTCTTATCTATTTCATTCTGATTTAAGCAAACCACCTTTTCTCGTTTCAAATAAGAATTAATAATTTCATAAAATATGATAAGACATTTTTATTTAAGCTTGAAATTCGACACCACTCAGAATAACAGAAAAACCCTTGTTGTATTCTACTTAAATTTCACTTTGATCGTTTTTTTTATGGCAGTTCACTTATTGATTTTTTCAATAATAGTTTAAACTCTCTTCAAACACGTTTGATTGTTTTTTTTTTATACGGACAATAGAAAAACAAATATATTTTTATAAAACTAGTTTTATCGAGGAACGTTTTACTAAACTGTAACTCAAGCCATTATCGAAAAACTGGCCCTTAATATACATTGTAAACGCCCTCAGAGAAATTAAAGATTTTTCTGATTAATTAATCCTTGCAAACGCCAATAAGTTTTCGGCTCCAGAAAAAAAATTCTCGAAGAAAAGATCACATATGTGTTTTCGCATGTTCCGTTAATAGAAAAGAACGACGATAGTAAACGTAATTAATAAATAGTAACAGAGATTGGATTCTTTGAAATTTAACGAGTTGCGGCGAGACATACATGAGATTTGCGTCACACACATGTTCCATCACGCGTTTACGATATTTAAAATAGATAATTATTACTGCGACGCAGGTGCATTCGCGTGGAATAACGGGGCCCGCGGCGGGACCCCCAATCGCGCGATCGGCACGGTAAGTGGGGAAAGATTTTTCGGAACGCGGCGCCTACTCGCGCGTAAGGTAATATTTAAAGCGCCGCGACGACACCGATCGATGTGTCGATCCATCGTCATCGACGAGCGACGGTCTAAGGGAGGCTACCGGCGTCTCTGTACCACCCACGATTCACAGTCGCAGATTAGGCTTCCTCGTGACCGAATAGTAGCTGCCTCTGAACTCTGGTCTTGGAAACTTTTCTGACTGCCGCATCATGGTCAGCCGCATCTCCACCGTTTCCCTTTCGATAGGTCAGTCTCGTAATTTTATATCTAATATATTTTTAATCACCATCAAGTCTAATGTCCAATGTAGATCAACTTTAATCTCGATTTAACTTACAGTTTTTTTTCTAATTCTTTTATTTCTTTCTAATTCTTGGAATTAAAAAGAGATAGAAAGTAAGTCAAACTGAGATTAAAGTTAATCTGCATTGATAGAAATGTACATGAGACGTAACACAATCGAGAGATTTGCATTGCAAATCGAAACAAATTTAATGCATTCTGTGAATTGATTTTATAAAATAAAAAATTTAAAGATTTTTTTTCTGAACACTAAAGAGAGATTTTCTTAGATTAATCTTATTGTTAGAATTGAGATTAAATTTGGGACATTTTTTAATGGGATTCCATAAGACTTCACGACGAGAGGTAGAACAGGGTTGAAATCTGTCTTTCGTTTGTTCTCTCGTTTGGCACGAATTCATGAGATGTGTTTGGGTATCGCCAACTGATTTAAATCTGGTTCTTTAAAATTGCTCCGATAATATCGTTTGCTTTCCTGCTTTGTCGCTTCTATTTGGCGCCAAGTTTCCGGTTTGCTTTTCTAACAAACGAGCAGGAAAACAAATATCAAGAAGAAACCTGGATATATAATTTTATCGAAAAATCTCTCTTCAGATTTTCTTAATATTGATCTAACTCCAACACATCTAATCTCATACTAATCTCGTATCTGATCTCGTATTCTATAAACAATAGATAAAGTAATTAATAATACTACAACTGTTTGTTTTTATTATTTGTACATTTGCACATTTGTTATAACATTTTCATTCTCAAGAATTTATTTCAAAATAGTCTATTTCATTTGCCTCGTATAGATCATTCGGAATGAAATGTTGCGAGCTACAAAGTAACCGTTGCGCCATCGATTCTGCCGAAATGACAAAGCGGAATTAATTCCTTTAATTACTGCTTTAACTTGATACTTTACGTATAATTTTTAAGTCGCATCGGAGAATTCTCGGTCGGGCGTACGTGCCGTTTAATCTCACGTTCGTTTTTGTGTTTGCATTTTTCCTCTTCTAGCACGATAATTGGCACTGCATACTTACGCACGTCAGATTTTTTGAGAGAAAAACCTTAACTGCTGAAATAGTTTAACTTTGAAGATATTTTGGCTCATCGTGACAAATTGCCGTCACCCCAGTAAACACAAAGTAACAGAATAATGTAACGTCAATGCTAAAATTTCCCACTTAATAATATAACTACAATGTAATATGTTTTGTATACAACAGTTATATTGTTGAGTAGGAAATTTAACATTGATGTTATATTACTGTTACTTTGTGTTTACTGAGATCATTATATTTTAAATGAACGAACAAAATAACGAGCGATTTCTCGTGGGGAGACAATTCGCATTCCGTTCGTTCCATGCTTGCAAGATAATTATCGAATTGCGAGAAAAAAGAGCGGTCCACAAAAGCTCTTGCGTCAACGCGCCGCGACCGTTTCGATTTACGCTTGCATCAAACAATCGGAAAATAACGCTCGTCGCACGAGGCAAACACGATGTTGCATGCGGTTTCATTTTAACAAATACAGATGACGAAATAAAGGCGCATCCCACAATAACTCGGCTCGAAGTCGTTATACAGATTTTCGCGTCTTTATTCAGGGACGCATTCGAAATCTTCGACAAATACAAGAATCAGAGTTTGGAACTTATGGTTAAACATTGAGGAAGAATTGTGAACAATTTGCACATTTGCTCTAACGCTGATCTAACGCGAATTGTTCAATCAAAACAAGTTTTATGATGACAACAAAGCCGCGAAACTCTCTCGAACGAGCTCGGAAATGTTTGAGCGATGACACAGCGCAACTCACCCGCGTTCGAGTGCTCTTGATGCAACACATACAATACAGCGGGATTTAATAAACTCGTTCGCTGCGTCTTTAACATCACGCGGCTCTCCCCTGTGCACTGAAAAAAAAAAGATTGGTTATAATAATCCAGTCTTAATAAAATAAAAGTTACCAACAACCTCGGTGAAATAATTTCAACTAAACGTATAGGTCATTATGACAAAATAATTATTACAAATAATTGTAATAATAATAATAAAATAATTGTTACAAAAATAAAATGTTCATAATTATTATCAAAATGTTTTATTATTATATTTAATTATACTAACTAAATATTTCAAAAATTGCATTACTAAATGCATCTTATAAATTTACCTAGAATTTTTTTTCAGTGTGGTGACGTTAAGATACACATCCCTCTCGACGAGATTTGACAAACTCGCTCGCCGCATTTTTAATATTGCGCGGCGCGTCTCATCCCCGTTTGCGATCTCGAAGTGCCTTTTTTTTTATGCAATTCAAGGAGACTTAATTAATGCACGCCGTGCATATTTAACGTCAATTATCATCGGTATCGTTGCGTCAATTAGTAAGTCGGAAGCATAAGCCGCCGTAATTCTGTTAGTCTGCGTAAATCTTATTATCTTCTCCCTCTATTTCAAGTTAATGTCTCTGCATACATGTGTCTAGGTAACATTGTTTAAAATAGTTTGATAGGAAAATAACTGAATGAAAGGAAACCGCCGTTATCGTTACGTACGTTGCAGCTTACAACATGCATTGCTGATTATCGTATAATTATACACTGAGAGAAAAATATAGTTACTTTTACCCAACCACCATTTTATAATATTTCTAACAATAAATATGATTAGCTTAACTATATACCTTATTATGTTAACCATAATTATTATTAGAAATATTATAAAATTATGATTGGGTTCAAAAGTAACTATATTTTTCTTTCAGTGAAAGAAGAATCAGATTTTTAAAATATATTTTATAGTGTTTTTAAAATATGTTTATATTATCTTTATATCATACGAGAGAAACACACACGGTCGGCTACGTAAATCAGTTGTTTAAGATTATATTGATCATGTTGATTGATATAATAATTTTAGGATCGCAATCTGACACGTGTCGAATTTGCGTCATACGGAATAGGTAAGATTTAATTTACTTCCGAGCGATGATGCGTGCAATGAATCTTTATCAGTCGGATATTGCGTTCAATTAATGAAGGCGTGAAGTATGTACACGCACTTGTGTAACCTGTAATGACGTCCATATATTTACTCAATTCTGATCGGCGTGAAAAGAGTCGATCCATTAATACCGCCGGCTCTTCCCCTTGAGAGATCGCACACACACACACACACACACACA
>JAJVSH010000052.1:48478-91745 GCA_021460005.1 Tetramorium alpestre
ATGCAGGGCCGCGCGCTTCTCACTCACTTGTTCATTGAAAAATAAAGTCGTATATAAATAGTAATAAGCAATGAACAAGTGAGTGAGAAGCGCGCGACGGCCCTGCATACCACATGGATAAACGCGCTTATTCGTTAAGTTCAACCTGATCGCCTGCGAAAACTACTTGTCGGGTGGAATTTTACAAAAGGAAAAAGTTGTTCCTTTTATCATAAAGTATCACGCCACGTGCACCGAATGCGTGAATTTACGGACATCCTGTATATATATATATATATATACTGGAAATATGCACCTTTATCGTGAAGAATTACTGCTAAATGGATCACCGTCCGTTACGAAACGCATTGTGCGTTGTTTTAATTTCACAATTACGCACGAAGACGGACGTAAGAAAATTTTGGCGTGCGTAATCAATTTATGAGCGTGACATATCATTAACTTTGTCGGTTTATCGAAAGAAACAAAACGTATTATAAATGAATATCCTTGAATGTGGATGCATGCTTGTTTATAAAACAATCTATTTTCTGCTCGAATCTTGCACGAATTCTCACGTGGAATGCTCGCCGCTTGCATGTGATATAGCCCGAGTACATGTTCACGGCGAATCGCAGGTATCTCAGGTTTTACGTAAAAAGAATCCAACTTCAGATGTTTTATCGTTAAGAGTATCGTATTATTATTGGATAATGTTTCTCAGCGAATGAATTCAGAGGAACTTTTGCTCTTTAGAAAAGGAGACCAAGGACCATGGGACGAAGGAAGGTACCGCGGATTTTGAGAGCGCTATGGAGATATGTGGTAAGTCGTTGTGCGATTCTTAAATAATAATATATAATTAAATAATATATTATAGTTACGCAGTTTTCAATCTTAGTAAATTTTGTCGAAATCATCCGTAGGAAACGGAAGGTATCAATACACTTTTCTGCTGGTTTGCGGCGTGATGTTCATCTGCGTCGGCTGCCAGTATGGGGCGAACGCGTATATCTTGCCGTCAGCCGAATGTGATCTGAATATGAGATCCGAAGAAAAAGGACTGTTGAATGTCGCCTTTCTCATAGGTAAAGTATCCCGAGACTCATCTATAAATCGCAGAGCTTCCTAAACTCATGCACTTACGTTCAAACGCGCGATTGCGACGTACTTGCACATTTTTTAATTCCCAGAACTTACCTCGATCGGCGTTAAAGTCTCTTTATCTTAACGACGAATTAAGCATTGACTACGCGGGCGAGTTTTTTCTGTCGGTGTTGTGCCCACTCGGCACACAGATCAAAATTAATCCGCCGTCTTCCACTCTCGCGCGAGTGAAACCTCTCTACTTTATCGTCGCGTAGCCGCAATTAGACATGACCAGAAAATATAATTTATGATCAAATCAATCTTGTTAAGAGCAACATTCAATTCTCGTTCTGTTATCTATAACGCTGGGAGATGTCGAATCTATAACATGCTATTTAAATTTTGTGTAAAGAATTTTTGAAAACATAATAAGATACATTCCTCGAATTATAAATGATATCAGGGATATAATTTAAATAATTCACAACTACAAATTAATAGCTTTTAAAGCCGGAGCTGAGTTTTGTCTGCTCAAAATTATTACAACTAAATATGCACAAATTTACAAACGTTTCGTCTATCCGCAATGTAAAATTAAATAAATTATAATTTAAATTTTTCTTAAAATAATATAGATTAATTAAAATATGTTGTTTAATTCACGTATGTACGATCGCTTCAGGTTCGACGTTCAGCGCTCTTTTCTGGGGAATCATCGCGGGTGCCTATGGAAGAAGAAATCTCCTGCTGCTAAATCTCTTCGCCGACGGCTTCGTTACACTGATTGCGAGCTTCTCGCAAAGCTTCAAGCTACTGCTAGTGTTCAGAGTCATAAGCGGATTCTTGTAAGTACAAGTAATGAAACTGCGTGTATATGTGTATGTTCTAATTGTATCTTCGATACAATTTTTTGGGCTATTTTTAGAATGGGCGGACCGGGTTCCTTGGTGTACATGTACCTCGGCGAGTTCCACGCGGAAAAATACAGAGCGAAGAGCATTTGCTTCCTGGGCTTTTTCTTCACTCTTGCTTGGTTGATATTGCCTGGTAATGATTCTCTTTTTTTAACATTGTCAATCAATACAAAACTCAAAACTGCGTTGTTTCTTTAGAGAGTGCGTTAAACAATTAAATGTGACACAACGCTAAAATATTTAGGCTATCGCAATATTATACAAGGTCATTGATTCGTTTCATTCAGGTTTAGCATGGATAATCATACCATTGCCAATATCCTTCGAGTTCTACGGCATCCAGTACAATTCCTGGAGATTGTTTCTTGGCGTTATCAGCCTGCCAATTTTCGCTATTGCCGTTGTAACTCTAATGTATCCGGAGAGCCCGAAATTTCTGGTGTCGCAAGGCAAGACCGCCGAGGCTCTCGCGATTCTCCAAACGATCTACGCGGTGAACACCGGGCACGATAAAAATGACTTTCCGGTAAGTATCGAAGAAATAATTTTTATTTTTTGTATCGTCAGATTTAACTGCGAATTATGTTGTTCTTTCTTTAATTAATGACATATTTAGGTGAAGGAACTTCTCTCCGATGCCGTATTCGAATTAGAAAACAGCAAGGCACCGTTGTCCTCGTCGGATGTGCTGACGGAATTGCTAAAAAATATTTGGTGGCAATTGCGCACTATCGGATCGCCACCTCTTTTAAAATATGCTTGTCTCTTGTGGACGATTTATTTCGCAAACATGTTTGGGTAAATATCTCTTTAATTTTTCAACTTTCGAAAGATTCGTATCTTCAATATATTTTGTTTAAAAACCATTTAAAGAGATCAAGCGATTTCGTATAAAATTTTATGAGCAAAAAAGATTTTCATATATTAATTACACATTTTTTGCTTATCTTTATATTTTTATATGTTATATTATATTAACAATTTGACTGTTAATACAAACAAACAAAATACTGTTTAATAAAAAAATACATATGTTGCTAAACTGCAAAAAGTATTTTCTATCTTTTTCGTTAAATATGTTTAGGTACTACGGCTTTAATCTCTGGCAACCGGAATTGTTCAATCGCTTCGAGAATTATCACCAATCGCATCTGAATGCGTCCGTGACGGTCTGCGAGTTGATACACGACACGCAATTAAATCGCACTGTTCCAGAGGAACTTTTTGTGGTTTTGGCGAACGAAGTCACTACGGAGTGCAAGCCGCACATAGACGAGCGGGTATTCATCAACTCTCTGACGATCAACGCCGTTTGCCTGCTCGGCAATGTCGCTTCTGGGTATCTAGCAAATCGAGTTGGTCGTCGAACAATGCCAGGTAAAGACGAAAAACAGTTTCTTAATAATATCTGTTAAATATGTTTGAATGTAAAATTGTTTGTAATTTTTTTCCTTTGATTTTTTTTTTTCTTACAAGAATAAAATTTTCGACAATTTCTTTCCAGTGACCACGATGCTGATATCTGGCGTCGCTGGCCTCGGTATTTACTTCGTGAGATCCTCGGTGCAGATTCTTATAACCGCGTGCGTATTCTCTCTGATGGTGGCTACAGCAAATTTCGTAATTACCAGCATTGCGGTCGACGTCTTCCCTACGCACGTGTCCGCCGCCGCGGTATGCATGATGGTGTGCTTGGGAAGGTTCGGCGCGGTGGCGAGTAATCTGGCATTCGGGATGCTGCTAGATCTCAGCTGCGAGATTCCGATATTCTTGGTGGCCGGTGTCACTATATGTAAGTATAACAAAATGTTTATTTCGAAAAACTTTGATAGCAATTTTGATGATATAATATCAATATTATATCGCCCGAAGAATCACCTTGATTGTTTCATTGTTGGAATTTACCGAATATCTTTCCTAAAATTTAGATTTGTCGGAATTAATTAAGCGTTAATTTAAGAATTTACTTTATTATTTAGAATTTAGGATTTATTTAATCAAATAAAATAAAAAAATCCGCGAAGAGATAAAAATATTAACAATTGATCATTTTCAGTTGGCGGATTGTTGTGTTTCCTAATACCGAGCAAGGAAAAGAAATGAATGTCGACATTCAAGGAATAGACATATTAAATATAAGAAGAGAGCAATCTCAGAGAGCAAGAGAAGTATTGAACGGAGTGTTTCGTGTTATTCTTTCACCAGATGTGCGGTTTACGTGAAGTCTGAAAATACGCCTGAGAGTGCCCACTGATCTGTAAATAATAATTATAAGCGACCGACGAGCTCTCAGTTTTTTTGCACTCGCACAAAAGTCTATGTGCCTTTCGTAATCGCGCGTCAAAACGTTTAATGAAATCACACAATCGCTCAGCGATTTATTTCCAAGTAATTTACTCCGAGAAATAACAAATTTCTTGATATTCGTTTAGTTACTAATAGTAAGAAGTTAAATGACAAGTCATTTTTTTATCAGTCATTAACTTCATGTCGTAAATGACGATCTGATTTCACTGATCGGTGATACATTCCATATCGTTTCATTACGATCTGAGGTCGAGTACTTATCGATTAAGTCATTTGTAAATAATTATTTCAATATTTATTATCCATCGTATATTGTATATGCAAGTAGCATGTAATATGCCGCGGACGCGTCACACACAACGAAGCAGATATAAACGAGCGATCCCTCGTCGCGATAATGCCCATGTTAGAAATAAAACGTACGATAAAGGGAAAAGGCAATTTTAATTGTCGGGCGCGGTACAAAAAAAAAAAGAGGGCGCGACAACCATCTGGGATACCATGGCCGAGGGAGGCACGAACTGACGCATAGCAAATACGCACTAATCATCGCGTGGCGAATGGAAAATACTTATCTACCATCTCTTAAGCGAGACGGATTAACTATCGTTTCCTGGTAAGCCCCGCAGGAGTTTTAGGATTTAATCACCCGACGTTTATGGCGTACCTATCATAAAGCGTGCGTTAAAACCACGTCAGTTCCCCGACGGTAGTGTTACCGTAAATAATACTACGCACCATTCATCGAGAACTGCCGATTTATTATCGTCACGTCATGTGCCGATATAATTAGATTGTTTTCTTATGCGGCTAATATCTTTTCGAGAAAGCTTTTTTCCCCCGCCGCGAAGTGTCTTTTTATGGCAAGAATCGTCAAGTTAAATTTCTCTTGCGAAAACGTTACAGTTTTTTCGCTGGGAAGAAATTAGAATAATCTATATATCGTGTAACATATATGATGTACAATGATATTATTATGTATTTATAATAATAGATTTTTTTGTTATTATTACTGAAGAGATTCAAAAGTAGGATGTGGTGTTGGTGATTGACAACACGTGAGATACAAATCTGCAATTTCGTATATTTGTTTTATTTCTTTTTCGTAAAAATGAGTGGAGAGAACTTCCTTGATCTTCGATACACGATCACGTTCGCTCAGTAAGCGTGGTTACCTCGTCTCGGAATCGAATATAATGATATTGAAAATAATATATTGTGAGTTCTCAGGAGTTATCTAATAATATCGTTATTTCGTTACGCTATTCGCACTTACTCTCGGTACCTGCTTTCTTTATTATTATTCGTTACTACCATTCGTTATTACTATTATCGCCGTCGCCAACGACGTAATACATAATATATACATAGTATGTATAATATATATGCGTATGCGCGCGCGCGTATGCGTACACACCTTATGTACAATATATACAGCGTTTATTTCGATTCTTCGTTGTGCACTCCTTCCGCACCGAGATTACACGTATAATATATCTATATATACTTTTCTTTGTTGCGTATATCTTATTGCGCGTGATTCGAAAATGAGGAATCGCGGTGTCCGATTAAAAGCTCTTTCATCCGTCAACGTCGTGAATATTAAAGCGAAACAACGATCTCCGCTTGTCGTGACTCGATTCGGAAATCATGTAAAGAGAATAGTCTAGTCGCCGAGCGATACCGTCGTCGTGTTCACATCGACGAATTTTGAAACTGCCAAACGGAATTACATGTTACAAAAAAAAATAAAATAAATAATTAATATCTAAAAATCTTTACTCTGATCCTTATCTCCTTTCTTCTTAGACTCGTACTTTCCAAATGTCATTATCGTAGAAAGACTCGATAATTTTTTCAGAATTTTCTTCGAACGCAAACGACTAGAAATGTGTTTCTTTCTCTGAGTCTCTAAATTCGTCAACGAGAGTTTGCGACGTATTTCGATTTCCGGCGAAAGTCCGCTCGACATCGTCCTTCTGGCGAAGGACGAATTCATTTATCAATTTCGCGAGATTACGATTTGAGGCGACCGCATACAGGAAAAATAATCTAAGTCATTTTATAAAGCGCGTCTTTCTACTTCCCAACTATTTGAACTTTCGAAAAGCACAATATCTCGTGGTAAGGCACTATTTGTTTATTCATTACGTCCTAACGGGCGTAGGGTGTACCCGTAGAACGTAGGACACGGCAGGAATCATTGAAATTCGTCTAAATACGTCAAAATCTTTTCTTTTTTTTTTTTTATCAAATATCAGTCCAGCCGGTACATATCGTTAATTTAGAATGAAGAGAGGACCAACGAGTTTGGAAGGAGGAAAGATACGTACGAGCCGGAGGGCTCCCTCCGGCTTTTATCCTTTTCATTTTTTTTTTCTTTTGAAGACGGGCAGTAATACCGTATCAATGCTGACGAAGCGCTTACAGTTACTTATCCATAACGGTAGTGTTTACCGATTACGCGTGATAACCGCTAACTGTCTCTCTCGTCTCTAAACACTAATTAAATGTAACAATGAACGGCTATGTAAAGGCACTATGTTTCACAGACGTAGGGTCCTTATAGGGAAATCAGCTGCCTTCATTCGTTCGTGTATGCGATTTTACCTTTGGCTCGTCGTGCGTTCTCCGCCTCCGTCCCCGAATATTCTCCGCAAAAACGAAAAAGAGAATACCGGAGCAATGAAAATACCCACTCCTGGTTTATTGTCACGTGTTTTCTCGTTCTCTCCGCGCGACCCAAAAAAATTTGGTATCGGAACTCAGATCGCGACGATAAACGCGCGTCAATTAACGTGAGACTCGCGACTCGAAGGCATCTAATCTCGCTAACGAGGAACTTTCGTATTGCATGTCCTATACGGTTCAAAGATTTATTTAAATCTAGCCCACAGACAGACGTGGAGTGGTCGATCGGCCAATAGCAGTTATGAGTTAGTAGACGCTAGAAAACGGTTCTAATTGTCGTTCGGTCGTTAACATTAGTGTTATTACTCTCTCGTTATTACTACTACTGGATAATGGCACGTCGCGTCGCCCGAGAGAAACGGTAACTCGTCGAACAAGTGGCCGGGCTCTTTTATTGGCGAAAGCCAATCGTTCCGTTTGAGATAAATCTCGCAACGGATAGGCGTAAGAATAAATTATTCTTAATCGAAAAGCTCAGTCTTGCTTGACGCGCCTCGGATAGATAGACAGTCATTTGCCGAACAATCCCCCTCATCACGAGTTAACAAAGGCAATGCCGTATCAATCTGTATTAGATGTACATTAACTTTTATTTAAAAAAAAAAAAGCATTGAAAAATGCCTTATGAAATAAAAAATATCATTTAGAAATTAAAAAAAGGTACTAATATCATTTTTAAATGAAAAGGTTTGCCAATCGCGGAAATAGAGAAAATAAAGGGCAGAACGTCAAGATTAATTAAATAAAAGATAGAAAAAGTGGATTGTGAAAACAAGGGCGAAATGACAAAGCGCGAGGGACGCTGAAAGGAAAAAGAACGCAAAAATGAAGAGGTAGAGTGAAAGAAGACAATCCATGCATTAGATGAATCTATGTTTCAGTCGAAATGCAAAAACGTTTCACGCAGTATTACGAATGTACACAACAGATGTATTTAGTCTTTCTTATTAAAAAAAAAAAAGAAAGAAATCGTCGATATACAGGGTGTCCGTAAATTCGCGCATTCGGTGCACGTGGCGTGATACTTTATAATAAAAGGAACAACTTTTTCCTTTNGCAAAATTCCACCCGACAAGTAGTTTTCGCAGGCGAGCAGGTTGAACTTAACGAATAAGCGCGTTTATCCATGTGGTATGCAGGGCCGTCGCGCGCTTCTCACTCACTTGTTCATTGCTTATTACTATTTATATACGACTTTATTTTTCAATGAACAAGTGAGTGAGAAGCGCGCGGCCCTGCATGCCACCTGGACAAACGCGCTTATTCATTAAGTTCAACCTGCTCGCCTGCGAAAACTACTTGTCGGGTAGAATTTTGCTAAAGGAAAAAGTTGTTCCTTTTATCATAAAGTATCACGCCACGTGCACCAAATGCGCGAATTTACGGACACCCTGTATATTACATTATTCGCATTCTGAGCTTCCTTCTTGTCACTTAGATCAGTGTAAACTCGTACTTTCGATAAATTTTACGACTACAAAAATTTACGAAAATCATCGAGAAACCTCAAGGATTTCCCGCCGCACTTTATATACTATGTACAAATACAATCTATAAGTAACACTTTTCGTATCTACGGACATTCCGAAAAAGACGAAAGGCAGAGCAGTATGAAGAATGTCGGCGAGATTGTGACAGCGAAAAAATATAGAGTTCGATTACATATAAAAATTATTACCATCCAAACAGACGAGGAACGAAACACCGCAAGATTTTAATTCACACAAAAGATTCGGCGGAAAAGAAGACAAATACCGCGAAACAAACGTGGCGCTTACTTTCTCGTCTCTTTCTCCGGCAAGTCATTAAACAGATTTATTATTGCGAGTTTGCTATTGGGCTTTCTGTGTGAGCGTAGATCTGTTTTTCCTCTTTCAAAAAATTTCGCGTCTTTTTTTGTTTTATAGAGGGGGGGGGGGGTACATTAACATTACACGATTTTTTCGCGATCGTTTTTCTCTTGAAATTCCCGAGACAGAGGAGAAGTCGCTCTCGCGTTTATTGCGACGAGGCATGTCGTAGGGGGAGAAGAAACCCGGGACGTTCCCGCGGCGGTATTTACGTCGTAGGACTGTCCTACCATTAATTTTAGAGTGCGCTTTCGTAGGTTCCTTTTTGTTTCTAACGTGGCGACGACCACGGCGGTTCTCCGTCGGATGCTTGAGCGCGATAAAACGAGCACAAAGAGGTACAAATATGAATCATTACGTATTTCGTATGCGTGTATTATATGCCGCGGCTTATCTGCGAATCGACACAAATTACGTTCATTACCGTGCTAAATTGACTCCCCGAATTATATTATGTATATTTCTTGTCAAGTAATTTACTATTTTTTTTTTTTTCTAAATCACATTTTCACGGTCGTCTTTTCGAATTATTGCAAATTCAACGTTGGCAGAAAACATGAATGTAGGGACGCGAATGTCATTGACAAATATTGATACCTCGAGTTTAAGACAGTAATGCGGGGACAGCTTAAATTACTTGTAATCGGATTCCCTCAAGGAACACGGTCGAGACATGCCTCGTAAATCATCAAGTACCGTCTTACGTTGCACGGACAGAGGCACGTAATATCGTTTCAAACGCGTTCCAAGACGGTGCGCGCGTTCTTAATTGCGACACAAGGGGCGAATAGATGGGCCTCGACCACAACAACGTATCGGGGACTGTGGGGAGAAAAAGGACTATACGAAAAGCAAGTCGAAATCGCCCAAAGTGAACAATCTGCTGGCGGACGTCCTCTCGTTATAATTATTTTCGCCAATGATCCAATCCGACTGTCGCTCTTTCTCATTCTCTCTCTCTCTCTCTCTCTCTCTCTCTCTCTCTCTCTCTCTCTCTCTCTCAATCTTTCTTTCTCTCTTTCTCTCGCTACAGTTAGCTACCTATGAACATCATCTTTTTGTATACGTCTCTATATACATATCAATATATAACATTTAAGCGGCGTATACGCATCACAATATATCGTTTCTCGTAGCTCTCAATCCGTTCAATCGTTATTACAAAGTAACGACCACTTTTACGTCCGATAAAAGCGGTAGTACGAAAGTAAACTAATGGTCGAAAAAACTTACGGGTCGATCAGTCGATTGTATATATTGTATACGTGTGTTTTTATGTTCACGTGTATGTGTACGTGTGTGTATGTGTAGCGCGTAATGAATGAATACGTATGACTGGTACATGTTTACATCGTATGCACTTAAACACATTGTTCTGAACACCGTGTACGCTCTTTCCTTCTTTTTTCAAGTTTATTCGTACGTCTACAGAGTATATAAAAAAAAAACGACCGCATATATGTATGCGTCCCGTGTACAATCCTCTTAGTGGAGAGTCTCTGCGCATCGAAAGCCTGAGGCGTGCGTAGCGACGTTCAGAAGAAAACAAGAAGCAACGCAGAGGCGATCCTTCATCTCGGTCGAAAAACATTTCGACGGCTGGGCCCTCGCGAAATTAACGACGCCCGTTTCTCATTTCCGATGCGCAGAATCCCTTCCGCTTAATTAACCGTTAATTACGCTAACGTATCTCGTTTCTCTCTATCTCTGTTGTCTCGCTGGCTTCGCAATCGTAAAAAAAAAAAGGAAGAAAGAAAAGACTCGCGTCGAACTCTTATCACAGTACATCGTATTACTGTAGTACAAAGCTCCGGATAAGGAGGGGGCATATCATTTTTTTTTCTTTTTTTTCGTGCGAAACGAGCTTGGCACGTGGCGCACTTTTGTCTCCCGAGAGTACGCGCTGCACCAAGGAGGGAAGCTGGGAAGGCACAGTGTATGTACATGTACTATACGTATGTACAGCACCGAACGACGATCGGAGATGACACACCCGGGACTCGTGGGCACGTCGATCATTTTCGGTTCTCAGACCGATTGTACGCGTGACTCTTCGACTCAGTATTGTCCCCTCCGAGACGTAGGATTCATCGTAGAACTTATGCTACTGCGACAGGCATAATTTTCAAATTAAAATTAATAAACGAGACATTTACTTTAATTATAAAATAAAAAATATGAATAAAAATTGATCAGTTAATATTTATTTTGTTATAACATTCCGTTTGTTCTAGGTATTTTTGATGTTCTAAAAATGTATCTTAAATTTTGCAATCTGTACAAAAACTTGTAAAAAAATTTGCACAATTTAAATATACATCAAACTCACATAATTATTTTTACAAAAGTCTTTAACGTTTAGTTTAGTTTTTAAATGTTAATCTATCTTCTCTCGTCAATAACATAAGTTCTATTGAAATGTAACGAGTGCGGATAAATTTATGATAAGTCTGTTTATAACTTACCAAAAATTATCAAGGCACAGCTGGGTGTTCAATTATTTTCTGCTATGTTCAGTTAGCTTCTTTATGAATTGTTGTCATTATTAAATACCGATAAACTCCGCGTTCTGAATCTCAATATTCTTTGAATATCTTCGAATGACTGACAAAGTGAAGGGGATTATCCAAAAAACCCTTTTCAAAGACCGATCGTGATGTAGACACTCTTTATCTACGTTCTCTTTCTCGTCGATGTTACTCTTTTTGCTTCATGTTTCATCTTGACAAAGACTAAGAATTTTTCCCTGCCAGGCTGAATTCAGAATCCACACGCGCGAATTCACGAGCCGGCGCGCGTAGACCGTAAACATAAGTGACTAGACCTATCGGAAGCCCGACTCTCTCTGCTTCCTCTGTCGGAAATTGTCACACGAATCTCGAGAATAACATCGACGCTTTAAGTAATTAGAGAATAAAATTAAAAAAGTGGAGATAACTACGAATCAAACGCACGTTTCGTAAAGAGATCCCAAGTCCCAGTTCGGGTGAGTCTCGATGTGAGTCTCTCCGTTCGTACGCGCTCGATGAACACGCTCGCGAACGATCTCCGCTCGCTCCCATTTTTCGTTCTATTGACGAAAAACGGAACGTTGTTCCTAAACGTATTACTTTGACGGCGTGTACTTTGGTAAGACTGCTGGGGTTATTGGGGCGACCCTGGTACGCGCCGCTGAGGCTCGCCCCCGGCGTACACACACGTGTTCGTTTTATTTATTTATTATTAACACAGCTCTCGCTAGGACGGAGCTAAAGGCCACGGTCGCCGTATCATTATCACCGATTCTCTCGTAGAACAACGATGACGATGACGACGAAGAGGAGCAAAAGGCGCGAGTTGAGGACGAGACTTGACAATGCTTTTCGGCCCGGTCAGCCTTGGGGATGATCACCTGCACGGCGCCAGGAGTATCTCAAGCCAGCACGGGCAGGAAGTGACTTCCTGCCGCGAATACTTGGGTCCCCAGCCCTTGGCGAAGCTGATGCGGACGGAGTTGATGTCGACGGGGCCGGAAGCGGTGAAGCCAGCGGCCTGACCGCCGCCGCCGCCGCCGTATGGAAGCTGCAAAATCTTGGCGCGATCAAAGATGTTGAGGCAGAAACCCGGCGGCACCCGGTAAACCAGCAGCGTTCTCGATTCCGGGTCGTCCAGAGTGGGCGAGTTAACGAAAATCGGACTCTCCGACCGATTGTACGCCCATACACCGTCCGCTTCTTGGCTGAGCGTTAATCCTGCGACAGAAGAAAACAAAGTTTTCCTTATTCATCACGTTTCTAAGATCTTTATGAACTTAATATTATCGTATACTGTACTAACAATAAGTATGAATATACAAAACATTCTTAGTTCTTCATCGCACAATCTATATTTATACTATTTTCAAAGAGAACCAATAATAGTTTACATCTAAGAAATTTATTTAGTTAATTTTTTAATGTCTTGCCATCTGCTTTACGGAAATCGATATTTTATTGCAATTTATAACACGTTTTGAAAAGAGAGAATTGTTACAAAAATCATCTATAAACTTATATTCGATATATATTTCCTTTTGATAAAAAAAAACCTCTGCGTGTGAGAGAAAAAGGATATACTTTATTTTTGATAGAGATACGCAAACAAACGCAAAATAAATCTCTAATATCATTAATGGACCTATAGAACAATTTTTTAAAGCAAAATGAAAAATAAGAACCCGAGCACATTCTTCAAAAACGGATAATGAATAGGTCTCTGGAAAAGAAGAACTTACCGAGGCCGATTTTGCTGCGTGTACGCTGGACCGCAGGCGATGCAATGTGATTTTCGGCCAGAGTCGCCAGACAGAGGCCGTCGCCGTCGTGAAGGGAGTCGAAGACATTCACCGTCGATGGTTCCACCGGATACAGACGACCGACTCGACCGCCCAGTTCCCAGTACGCCAGGGTGCACCATTCCCTCTGTCCCATCTCACCTGCGAGAAAAAAAACAACGAAAACATTTAAGGCGTGAAAATTGTTAATCTGCATCATGCGGCAAGCGTCGTTGTTGCTTACCGTCGATTATGAATGGCATTACATCGTTTGCGTTTATGACCCATTAATGTCCGGCGTTTGTTTCAATGCTCTGCCCTTCGCAATCCTACATATTTGCCATTTGTGATTTAAAGAGCGGTAATGGGTACAATTACAGAGTCACGTATATTAACTTTCTCCTTCCAAAATACGCGATCGAGTCATGTTAAATAAATATGCGAGTCTTAGTTCACTGTTCATTTCTACTAAAAAATGCATAATCTGATGCTAGCTTTAGAAAAAAGTGAAAAATAAGTAAATTAAATCGAGATTACAATTACCGAGATTAATCCGCAATGGTAGAAATGGGCAAAACATATTGTATATATAATATTAGAAGAGACCACATACAAAAAAATTCTTTAAATATTTTGCAGAAGATCCTGTTTTTTCCAAGTTTATTTCTTATTAATCCTTTGCGGTCGTAGGTCGGAATTACTTTAATTCCGAACAACACACATCTAGTTTAGTCAAAAAAATATCGAGATCTCCGCTATTATAATATTATTGTTAGCTATTCCGCTATTGCCAGCTATTTCGAAAAAAAAAAGATTAAAGGTTTTAGGCTCTCCCAATGTCAGCTTATCGCCACTATTTAGAAACCGTTCTTTTTTCTGCGCTCACACATGTGAACGACCGTTGAGCATAGCCCGCCATACGATTAGAAAAGGCATTAAGTACAGAAGACAGCACAGGATTATGACCTCAAAGGGCCAAGGCCATTGTGGTCCTTCGTCTAATCGCGTTCGTTGAAAAGTAATCGTCGTAGACGCGGGATTTTCCGAATTGTTTCTCCGCCGGATGTCGACGAGACGATCCCCTTTCGAGGATCCTTTGTTAACGAGTGGTCTTTTCCGGTAAAGAGGTTTACCGCAGGGAGAAGCTGCAGGCGGCGTTACAAAGGAACGCCGGCAAGTCCCACGCTTTTCGTCGTTACGGCGTCTCCGGCGGCGACGTCGTCGCCGCCTGGGATCGGCGCCAGGATCCCGCAGGCCGGACGTAGCGGCCGGGCAAAATAAGAATTCAGGTGGAGGAAGGCGCACAAGGTGCACCGCATGAATCGTGCAACGCTCAAGAGCGCCCGATTTGTTGCGAGTCCAGAATACAATGACACGAGATGGTCACGGATGTCAACACGATCACGGTATTAACATTCGACATATCGGCACGTCTCGGTCAATGACTTGGGAAAATCTACGATTTCCACTATTTTCATCGATTAACATCGATTAACTTAAAATTATGTTCATTCAATATATTTAATAATTATTTTCACCTCTCTAATAATTATTTTAATATTGAGAGTCTTTAATTAATATTAATCATTTATTTAAATTCTTTTCGCTTTTAATATTTGATACTAAATATTATTTTCATTCTTTGCATTTGTATTAAATATTTAATAACATCTAATAATGTATTTTAATATTGTGAGTGGCGTTACATTGCACGAAATGTAAACATGGAATGTAAATCGAGATTGTAACTCTTTATATAATATTATGTAACTTGAAGTCACACACACTCATATATCTGTTTTTTAAGTTATGTTTCTTTTTTGCAACAACTTAAGCATTTTTATTCTAAATATTAAACCATTTCTTTATAAATATAAATTACAAAATTGCAAATTAATTTTTAGTTTTATCTAAAGGTTAACGTTTGCAAGTGTCATAATTTTTTTAAACATGAAAAGAATTGGGTTATAGAGAGTTAAGCTTAGAACGGAGAAAACATTACAAATCGCAATATCGATAATTCTCAATATATGTTGTTTTATATCTCATATTTTTATAATGCGATTTCCGTAAACGCGAGATTTTTGTCTTAATTATTTAATATGGCGAACATGCGAAATGGTCATCAATTTGTACTAATGCAATTTCTTGTGCGCTGTTGGACGCAATGTTGAACGATTAATAGACAGTGGTACGTGTCACGTTTAACTTGGCATTAATAAATTCATCTAGAAAGCGATTTCATTCGCTCAATTAGGGAAGAATTAATATCAATTAAATATTTCGACGTCGACTTTTAGCTTGCTTCCTTTCCACCTACGCTCCAACGCGTCGCGACGCTTCAATCTTTTTTTTTTATTGAGAAAAATAAAAAATGACGGAGGGAACAAGCCCATAATGTCCGTCCGATTCGAGTACAATAGAGTATAGCTTGGCTTGATACAGTAGAATAATAAAAAATATGAATACTTAATTACAAATAACGCCAAAAGAAAAGTTATAGGTCTGTCAATACTGTAAACGTCTCAATATCGCGCGTTTTCGCGAGCGAGCAGTTTCGCGTCACCTAGCGCGCAGCTGTCGAAGACGAGACGCCCTCGCACGTTCGCGATCGCTTGCCGATGATCGGTAACGCGATCGACGCCCGGAGTCCCCGGGGATGCCCTCCCAAAGTGAGATGATCGAGGAGATGAGAAAATCCGCCGGATCGAAAGCTCGGTCGCGCGAGAGCACGAAAACGTGCGACGCGACCGAAAACAGCCTTATCGCGAGCGCAATAAACAACGTTCGATCTCGAGGCCCCGCTCGGACATCTCGGGGCTTGGCTCGGCTCGGCTCGGCTCGACTCTCTTTCTCTCTCTCTTTCTCTCCGCGCAATTCCACAGAGCTCTGGCGAGTGTGCCGCTCCGCGGCGCGGCGTCACGCACGAGAAAGAGAAAGATAGGGCGCAGGCGACGGCGGCGACGACAACGACGACGACGACGGCGGCGGCGGCGGGGAATCGGGGGAGCCCCTTGCTTCCACCACAGATAAAAATAGATATTACGAGTTTACCGCGGCGCCAAGATTGCGGGGTATCGCGACGATTACGTCATCGGTAGTAGCGCGAGTGGTTGGAGCAAGGACGCCTGTCGCGTCGCCCGCCGTCGCCAACGTCGTCGTCGTCGTCGTCATCGACGTTCGACGTCGTCGTCGTCGCCGTCGAATTTTCATGTTTATCTGCGATCGTCTGCGGTCTTTCAGCAGTTCCCGGCCGCCGTCGACGCGCTGCGCGTTTTATTTCCCCATCGGGTTTATCGCACCGCGCGGGCCAGAAGCGCGAAATCAACCGCGAGGTAGATACGCCGGATATACAGGGTGTCGCGAGAGGCAACCGTCGTTACTGGAAATCGTCCGGATGTCAGGGGATTCGCTTTACCGTTTCCGATGTTAAGACAGTTGATTCCAAGTGATCGACGAACCCGTCGAGAAGATTTCGCGAGTTTCGAGTGCACGGAAACGGACGATTTAATTCAACACGACGCGACGTTGCTCTCTTTTGTCCATTTCTACCAGTGCAGATTAACTTTAATCTCGGTTTAACTTACTTTTCATCTTTTTCCGATTCTTAGGATTAAAAAAAAGATAGAAAGTTAAAGCGAGATTAAAATTAATTTGCATTGGTAGAAGTAGACATTCGTCGGAATTCTCGATAAAGTTGGTGGAAAAACGCCTTCGAGGATCGCGCCGCCGTCTGTCCTCGAAAGGGGATGGAATCGCGAGGATAACGGCGTTGAGCAGGAAGCGAGCGCGAGAATCACGAGGTGCGTCCCGCACGCGGATACAATAAACGCAGTCACGAAATGTAGGACGCACACAGCGGCGCGGCGGAGCGGCGCATGTAGCTCGGAAAATTGGAAGCAGACTGAAAGCCCTGTAATAAAGCAATTCTGTCGGTTCTCTGAAGATCACGATAAAGAAGCAATTACGGAATTGACTGCAGCTTGCCGCGGCTCTTAAGTGTCCTCATTTCTCTATATACCGAGAGCCCGAGGAGAGAGAGAAAGAGAGACGACGTATTATTTCACGTCTGGCGACTCTTAGCGACGTCCGCGAGTCTTTTATTTTAATTTTCGTAATCGCTCTCGTTTCCAAGAATCTCAGGTCTCGATTGGGAAAAATCTCAATGAAACGGTATGCCCGCGACCGCGCAGCGCGAGAATTATCCGCCGTCCTTTGCGCTGTTAACCGTGCGAAGTTTTGATACATGTTTCATGGCGTGGAGAATTATGATATCCTAAATAAAAAAATTTGTAACTTTTAAATAAACAAAGATTCATGCCGATTAAATAGTATCAATTTATTATTATTTAAGAATTTATCTACAGTTTTATATATATCATCTTAATTGCTTTAGTTTCGTAAATCAATGAAAAGTACTGGAAAAAATCGAATTTATAGTAAGTATTAATTTAAAATACTTTTATTTATAATAAGTATAAAAACCGCTGGAGTACTATACTCCACGCAGATAATAAAGGGTTAAAGAGAAAGATAACTTTAATTTGCTAAATTCTTCCAACCACGCGCAATGCCGGTTTCAGCATAGACTTTTGTAAGGCACTTGTCCAAGACGCGTGAATATTTGACGTTTTGACGTTAATATGAATATACTCTGATGCGAAAATAGGAGTCACATCTCATCACAAGTCATCGAGTCAAATTCTGACTTTGACGAAAGAGACATCTCTCATATTTTAATGTTTTTTTTCCTCATTCTTTTTCAGTGACCTATAATTTTTTAGTGACGCACACACGAGCTCGCGTCAGCGACGAAATAACAAAATGTAAACTCCCGGCGCGATCGGAAAGGATCGGTCTAATGGGCTTAGCGCGGGGAGCCGGTCGCGGAGATATTTATCGTTTGCAGCGTACGCAGATCTCGAGTGTCGACCTTCCCAGCCGCATACCAATCGCCGCGCGGAGCGATACGGGCAAGGTGTTTGCACGGGAGCGTGTGTAAACACGGATGGGAGAAAAATAACGCGCGCCGTCCCCGAGACACGCGACAGCGTCGGCTAAAGTGTCTGGGAGTTTCGTTTGGAATGCGATACCATCGCTGCTGTTGGTGCTGCTGTCTCGCTGCTGCCGTCGCTACCGCTTCGTCGTCGCTCGGGCAGAACTCATACATACACATCCCGTAAGATAAGGCACGTTAAAATCATAATTCGCGGATATAAAATCGAATCCACGATCGCGAGAGGGAGAAAGGGGGGGAGTTGTGTAATATCAAAGAATGGTCGAATCGCCCGAGAAAGACGCCAACTGAATCATCCACTGCAGCAGCGATTGATCATCAATTATTTACAGCGGCGAGAAAGGTGCAAAATTTCCATTTTTAGCTCGTTAATTCTAAAAAAAAAAAAAATGTATCGTTTAGCAAGATAATGGCTCGCGCTTGTCCGGCGTCGAGATCGCGGGTGGCGTCGCGACGCGCGGGAATAAATTCAGAGAGTTAGAAAAAGAAGCGTCTAGCGGAGCACGGGACCGTTCGTAAATCATTGGGGGGGGGGGAGAGGAGCGAGGTCGCCTCCCCGATAATAAATTTCGACGGGAAGCGGGAGCGAGAGGATCAGACGCGGAAGAGAAGCGGAACGGCCGATGTGCCGCGTCGTCGCGGCACTCGGCCCGAAAGCGAATTCCAGGGAGATTGGATGCAATTACTTATCGACGCGCTGCCGCCGCGGGCCGCCGCGTCGCGATCTGCAAGAATAATGCCCGGCGGCCTTCCGACTTCGTCCCCGACGGGACCTGCGTACGCTCCAGGAGAGACGCGACACCCGGGGGACTGTTGTTTGGATCGGCCAGATATTTTACATTCGTAAATTAATTCGGTGAGATTTATATCCGCTGCGCCGCGTTCGATTCGCGTTTCCGGCGAAGCAGAAACGCAAACAGAAAGAGAGAGAGAGAGAGAGAGAAAGAGGGCATTTCCTCTAGCGTCGTTGACTTTGTAGAAAATCAGCACATATTAATATTTGCCTTGAGAAAAATTCCAAAAGAATTGTGCGTTCGTCTCCGATACGAAATAAATATTCAATTTAATTAAGATTTCAAATCGCGGGATCGATAGAAAGAAAATATAAAGTATTCTGTTTTTCAATTTTCCAAAAGTATATCATTTTCGTAAAGATAAAAAAATCGAAATTTTTCGAAAAATTAAAATATAAGGGAAGACAATACTTTTATACTAATTCCTATAATTTTTTAAAAGAGCTGATATCGACATTTCATCTTCATGACGTCGTTTTACGTTCGCTCCGATCGATAAAAGCCAATTGTGAATGGCGCTTTAAATGGATTGCGAGCGACCGATGCAAAGCCATCAGAGTGCCAATGTGTTTTCCCAGTTGGGTCAAACACCCTGAAGCTTAGATAAGGTTCCCAACCTTGGCATGGCCGAGCCAAGTAACTGCGTAACGTAGGTGCACATGCACGACTACGATCACGTCGCTGTTCCGCGCGTTAAAAATCTCGCACGTAAGAAGATAAGCCGCATGCGTCAGTACAAAGCGAAGTGTATGTACAATGTAGGAAAAAACAATTCGAATCTTAAGATTTCGATCTTTCATTCATTGCGATAAAAAAATTGCGGATTGCGTAATTTACGAAATCTTTCACGTAAAAGGAATTATAAGCGCACGTAGAGCGGCTTATAGAATGTAGACACGTAAAAACTTGATTGTATTGTACTTTCGATTACTTTTATCGCGCGTTTGTTCATCGAAAATAAATCGTGCAACCTCTCGAGATCTTGCAGAAAGCGATAAATAACGGCGGCGCAAATACGCGTGACAAAATATCATCTCCGCCTTTTATATTTTCTTTACTAATCCCGTTGCAATCGAGTTTCATAATAATACTTGTTTGCAATCGAAACGCTTTTCTACATTTTCTTCATCAGTCTTTCTTCCAGGTAGATCCGCTTTGCTCGTCGATTCTTAATAATCGTGCAATGCTATCTCTTGAGATCTTCTCACAGAAAGTTACGAGAAATAATGATGATAAAATATCTTCATCTTTTATATCTTCTTTCCTAATCCCGTATCTTTGCAATTGAGTTCTATAACAATACGTGTCTGCAATCGAAACGCTTTTCTATATTTTCTCATCAGTTTTTCTTCCAGGTAAATCCGCTTTGCTTGTCAATAAGCTTAATAAATCGTGCAGCCTCTCAAGATTTCGCAGAAAATCACGAGAAATAATAGCGACGCAAATATGCGTGACAAAATATCATCTCCGCCTTTTTTATTTTCTTTACTATAATCTCATGTCTTTGCAATTGAATTTCAGAATAATGCATACTTGCGATCGAAACGCTCCTCCATATTATCTTCGTCAGCCTTTCTTCCAAGTATAGATCCGCTTTGCTCGGCGATCCTTAGTCTTGACCCTGATTCCCGCGTATCTACGGTCATCTCTATTCCAAAAGGAAGAAAAAGAATTTCGCGGTCCGTTCGTCGCGCGAGGGCACGCGCGTACGGCGCGACGGCGGGGGGACAGGCGCACGGCATCGGGGTCGACGGCTGTACGGTAAAGGTAGTAAAGGCAGCGGCCGTGTCGCGTATATATATCGGCGCTCGGGAGAGAGACGTGACCCTTGTCCTTCAAACGGCCTTTCTACGACCGCGCGCGCGTAGCGCCGTATAGGTGCGCGTTGCATACCTAACGACACGCGCGCTCTCGCGTAGCTCGCAGGAAAGCCGGCCATCGCGACCGCCTCCCGTGCGCGCGCGTGTGCACTTATGTACACGGCGAGCGCAACGAGCTCCAGCCATAACCCACAATTCTCCGCTACCAGGGACGCACTTGCCAAATTCCTCACCTCCGTCGCGGACGTACCGTGACCGCCGAGTCCCACTTGGAAGTCCCGACGAGGACGCGAAACGTCCGTTTATTCCGCTTGCGCGTGGAAGAACATTCGATAATTTGCTTTGGAACTTATTTAAATGAAGGGACGACGCGTGGCGCGTCCTCATCAGTCGACGCGGAGTATCAGCGACATTAATGTTAACGTAACATAACACATGTTGTTATACTACGTTTATATTGTTGAGTGCGAAATTATAACATGAATGTAATGTAACTGATGCTCCGTGTCGACTGGGTCCGTGCTAACGGAGTGATTAGTAACGAAAGGAAGTCTCATATTCAAATCTCGGCCCGCATCCCTCATACAATTTTTAGCGGGAGGTCACGAAGGATCTTTATAGATCTAGGTGACATTGGGGATTGAAGTAGTCCTACTCGCCCATCTTAAACTATTTAAATAAATGTCGCACGAGAAACTTTCTGACGTGATCGTATAATGGAATTTAAATGTATAATTATTACACAATTCCATTGGACATCCTCTCGATTGTCCATTGTAAAATGGGCATCGATTGTTTTCTGCGATTTATATGTATCTAGGAAAGAGGAAAAAATGTTTAATAATGCACCGCATAATGTATATTAGTATATGTATATTAATGTATATTAGTCTTATCTAAATTATTATGAGACTATACTGATCCGCAAAAACTTATTCATGCATTTCAATGTGTATATTGACGGTCGAGAGAGATAACATAATATATATACCTACTCGTTTATGAATATTCTAATTTGATTCACCAGACTGGAGCAAATATATATATTTTTTTCACATGCGTCTTGGTCTCTCAACAACAGCCCGTATTATTTATTGCCCCATTGCATATGCAACGTGTGGCTGGTAGGTTCATTAAAAGGCTAAGAACCGATTTGATCCCGGCGAATCAATCTCCGTGCGAGACGAGACTTTTTACTTCTCCCCGCGAGACACTCGTCTATTTTTGTGCGCCGCGGTAATGCAGCGTTTCGCTAAAAATAGACGCGGTATCCGCTTCCGTATCAGATACCATAACGCGGGACGAGACGACGACTCCGAGACGGGCGCGAGCCCGAGGGACACCCCGTATATACGGTGCGCGCGCGACACACCGCCGCATTATATGCATACACCACAATACTCACACATGCGCGCGTATGTATATACATATATCTAGTTTGATAGGCGAGAGCGAGCGATAGGAACTACGAGTTTAACCGAGCGGTGTTTGCCCGCGATAAGATGCGCGTAGCGCACCAGTGGCGCCTGTGTGCTGTGTACCGAGACTCGGAATTTCAGTATTTCGAAGGCCGCCGGGCGTAATCGCCGGCCAGGACGAGCTTTCAGACACCTAATCCTGCGGCGATGACGCCCAGATTGCGGGGCAGCGCGCCGTGGTAGGGACGGTTCGTTGATACCGAACGAGAGATACCTTTATCTCTTTTAGCTTATCGTTTATTTGTAAATTCTCTATGTCTCTCTACAAGCAAAACCCCATCAAAAATTCTCCCTTTAGTCTGTATTCTTTAGAAGAAAAAAAACCTCTCGTCGTGAAGTTTTCAGAAAGATCGGGGGCCTTGACGAACTTTAGTATCTCCTTTTTTTCTCCTCGGGATTGAATACTAAAATTCTGACGTATCGCTGGCGGTTCTCCGCCTGTAAAAATTGCGCGTAAAGGATTTCGGGCACTCTAATTGGAAGCGCGATAATATAAGTATTCTATCTTCTAAATATTGCGACTCGCAAATATTTACATAACCAGTGGCGCTAAGTTAAGTACGCTTAGATAAATACGTCGAGATATGTACGAATTATCACGCGGAGGCCGTCTGGCTTATTTGCTGCGACAGAAAACTGGTATATACGTTAATAAATACATGTTAAATACACGATTAAATATGATAATATTTCGCTATCGCGAATGTCCGTCGGTTGTGTGTCGCGTCGCTTCGCGGCCGCTTCCTTTGACAGATCGTTACAGACGCGGCACGTTAAACTGGACGCAGGTGCGGCAGAGAATCGTTTTCAACCTCGCGCGTGTAATCGGAAACGAGAGAAGAAACTAGACGACGACTGTAAGACGTGCGGGAAGACCTGCTACCGGCTTACCTTGAGGGAGAGACGCGCGCGAGCGTGCAATTCCTGAAGATCAATGAAGATATACCACCCGTGGCGATCCTTTTCGCGACGAGTCCGCGTTACTTTTCCCCGCGCGGATCGAGAAACCGGGTATACGATTTCGTCGCGTCCGCGAATCGCGTGCGTTCCACATACGTGCCCCGAACGCGTTGAAACTCCGTCGAAGCGTACGTCCGAGTTGCGTAATGCGCGCTGACCTGGTCGCGGGAACGCGGGGATTTCGCGATTCGAAAGCGTTCGCGATCAGAAACGTGTCTCTCCCCGAAATTCCGCGGACGGCAACGCGCACACGTTCCCGTCGATTAGCGAAATTATAGAGAAAATGCGCTATCGCGCATTTCATCATCGCCTCGTAGACGTAAATATCACACAATGTTTCTCATTTACGCATAAGCACCGTTTTCATGCATCGACTGGTAAAATATTATTAACGATATTACACACAGAAAAATATTCATTCTACAGACGAGAAAAGCAATTGCTTATTTTATTTTGTTTAAGTAATTACTTATTTTATTTTTCTTCAACTAAGAATATTTTATTTTTCTTCAACTAAGAATATTTTCTTAATAATAGTTTGAGATATACTCGTTACAAGTTCAGAATATGTTTTAAGTAAATGTGACTTTATGACAGATTTGCGGAAATATAAACTTACTAAATCCTTAGGACAAGTATATTTACTCGTAGGTAGTCTAGATTTTTCTGTGTGTAATTTCCTGAAAAAGCGGCAACATTTTACTTTAACTCGAAATATGTCAGAACAGATTATTAAGAGTGAGAGACCCCGATATCGTGATTTCTACATCGAAATTTTTCGAGGCTATTTCTGGATATCGAGTGGCGGCGCATAGATATCTAAATAGATACTCGTAGTCAAGCACTCAGACGGAATCGATAAAAAAAGAGAGAGAGGGACTCACGTGAGAACATACAGGTATACGTGGGTGAAAAGCTCTCTCTCCCCTGTCAATCGAAACGTCGCGACGCGACGGTATCGGCGGGAGCCACGCGCGTCAGAGAGGCGACGGATGACCGCGTCAGCGAGTCGCCAAGTCGAGGACAGACGCCTTTTAAACGAGACTAGCGGGAAAGGATCGTCCGTCGCGCCGGCGAGGCGCAACGGGCTTGACTTTCACGATCCTATCCACAACCGCGGGTCGGTCGCCGGGCGTTCGAAAAAAATCGCACGCTTTCGCGCGCGACGGCGGCGACGACGACGAGGACGACGACGACGATGACAACAACAACAAAGCCATAAACCGCTTGCTTCCTGCGTCGCGCCGCCCGTCTGGTTCTGAATGCATTACGTCGTCGCCGCCGCCGTCGTCCTCGTCGTCATGCCGAGTTCCGCTCGCGCATGCAAACCTGACACGCGTGGCATAAATATCGGCGGAATAATATCGCCGCCGCGTGAGAGATATTCCGAGAAAACGAGTATCTCATCACTGACAAGAAGCCCGCGACGTAAATTTACGTGTATATGCGTAAAAAGAAATTAGTTATGCTAATAACGATTTATCTATGCGCGAGAGAGTAACGTAGTGATATAATAATGAATGCGAGTTACAAATTGCGATTAAATAGATGTATCTGTTGTGTGAATTATTTAATAGAGAGAACGGCGCGCGCGCGCGCGTATGGACAAAAATAGATTATCGAAGCGGCGCGATGCATTTTATTGAGACTTTGATCGCGTCAGAGTGTCGCCGTGCCACGCGTCGTTGAATAGACGAGATAGACGGATAAAGCTCGCGTTTAAGAATCGCATCCTCCCCGAGTGACCCGCCTACGCGGTTCTACAAAATTACAGCGCGCACGGCGCGTACAAGGTGTTCTCGTTTCTTCAAACTTACACTGAAAAAAATTATGGTTAAAAACGGACTAATCAGAAAAATCTTGTAGGCCTGATCAAATATTTCGGTTATTATAAGTTATAAAGTATTGAGTTTTATTATAATAACCAGAATATTTGATCACGCCTACAAGATTTTCTGATTCGTCCATTTTTAATCAGAATTTTTTTTCAGTGTATCAAATGCGAGCTTCTGGCTCTCGAATTCGCAGTCAAACTCAACTTTCAAATTAAACAGATCGCTAACTTGCTTCCAATGTTTCTCTTGGGGGGAAGAATCGGTCTCGAGTCCAACGAGAATCTATTGTTGAAATCTAACAGGACAGAAGTCGGACACCGCGTATATATGAGAGCACTCGCGAAATGCATACGCGCCGTGCGTAGTAAGTGCACGTATGCGCATAGTAAGCGGAGGCATAAAGTCATCGGGTGTTTGCTTAAGTGCGTGTCATATTAGAGAACGGTACAACGAGAATATCATTGGCGCCTGCCTGGCAGCACCGCGGAGAATGCGGCGCGTGCTGTGTATGTACGGAATCCGAATAAAATGCGAGGGGGAGAGATATGCATTCCGATTTTACATACATATATGTATATGCGCGCATGTATATCGGGACATCAGGCATTGTGAAACAAGTAGGCGGGCGCGTCGCGAATAGTATCGCAATAAAATCGTTCAATTTATTTCGGTTCTCCTGCAAGCGGAGAGTGTCGGCCGCGGCACGAAGATCTAAAAAAAGACCTCCCTCGCCACTATTACGCGCGAGCGCGCGGCGACGGTGGCGGCGGCAATGCTCGATCAAAAGGACACTTGGCAGCGCTTATATTTTCATTGGCCCTTATCGACATCGCGCCACTGCACCCACCGTGCAACCCGCGATGCATCTTTAACCACGATTATATCGAAGAGTCATTTGTCCGGTCCGAATGAAACATGCAAGACGCAATACGATATTATATATCGAGATATATATCTCTAAAAAAATTCGACAATGATTAAATTATAAATAAATATATCGAAAGACGGAGAAGGAAAATCTAGTCGACGACAGCTTGTAAAGGGAAGAAGGAAACTTTCGGTGGTCCTGTTGAACATGTGTATATATAGGTACAAGACTGCGGAACGTACGCGAAACTCATAAAGAAAAGAGCCAGACCGTAAAAAAATCGGGACGTGGGAAGGACAGGAAGAAGTGCGCAGACCTAGCGCAGAACCCGACAGCGCTCGTAAAAAGAATTGGCGCTCCAAGATCATAGCCACGACCCTCTTGAAGCCAAAGCCTCGCTTTCTTAAGAGCGCGTCCATAACGCAGGACACGTGTTGGGATCCCGAGGTAGAAGAGAGAACGAGAGAGGGAAGATGCGAAGAAAGGAAAAAAAAAAGGAGAGAAAAGGGCTTCCTAGACGATTCTAAAAAAAAAAGGCCGGCGACGGGAACCTCGGGGGATCGTCGTCAACGCAGGCTTCCTCGTCATTGTCCGCAAACAATGCGCCCGTAAGATACGCGCAGAGCGATGCGCGTACATAACGCACGCGTTATGCATGGACACCACGTGTGCGTGTATAACGCGCGCGCGCGCCAGCGCGCACGGGGAGATACGTGTTGACGCTTTGTAATGGCAGAATAAAAGATGGCCCGACGCCAGTGAAGGCGCCACATACCAGGCGCCGCCTAACCACTCTTTTCCTCCGTCCTACTCTCGTGGTCCGTTCTCGTAGTCTCTCTCTCTTCTTCTTTCTCTCGTTCTCCCGCCAGCGCACGTCCTTCTCCCACGACAGCTGTCTCTCCCTCTATCTTCATCTCCCGCCGCACTTCGCCACGATCCTCGCCTCCTCGACAGTCCGACCGCTCACTCGCTCGCTCTCCTCATCGGCAAACACACACCCTCTCTTTCTCTCTTTCTCATTCCTCGCCCTACCCCGCAAGGCACACTTTCCCGTCTCTCTTTCTCTCACTCGTGCTACCTTATTCTCGCCCTCGCGCCGCGTTCACCCGTTCCTCCTTCTGTCTTCCTCTCTTTCTTTGACCAATTCTTTGACCCTACAAACAGGGCAGCGTGCATACGCGCGCGCGCGCAGTGGAATGCGTGGGGGCTGATCGTACGCGAGTCCGCGCATTTTGCACGCGTGTACGTACACGCGGGTGTAACGATGGTGCATCTCTCTTTCTTTTCGCCGGTTCACCGAACGTCACACCCGCCGAGGGCCTCCCTCCGATTTTCTTCTCTTTCTCCATCCCCTCCTCCTCCTTATCTCACGCGCTCTCGCACGCTCGTTCGAGATAGGCACATCGAAACTGCGTTCGATAATTTTGCAAGAGCACTCCGGCGCACAGTGGCGTCGACAGCACGAGGAAGTTGAGGAATTGTTCGTGAGATTCGAGGAAGAGACAATCGACAAAGCGTTAGCGTGCGATTCGAGATACATCGATCCAACTTTGCGTCGTTATAAATAAAATTAAGAACGCTACGTGTCGATTAAAACTGCGGCGAGACGCGACATACACTAATTTCCTCGTGAAACCGCCTTATCATTGTCGGATTAATTCTGCCTCTTCCCCCTTTTCTCCGAATCTCAGATAAGTTCTTCCCGGAATCAGGAACTCTTAGACATTATTTTGCCAACATTCCCCAAGTTCGTCAACGCTCTGGCGAACTTATATCCAAGATTTTGACTACCAAAGTCTTTCCATTCTAAGGGAGAAAAAGGGAAAATGTGTTACGGAGATAAATCACCGCCTTGTCGGCGCGTCTTTTCGGTGTCAACTCGTAACGACTCTCAAGACAGCAAAAGCATGCGCCGGACGACGTACGCGCCTCGAATCCTGCTGATTTCTGACGCGAGTGATTTAGCGCGCAGCGAATTCTCTCGTCGCCAATTTTATTTTCCGTGCAGAACTTTCGCGATCATCATGGCAACTTGACGCTCTCCACGTACTTGCGATATATCTTATTCTTAAAGATCCCTCATTTTGATGTATTTTCGGTTTTCGCATTGCAATTCTGCATCGCTGAGCCGCACGGCGCACTATGGAATTTTCGCGATTCGCAACACACGCGGACGCACACTCGCGAAGCAAAACTATCGATCCCGGTTAAGCGGACATTTGTAGTGGAGTGTCGTTGCACCGACGGAATTCCTGCGAACGACCTTCATATTTTTTTCATTCCACGCATATTCGCGTGCGACACGCGTATCGCGTGATGCACGGCATGCGCGTCGTAATCGCGCGTATCGCTCCGATCGACGAGAACAAAAGGGGTTTGTTCGAAGGCGGATTTTCATTAGACAGAGTCCCCGGCGCGCCTATAAAATCTCGGTATTACGGGGACTTCAAAATGCGAAAATTCGCCATTGAATTTATTTTTAAATCCAGGAACTGTCGAAATTTTGCACGATCAAACTTTAAATTTCAAATCTACTAATTCTCCGGAATTAATAAAATTTTTATTATAAATATGATTTTTCCTTCAGGAATTAAGACTTATATTAATTTAAAACATAGCTCAATTTCTCCTCTTGATTAATCGTATTCTTGAAAAAAATTCCGATTACAATTCTAGGTATTACCGATACATTTAAGCTACAATTTTGCTTAAATTATAAATCATTCATTTATTGTACCTATATTGTGAATTATTCATTTCTTCTCATATATTATTCTCTAAATAGTATCTCAGAATTTAATTAAAATCTGATTACTCTTTCATGATATTTCATTTAATGAATTCAATTTTCACGCAACACAACGGGCGACACTTTTCGCAACGTACGTGTGCGCGCACGCGCGCTTATGTGTGTGTAGAAACATGCAGCCAGTTGTTATTGCCGTTGATACAGTTCCGATAAATTCGCGAAACACTACACGAAACATCAAGAACCACTCTATAGCCACAGATAGCATCATCATCGTGTAATAATCGTTCGACATCGTCAAACGGCAAGAATTGCGGAGGATCGCTCGTCCGTACCGCGAATTAATGCCGCGATAGCGATCTAACGCGTCAATATGCATGTGCATGTGCGCGTGTGTGGAGAGCCGCATAATAAAATAATAAAATCGCATGGTCCGCTAAATCGTCGAGAGACGCAGAAAGCGCGCGCGATAAATTCCTACGAGCGCGCGACGTTCCTCTCTCGGGACCTCGTTCCTCTCTTTTATCTTCTATTAATAGTTACAAAACAAGTCGTGTGCGCACGAGCGCGCGCTGGCCGCGATCCTTTAATCCTTTCGGCGCTGAACGGACCGACGAGGCGTAACTTATGGCAACACAGTAGCCATAAGCAGCGCGTGCTTCTTGCGCGAGCGAATGCCTTTCTATCGATCGACAGGTTTGATATCGATAATCGCGTAACACGTGTAACTCGACGAATACGCGATAAGCTACTAATAATTCGTCGTGTCATTTTGGGAAATTTGCGCGAGAGCAGCGTTGATCGCTGAATCGGATCAAGGCCGGTACCGGCTTTTCGATCGAGCAACACTTTTCCGTCCGGCAACGCTGGATATCACGCTTTCCGCGCGCGAGCGTAATCGTATAAATAACATCGGAGATAAATAGGAAATGAGAAGAACCGCCAGCGAGTTTCGTGATGCGAGAGATGCCATGACTTATAATATCTCCTCACGATTTATCATTTCGCTTAAAAAAGTGACAGATAGTGCTAAATGACTTAATCGTGACTCAGAACGTATCTATTAAGCGAACGACTTTAAAATCATGTTTGCATTTTATTCATTCATCGCGCAGGACGACAATATGTCTACTCGTCGTAATCAAGATGGACAAATAGATCGGATTTTTAAAATCATTAATGGCAAATGTATCCGGAAATTAGATTTCCTGCTTACACGAAAAGTAGATTTGAGCTGCGCAAAAACGAACTGCTTTAGTCACAAGGCGAAAGAGTTAAAGTGCTATCGGATGCTCGTCCACCACCGCCGAGTCTCGTTCGAGCGGCAATTGATGCGCGTCTGAAATTACGACGGCAAAAAATCTGGGGCACATATAGCAAAATTGCTTGACAATCATTAGCGAGAAGAATGTACATGCCCGCCGTTACAGAGACTTAATTCCCGAGTCTGTCTCCCCGTTCCCGCGTTTCCTCCTGGTCACTCTCTCTTTCTCTCTCTCGCGTGCGCGCTGCTCTCTATTTTCCCTCCCCGTCGCGCCTCGATCGCTCTCTCAAATGCTCCTACTTGTTTTCTATATATCTCCGCATTGCTTGCTCGCAAACACGCACCAGCGGAGTGCAAACGCGGAATGCAAATATATCTACCCGCCTCGTCCGGGCCCAAACATACGTTGCTTTCGCACACGCGTGACACTTGCTAGCTCGCGAGAGAAGATCAGGAATATTTCCTTTAAATTTCTTTACTTCATCAGGCTCTACGTATTACGTATACGGAAATTCTGTAAAATTTTTATCTAAACGCCACGTAAGAAAACATAAAATACTTAGCGTTCTTTTAGTTCGTAATAAAATAATTTATCTCGCGGAGATCCCCAAGATCATCCTTCGTCGCCGATATCCACGCGTGTTCCTGGAAAGCATCGTTGCCGCGATGCGAAATTGGCTTAGTTTTTCCGGACGTTTTCGTCGGTGACGCAAGCATGCTCGCGCGCGCTCACCGACGCGATTTCGCCTCGATCGCGCCTCGTAATATCAGAGGCCGCTGATTGAAACACTCGGCCGCGACTCGATAGAGTAGGAGACGTGAGAGCGAGCTTCTCGGAAGAGCATGCGAACTTTGACAGATGGCCTCGTATATGTATATCTCTCTTTCCTCCTCCATCGAAGAAGTTCCAAGGAACATTATTTCGCCTCGCAGCGTCGCCGCCGGCGGTCTCAGTGCGGTATAATTTAATTATTAATTTAACGACGAGTGTAACGATCAAAGTGTAACGATCGCGCGGACAATGAGCGAGCCGATTATCTCAACGCGACGCGATGGTAGTGGTAGACTCGTAAACCGGGTCTATCACGGGTTGTATTATAATTTACGCCGGTATTTATGCACTCACGCATAGCGAGCCTTTACGCGCGCAGAATGCGCTCGGTAGTAGAGTGGTGGTGAGTCTCTCCTCGTTACGGAGAGTTAAGCTCCTCCGCACAGGCGAGCGAACGTCTCCGGTCTTTCCATCGCAAATGCACGCGCGCGCGCGCGCGCGGACGCGGTATGCAAATTATTCCTCGAAGATACTCGATGTAATTATATGTAGGTCAATAATGTTATCGTTAAGCATCGCGATCACGTACGCGACGGGTTGTGAGCACGCGGCGCATCTCCGGAAACGGCTGAGGTACTGATGAGCCCCGAATCAAGGCCGCACCGCGAAACGCAGTAGAATCGCAGCGCAGTGGATACATTTCCCGTCTCCTCTCTTTTCCTTCAATATGCGGCAGAAAAGACATCTTTGTACAGCTATCGGTATGTAACATTCAGTCGGATTATTCGATTAAATTGGCGAGATCTAACGGGTGATCCAAATCTTACGGCGTTCGCTGAGAAAACGCGATTTGGAACTCGCGTTTACGCGAACGATGCCGCGGCTCGGATATACAGTTAACGAAGCGCGCTTCTGGATCTATTTTCGCTCGATCGAAAGATCGAGGCCGTCGACCCAAACGGATCTCACGAGAGCCGAGAGAAAGAGAGGGAGAAAAAAGGAAGAGATAGCGAGAGGGACACCGAACCGCTTCGCGATATTTGCTCTCTCTCTCTCTCTCTCTCTCTCTCTCTCTCTCTCTCTCTCTCTCTCTCTCTCTCTCTCTCTCTCTCTCTCTCATTCTTCGCACTCGACTACGACGATGAGGACGATGACGACAACGAGGCGCAATCAATCCGTCATTTTATTAAGAGGCTTATTTCGCGCCGCGATTTCATTCCCTCTCAAGTGGCCTGATCCAATTCGATTTCATGGCGTTCTCCACCGCGCGTGTGCATGCGTCGTCTTTTAGCTTTGCTCTTTTCCATTGACGGCCGGCTCGTGTGCGATAGCCTGTCGCCCTCGGTACGCGAACGAAATCATCCTTTAACCCTTCAACAACGGGGCACGTGCGAATGAGATTGCAATTGTGACCCCGCTGCACGGATTTATTATTTCAAACAGTAGCCTCCAAAAACAGTTTAACAGTTTACACTGACTATGAGAGAAAAATATAGAGAAAAATCAAACCCAACTAGAATTTTATAATATTTTATAATATTTCTAATCATAATTACGGTTAACATAGCGATGCATATAGTTAAGTTAATCATATTTCGTGTTAGAAATATTATAAAATTATGGTTGAGTCCAAAAAGTAACTGTTTTTCTCTCATTATTTTCGTGATAGAGAATAATGAAAACGAGAAAAAAAAGATAGACGAACAATAGAATTGTTTTGCGAGAGCAGGCAACTTTTCAAGAGAGCCATGACTATTAATGAGTGAGGAAACGGTGAGTTAAATGAGTCACGTCAACAGCAAAGCCTAGAAATGATAGACCTCGCGACCGAACGCACCGAGGCCGCTAATTGAAACGCTTTAACTCGTCTACTTGTTTTCCCGCTTAACGAACCGTTAACTCTTAAAGCTGACGGCTGCGTAAAAATGTTTTCCTCGTTCGTCACGACTATCTTCTGGAAAACGTATCATTAGCGCGCAATTGCTGGATATCGCTCGCCGCTCGCGAAACGTTATCCAAGATTAATTCTTCAACGTGTTCAAAGATTGGCAAAGCCCCGTACGCGTTTCATGCATTTGTCAATTTCGAGTGCGAATTACACAGTCTGATGGCCGGAAGATCGCCACTCGCGTTCGTTCTCTCCCCCAATAGTCCGGGACCTCTCCCCTTTAAAACTTCGATCCGGCTTCTCCGCCAGACTGCGATGACCTTGATTCTCCAGCACGGATTACCCATGATGTATCAAGGTTGCAGCTATTTTGAAACCGAAATCAAAACGAACACAATAACGGATAATTTAATGTGGAAAAAAATGTAGGAAAAAACACTCTAAATTATTACGTCTATAAAAAAAAGCTATAAGGTTACGGCATATATTTGATGTAAATGTAAATGAAAGTGTTCCATATTAATTAACTCGTGCAATTAAAAAAAATAGCCTGAAATAAATTTAAATGTTAATTTAATGTGGTAATTTAAGCCTTAACTGCCGAGAGAGATATTTGTTCTTTTTTTTTTAGAAGGCAATTTAACGTCTCCGGAGATTTGCCCAGAGGAAACGTCACACCGGCTGATTCAACAACGGGAGCAAGAGCGCCACGAGACACGCTCTATATTCATGCTTTTGTTCCCGAGAGTAAGGACCGACGACCTCGGCGGGATCCCAATTCAGAAAAGTCGTTCCGGGATCCGATGAATGGAGCCGGGTCCGTCTGTTTACTGTGTCGGTTATCGTACCAAGGGATGGCGCCAGTCAATGCTCGCCCCATTCAGAAGGGATGCGGAGAAGGGTGTTCCGGACCGTCGGCGATGCGACGTCGTAGCGGAGGAGAGAGAAAGAGAGAGAGAGAGGAACGGACACGAGCAACCTGTTGCTTTCACCGTACGCCGGAATATATCCACGTGCCCTCTCCTTCGCACGCGGGACAGCACCCACACGCAACATGTTGCAATCCCCGAACCTACGACCGTAAAACATTCACGCGCAACGCGGATTATCGAGCTACACGCTCGCGAGAGCCGAGCCGCGCCGCACGCGTAGGTGGACAATTTATCGTCATGTAAGCGCGGAAACCGAGAGTTTCGTGTGCTCGCCGCGAATCGGGAAGGCGAGAGACAATTGACCGTGCAGTAGCCGCGTTTTTGCTCGGCGTTTACAATTTTTGTAAAAGACAATAGAATAGTTGAATATGAATGGCGTGATGAAAATATGACGACAGTAATACAATAGATATAATAATAATGTAGGAGTTATATAATGAGAGAGAGAGAGAGAAAGAGAGAGAAAATCTTATTCAGTTATATTAATATCACATAATATATATAAATATAAATGGTCATGAATCATAAAATTCTTCAATTCTAAATAATTCTATGTTTCAGAATATTTCAAATGTAACCATTACGGAATCGCAGGCACTATTTAAATTAATTGATATAAGAATTAAGTCGTATTTATAAACTAAAGCACATTTTTTATGTGTAAATTTTTTATGCAGTCGTGGAATTTAAGCATATTTCTAGAGTCAATCTCAGAAACTAAGCTCAGCAATAACAAGCATCTTCTTCGTCGGCGCTTGAAATTCTCGAGAGGCGAGACCGACGATGCATTTCGATCGATCGTCGGCTGAAGGCGGCACGACGACATACGTCCAAAGCAAGCAGCAGAAGAAGGAGCGAGAGAAAGAGAGAGAGAAAGAACCTAGCGCCAAAATAAATCAATAAAATAGCGAACCAAGTCGAGCACGTAGGCGCATATACGTGCATACAACGTATAGACCGACACGTACGTGGATACGAGGAGCGAGACGAGGCGAGACGGGGAGAGCCACGGACGGCACGGACACGACGGGCGAGGAGAGAGAGGAGAGGGAGAGCAGCCGAAGCACAGGCGAACGTGCTAGCGCGAGCGAGGTCGAGACACGCGGCAGCTGTCTGGCGCCAGGGGTCCCCCTGTTCCCTCAAACAGTCGCGCCGAATGCCACCCACCTTAGCCGACCGACCTATCGTGCCATTCTCAAACCTGCCTGCATCCCGGGAGCCGGCTCTCCTTTACCTCTCCTTCCTTCCTACCCGCGTTCCTGCGCGGCCTTCTTCCTCCCCTCATCCTGCGCGGCAGATGCAACAGCCTGCGTCCGCGACGACGCACCGTTTTGATGGATCGACGACGGAACCGCCGCGCCGCCCGTATTCCACGAAGTGGAAATTTGATCGTTTCGTCAACAAATTATTAAATTGAAACTGTTGAATAATAATGGAAAAAAAAATCCCCATTTTGTTTCATACATACATATATAATTCTTCCAAGTTATAATTTGTATGTTTCATCGTTGAGTTTATGTGAAAATGTGAAAAGAGAAAAATGAACACCTTTGAACTGACGGAACCTTGGATTCGATGATCGCGGCGTTAGTTGGAAAACGCTCGATCGAATCCCGATATTTCTGTTCTCTCCCGGAAGCAGCGTTCTATCTATAACTGGCTCAAATAAAAAGACGACCGCGCGCGTGTTTATGATTCCGTGTCATCCTCTTCGATGCTCTAAACTTCATGTGTCGCGTATTGCCGCGCTCAACATTCGTACGAATATGTGTGATATTCACTAAGCCGACGAAAGTGCAATCGCGTCAGAATGATTCTCGTTTCCGGTAAATGGACCTGCTGTAGCGAACGTGTAGGTCGAACGTGTGTCTTTTTAATGCGGCTATAAAATTCCAGAAATTTCAGATCCGTCCGAAAAATGCTCGCACATATTTTATTACAAAAGATATATCCTATTAAGAATATTAATAAAAATACTTATATAATTTTTATATTTTTATTTATAATCTTAATAGAAATTGATCTTTGTCTCATGAAATTAAAATGTCATGCATAAAAATCAGAAATTAAAAGAATCTATAAAAGAGATGTATAAAAAAGAATAAAAAATAAAATAATTTAATATAATTTACACAATTAAAATGTAATTTAAAAGAATTTAAATTTAAAAAAAAAATCCAAAGGATTTGTTTTATAAATTTACGCTATCATAATATAAACTGACGTTTTCTCAATCTGAAATTGGAAGCTGGGATAAATTGCATTCTACGACGATTACTCCTGAATTAAGTGCGTGAACACACACGTGTCGTCTCTTATTCATTCCCATAAAATATCGCGAGACGCAATTTGCTGTCAGCTTGAAAATGTTTGATATCGTTAGAGCAGCGGTCTTTGCATTTGCAAAGGCAGTAAAAGTAAAGGCCTCGACACAAGATGAAAACTCGTTGCGAATATTACAATTAATTCGTTTTCTTCAACGGCATGGGAATTCGCAATTAATCAAGAATTAATAAAATCGTCACATAAGTCGTTGGTTATATAAAAACTCAATTCTTCTACGGATCAGATTACATCTTTTCAATCTATAATCTATCTATTGAAACTTTCCTTTTAAAACAGATTTAACAGTCGTAAATAATTATTTACGTACATTTATGATATTGTTATAATCAGTTTTTGCACGTATTTTTTCTTTTCCTTTAAACTAATTTTTTTATCGCTAATACCATTCGTGCTTTCAATCTATATCGTGAAGAAAAAATTCGTATACTCGGCCCGATGGCGCAACTACAGAAAATTATTGAACGACGTTGCGGAGAAACGAGAGTAATCGTCGTACAAGTCAGCGGCGAGAGAGCAGAGCGCTCACTTTCCTGCTTCTGGCCGGGGCCAAAAGTGTTTCAGGCGTTCCACGAAGCGGCAACGCGAGAGCGGCCCGAGAGCGGCCCGAAAAACGACGAGTCCGCGATCCGTGCGGTGCGTCATGCGTGAAAAGCTACGCGCGCGTCAGCCCCGTGGAACATGCGTGCTGAGGAAATTTCTTCTTCGGCGACATTGTTAAAATATCTACTTGTCCTTTCGAGAAAATCTCGGGGACCGATGAGTCATTACCTTTTTATACATGGCGTGTTGAAAATTAAATTTATACGAGAATTGTAATTTTTATATACGTATAGAGAGATTTTTTTTTTTAATAATATAATATGAGGGGAAAAGAAACGCTTAACTCATTCTTAACGCGTATTTGAGACTTGCATATATCTACAAGTGTAAAATTAACTCGAATCACAATTATACTCTCGTAACTCGCTGTGATTCGAGGAGAAAGAAGCCTGCCTAAAATTAAACTCGCTCTTATTTTTTTTAGATAAGGAAGCGAAGATATATACGAGAAGAAAATCGATTAAACTTAATCACGCGGACGTAAAATACCGTTATCGATCATAGGAGCGTCGTCGGAGGTATTTCGGATCAACCGTAAGGCTTAACGATTGAGATAAGAAAAAAGAAAAGCTGTACGTGACACGACGAGAGAAACGGATCGTCTTATTTTTCCGAAATTTTACGTCGGTCGAAACTTCAACAATCCATTATCATTAAAACAACTCAACGGGACACCCCGTATATCTCTCGTCGTGGGGTCGGTGAACATATGGGGTACGTATAACCTTGAAGACATAGTTACCTTCTCCGTTGGTGGTAAGCGAGCCGGGAAGTGGCAGGGGCGTGCTGTTTCTGCACCGACGCTGATCCCCTTCGCTGGGCGCGCGATCTGAAAATAAACGGGCAACCCCTTGAGAAGCTGCTTTCCTCGCGCGAGACTATTTCTTCCTCTCTTAATTCCTTTCCCTCTCACGCGCTCCTTTTTTTCGCTCTTGCACATGTTTCGCCTTATAATAGGAGTAGAGAGAAAGAGAGAGGGATAAATAATCATCGCTATATTTGAGCAGAGAAATAGAAAAAAGCAAACATTAAAAAATATGTATCTCGTGATGCGAGCGTGATTTTGCGCATGTAATGCATTGTTCGTTGAGCAGTACTCGTTATCGCGGGAGAATCGGACGGCGAGAATTTTCCGGGACGGGTGGAGAATTTCACGACGTTGCATAAAAGGCTTATTGTCAGTAAACACCGGCAGCGAGGTTCCACGTAATTTCATATGACCATACGTCTGCGTCTCCCGGCGCGCGGCTAATTGACGTAATACCCAGTCTCGGATTTCTCCGCTTCAACAGAATAAATTCGATTTTCTCGGCGCAGGTGCGAGAGATGCGTTCGCCTCCGAGCTGCATCGTGCCAAACGTTGAAACGATTCGTCACCGCGTCTTATGCGGCGAACGCACGCAACGCGGAGAAGTAAATCCGATAGCGAAATGAATTCTCGGATCCTTTCGTATTTACCGTCGAAGAAAGATAAACAGCGCCTCGCGCCACTCGATTCAGCCTTTAGCGGCCGCGTGTTAAAGCGGTCGGTGTTGGCGATCAATGCCGTTGACCGTCCGCAAGAATTCATGATCGCGGAGCGAGGGCAATTAAAGCGCAACAATTTCCGCGAGCACGAAGAGACAGAAACGGCCAAGGTAATCGCCAGACGCGTGATTCATAGCCCTCACGGAAATGTCTCTTTCTTTCGCTCTCCGTCTGTCCTTCTTTCTCCCTCGTCGCGGCACAAAGGAGGTGACAGAATCGTCCAAAATAATTATTCGCTCGAGACGGATAATTTATTCGCGCCGTGGCAAAAGTCTCGTATAACAAACAGAACGGCCAATTATAATTCGCGACGAAACAATGCTAATCTGTCCGTCTTTCTCCTGAACGGCCTACGAACGTCTGATTTTAATGTCTTTTAAAATTCATCCCTTTTTTTCTTACGTCTCACGGTGATTCATTCGTCTTGTAAAATTTATTACTTTATTGAGAAGATCATTTTATTAAATTTTTACACAATTTCTGTTTTGACATATAATTATAACCTAATCAAACATGTACGTTTATGCGTTCTATTCAATAAAATTTAGATTTAATAAGATAACGACAATCGATAGCTGAAAATGAAATGTTTCGAGATAAAATACTACTTTTATAGTACGAATTACGTGTAATATCACGTAGTAAACATTTATGATGAAATTACAAAAGGTTTTAGGCTCGACAAGCATGCTAATAGTTTTAGGGATAGACCATAGAAGGCCAGATCCATTCACCAAAAGAGAAGATGACGTCAGAAGAACAAGTCGAATGAGAGGACGGTCGCATTCCTTTTGGATTCCAGAATCTCGTTCCTGCGGGAGAAGCATTTCCTGCCACTCAAGAGCATTAGAGAAAGCGGCGAGGGCAAAGACAAGGGAATGGGGGCTTCAAGGGTATCGCGAAGATAGAAGAGAGCCGTCTATTTTTAGGACGCAATTATTTAAAAATTCGCTGGCCTCGCCCCCATGGTTGTCGCGTCGCGTCGAGAGAATTTTGCAGGAGAATTCTCCTTCTCTTTCTCTTTCACCGAATCCTTGTCCTGTTTCCCACGCGAGAGAGGCTCTTGTTACATAAATAGAAACTGAAACTCGCACGACGTTTTCTGATGAAATTAATATTTTTTCACCTATCTCGAAAATTAATCTTAATGAAGCACTACTTAATTATATAACGCACTTAAATACTGATTAACAAAACAAATATATCGAAGAAACATTTCCTCATCCGACCGACGAAAAAAAACTCGAAAATTTGGTTTAATTTCAACGAATGAAGGAGATTACTCCAAATAATAATTTCCACGGACCTGCTGAATGTAGATTGCAATATATCGAATGTTTATTATTTCTCAGACAGATTTTCCATATTTCTACGATTTTTCAGATTCGCGGCAACGACATGCCGTGCAAACGCGGCAAACAATCAGAGCGCGCGGGCGATTATCAGGCGCAAATATTTATCCGACCGATAAGGAGTAAATTGACACGCGAACCCCGCAGTTTATTATACTCGTCGCCATCGGTCGACGTCCAATATACAGCGCCGCAACGTCGGGTAAATACAATTTATTTACAAAGTAAGACCGGACGGGAGAGCTCGCGGCGCGATTTTGGCACGCGCGTCACTCCACAAAGGGAACGTAAATATAATTCCGCGAATTACGCGTGTCACCGTAAGCCGTTAAGTGCCGCGCGAATCTGCGAGATAGTGTCACCGCCGAGTTTGCAAAAATATATAGCCACGCGGAAGATTCGGCCAGCGGCGCCACCGCGCCCGCTCGCTCGCTCGCTTCCAAGGTGAGCGGATTCGTGAATTATGGGCTTTGACTTGGGAAGAGAGCCGCAAAAGAGAAAGACAAAAAGAGAGAGAGAGAGAGAGAACGAGAGAAAAGAAATACTATGCGAAATACCATATCTTTTCTCCTCCGACGACACCGTCGGTGCGTAAAATTTCAGTCGGGTTTGCGAATCGTGTGAAGTGACCGAAACGCTGTTACCACGAATTCTGAGAATATAAAGACTCGATCTTAAACTTTCACGTAACTTTTCCTCTCTCCGCGCGGGTGACGGCTGAAACTTGGAAGTTTTCGCGAGGATATATACCGAGAATTTCGATTTTATCGCCTGACGCGACGAGGCGGATCGTCCCGGAGCGGAGCTGAATGTCGTGACATTGGGGAGACTGATGGACGTCACGCATTATAATGCGTCGCGGCGCACTCGCGCGATTCGCCTTCGCCGAGAGACGCCGAGGCGAGGGCAGCAAGCTGCATCGAATTAGGATCTCGCCGGCGGATCTTCAAAAGCGGCATCTCGTCGGGCTCCTCCGATCCGGAAATCGGCGTGCCTGCCGCTCTCGGTGCTCTCGGGTCCGGTCGCAAACGCTGCCGGCGCGATCGGCACGGCGAAGGAGGCACCGGAATGCGAGAGAGCCACTCCCGCCGATCGCCGAGCGACTCGTGGCGGTCGGCCGAGCGGAGACGAGGGGAGAGCGAAAGGATGGAGCGCGGAGAAAAGGGATGAGAGAGAAAGAGAGAGGGAGACAGGTTTCATCATAGCCGAGTACGCCGGCTCCTAACCGCGTAGCCGATAACAGATTTCCCGACGAATCTACGATCGGCTCTTCTTCGTAAAGATCGACGATAAATCACCGGCCGGTCGCGATAAATTGTAATCTCCCGACATTCCGCATTTCAGAGCGAGTCCAGTTTCATCGAGGCGAGCGGAGGGAGTTGGCCGGAAAGTATATCGCATAATTTACGAGAGAAAGGATTGATTGAATAAATACGCAACAGAAGAGACGCGCGAAACGAGGAAGAGGCGGAAAGAAGTTCAAGGATTGATAGAGAAGGGCGCGCTTGAGTTTGTTCCTTCGAGCGAAGCGGACGGAACGGTGAAGGAGGACAGGAGAGGAGGGAAAAATCGGGCGAGCGACGCGCGAGGAGCCAAGAGACAGACGAAGGGAGACAAAGAGCCGGCGAAAGAGAGAGAGAAGGAGAAGGACGGAAGGAAGGAGAGAAGGGATGTATTCAAGGACGTCGGCGGCGAGTAGGCAAGCGTAAGAGCCAGGCGACAGGCGCCCACCGCCTCCGCTCCCCGGGATCTCGTCTTGGTCCGCTCCGCTTAGTCAGCCCCACCCTTTGACCGGCGCTAAGGTTGGCCCTATCTATATCTCGGTGCCCTTAACCTCTCGCAGGGATTAACAGCGGGATTACCGCAGCAGCTCGTTCTTTCAAGGCTGCATACAAAAGTCGCCGTTCCATTAACGAAACAAGCTTGCACCATGAGAAGGGTCTACTTGAGGGTAGAAGATGTCCCTTCGAACTTTCCATCTTAATATTTCGTCTCCCTCTCGGAATGACTTGTTCTGTCGGTAAAATAACAAAAGCCCAGCCCATTTTAAAACCGGTTATATCCACTACCGCGTTGTACATTCTTTCGAGACAGGTGGACCGTTAGCAAAGTGCGTTTAGCTGCACTTTCTATGATTTCTTGCAGCTTCTGCGTTTATCCTTTTTTTTAATCTACGGACGTTAGGTATTATTTATTAGTTTAGTTTATATTTTCGACGGTAGCCGATTCGATGCCCGAGGGAACGAAGCACACGCATGTTAACGCGACCGTCGTGGGGACAAAAATTGGATCTAATCTGCGAGACGAATCGCGCAGGAGAGCAGGATTAAAAACGTAAAACCACGTAACGCGCGACACGCGCGTTTGTCCTCGCGCGTTTGAAAGGGACTGCGCAGCGTGTTGTGTCCTTCGTCGTATTCGTTGAAATTTGCGCAACCGCACTGGCGGAACTCTACGAGTGACACGGAGCAAGATAGCCTGTGCGAAAATCAAGCGGCTCCCCGCCGCCGTAAGGATTCCTAATCCCATAACAAGGATACAGATTTATCGACAGAGCTACAAAGGAAGAAAGAAATTATACCAAGTCATCCGTCACCATAATCTTTTTATAGATACGGTCTTTCGACGATTACGTAATGTCTTAATTAAACAACAGGTACCTTGAGTTTATGAATAAAACGTCTGATATCATCGTAGAAGGAAAGCAATATTGCCCGGAGACGCTCGATGTGACGAAGGAACTTGAAGGTGATAGCCCGAGCAGACGCTGCCGCGTTCTTTTCCACTGGGTCACCCCTTTATTTTCCTCCCACGATCGCGCGCGCATCTCCCCGCGAGTTTGCCTGAATCGTCGCTCCGCGTTAGAAATAATATCGCGTTGCGTCGCGTCTCGTCGCGTCGCCCAAGCTGCAGCAACAAGTGGCGGACTTTTATCCGTCGCCGTCGTATACGCTTCGGCACGCGGCGCGGTGGCCCAGTTTCCGCGACGGGGCATAAATTCGCGCGGGCGCCCGTCGTCGCCCGAAAGACAGATTTACGACGGAGGCAGAGAGGCGGAGAGTCTCCTTCTTCCGAGAAGTAACCGCTCCGCTTCCCCACTCGCGCTGCCGGGAAAAACGTACGCTTCCTCGCCCGCGCGCGTTCTCCACATTCTATCATATCGGTGTGCACGCGCGCGTGAAGTAGGGCTGTCGTTATTGATTCACGATTGACAAGCGGTAACGTTAAACGCGAGCTTTTTAGTCTTTCGCGATTCGCCGATTCGCGATCGCGACAACGCTAACCGCCGTTTAACAAAAAGCAGAAAGAAATGCATTTAGAAATTTTGAATAAAAATAATATACATACATTGAAAAAAAAATTCTGGTTAAAAACGGACGAATCAGAAAAATCATGTAGGACTGATTAAATATTCTGATTGATTATTATAAGTTATAAAGTATTTAGTTCTATTATAATAACCAGAATTTCTATTACAATAAATAGAATATTTGATAAATTCTACGAGATTTTCCGATTCGTCTGTTTTTTTTTTCAATTTTTTTCAGTGTTTTTACATAAATAAATTTTGCTTCGGAGTTTCGTGTAAGCTTCCATTAACTTCCATTAACGATTATATCGTTTGAGCGCAAGTGCGCCAACCCCGATCGAGATGACGAGGGATACGGTATTTATAACGCGCCCTGAGGATTTAGTAATACCTTCAAGAACGTTGGACCTTTGGCAGGATCCTCCTTTATACATATAAATGCGAGCCGCTCGCGGTACGCATGGTACGACACACGGTCCTCTCTCTATCGACAAGAGATATTGACCTCAGGCGATATACACAACAAGCGCCCAGCGGTATTTCTCTCTCTCTCTTTCGCCCTCTGCTATATATGTAAGTGCGTCCACCATATAATCTATAGACACGCACCTAACGTCATCGCGAACGCGCGGCT
>JAJVSH010000052.1:91845-150605 GCA_021460005.1 Tetramorium alpestre
GAGAGAGAGAGAGAGAGAGAGAGAGAGAGAGAGAGAGAGAGAGAGAGAGAGAGAGAGAGAGAGAGAGAACGTCTGTCGTATCCGCGTAATTGCGCGGATTTCACGGCGAAAGGCGAATCTATCGATGACCGCGCGATCGATTCGCGTGCTATGTACTCGCGTTCGCATCGATCCCGGGAGAACCAGTTTAGGTTCGGCCGCGGAAGGAGAAGACGAGAGAGAAACGCACGGGAGACGGTAGTCGAAACCAGACGAGGCGAGCGGTGGCGCGGGAGGAGGGCGCGCGAGAAAGATGCGGTTGGCAGAAAGTATCGTTCCAGGGTTTTTCCGCGACTCACGGAGTGATTCTATCTGTCAGATTATATCTCCCCTGGATACCAGACGCGACACTTTATACTTTACGCGTTATTCCGTACGTTTGAATTTACTCCAAGATTTATCAGGAGTGTAATCTCGAGAAATAAACGACGTGACCTCGATCTCTCGCATTAAAATTGTTGATAAGAGTAAAAAAAAAACGGATCGCAGCCTTGCAATTAAAAGTATTTTGCTACTAAATATTAATATCAATGTCTCGCATTTTCATCGATGCGTACGAACGAAACCGCTCAGTCTCCACTCGGTGGACCAGTATTGGCTAGCGGATACATTGATCAACCGCTGAAACGGCGATATCTTGAAATCTATCGGCACGTTGTGATCAACAAGATCGGCTTACAGCACATAGTTATGATCATATAGAGCCATGAAAGTAAACGTATATTATTCCGAGCTGTCATTTAGCTAAACTTGTCTTATTTCTACACTGAAAGAAAAATATAGTTACTTTTGGACCTAACCACAATTTTATAATATTTTTAACGATAATTATGGTTAACATAATGATGCATACAGTCAAGTTAATCATATTTCGTGTTAGAAATGTTATAAAATTGTGGTTGGGTCCAAAAGTAACTTTATTTGTCTCTCAGTGTACATATTACACTTTTCATAACAATGTGTTATAAACAAACACACACATGTATATGTAAAAAAATGTGCGTACATTTCTTGCAAAATTTTACAAAATTAACTGATCCTATCCGAAAGTAATGTTACTCTGCGACTAGTTGAGAACCCTCGATGTGTGTGACTAGAATGCTATCGTAAACCAACGCTACGCGTCTGTTCTTGCTCAACTCCATCTAATAAAATCATCGGTTTTATTCGCGAAGGAACGAACTATTTATCATTTCAGGAATTCGCAGTTGTGTGTAGCCGTGAAAAGTGTGAGAACGACTGGAATGTCGTGTATTTGTCATCGTATAGACCCTCTCGGTAGTTTTTCACGTTCTCGAGGCACGGAGATAAATATATTATACGATTTTATTCACGACCCTGGAGCGCGAGAAAAATTTATTAATAATGTACGAATTGTATCTAATAATACTATGTATCTAATAATCTATTTGCGACTACGTTAGAAAGTGATTTCGTTATATTGAAGACGAGTCAAATAAAACCTATCATAAAAGGAAATAATTTTAATAAATTTAAAAGATTAAATATAAGACAGCTAGGCATCTTTCGATAAATCCCTAATACGTTCAGGCCTCGTTGTTCGCGCATTCTCGAACGCTCGTAGATTAACTGGCGTGATACTCCGAAAGATGGGAACGCTGCCACTCGCGTTCGTCCCGGATTATCCCCAACCTTGCTTTGGGCTAGGTCGTGAGACATGACACACGCGTTAGGAAAGATGAACCTCGCTGCTTGTACGGTAAACGTTTGCAAGCAATAAACATGAGTTATCGCCGGTATGGATGCGCGAAGACAAGACGCGTCGAGAGCACGCGTACACGCACACATACACACACGCATGCACAGACGTTTACATTCGCTGGCAGACATTCTTGATTACAGCAAAAGACGAAACACTCACCTTCGGGTCTCAGTCTGTCGGCGATAAGGCAATACGGGGGTGGTGGCGACTCTGAAATAGAAAGCAATAATCATTATGTATCGCAGACTCAAAATCGATAAATAGACACATAATATTATAATATTATAATAATATTATAATAATATTATAATAATATTATAATAATATTATAATAATATTATAATAATATTATAGTACAGTGTAATATAATCAACAGATTTAAATGTAAAAATAAAATATTTTTTATTTTAATATTCTTTTAAAAAGTAAATAATTTAGTTTAATGTTTTTGTAGATTTCCAACAGCGGTGTAATTATTAATTTGTTATTTTCACAATTATAATCGGCATCTAAGTAATCAATGTCAATATTAAATATAATAATAGTAAGATTAGTATCAAAGAAAAGAGCAAATGTCAATAACGATCTACGATTTCTATTAGTTTCGGTCGGAGTCGCTGCTTGGTACATCCGCATCGACCGCGGTATTGAGAAACTGACTCAAGGTCCCGATGGCTTTCGATTAAATCGAATTAATGGCATCGACGACAAGCGACGCGAAATATCGCGACAAACGGGTGCCCGTTAGAGAAGTACAGGCCAAAAGTGGCAGGTTCTATTATTGGCGCGGAGCGCCAGTGAAACCGGTATGTTATTTTTCGTCCTTTTACGTATCGCCCTGAAAGTAATAGAGGACAAATTGTGGCGCGAATATCTCGAACGTCAAGGTAACCAGACGCTCCCTGTGTCTAAGAGAACGAGACCTCCGTCGCTCGCAGTCCGCAGCCGTAGGTGTGCACAGATAACTGCATGCTCCAGGAACCTTCGCGAGAAACTTACTAATCAAGTAGATTACTGGACACTAAATAAAATAATTTCCATTAAAAAAATTTTTCTTTATACGAAAAATATATTTTACAAAAATTATTCCACGGTAATGGCATTTTAATGAACCAAATTGAAATCTCTTTATTTTTTTTAATGTAATTTTGAATTCTGAAACGTATCATAATTTGATAAACGAATCGAAATTTTATCTGAATAAAAAAAAATATTCACAATATACAACAATAATATAATTATATAATTGACGACTGAAATCGCAGATTGCAATCACATATTGATATTGCATTTTGTAGATTGCGTTATTTAGTATTGCATTATCTAAAATAACATCCGCTTAGAGTCCGTTTTTCAAGAAAGGTGCACAAATTTATCGTCTAATGATGGGAGAGCGCCGAAATTCCTAGATAATAAGTGTGGCGCGGCGTCGACGCGTAATGGCCGCCTGTCGCGCCTACACGCGGATCCTCCTCGCGGCTCGGTTTCTCTCTTTATCGTTCTTGTTCTCTTTCTCCCTCTGTCATGATCATACTGAGCTCCGATCCCTCTCCAGAGCCGACCGGCCGCCGCGTCGCCGCCGCCGAGCTTTAATAAAGCCGGCGCGGCGTGTCACTCATCGACGCACTTCAAACTTCGGGCCAGAGTTGGCACGATTTGAATAACAAGATGGGAGCGCGATTTAAACGGCGATATTTCAGCCCCTAATTAAGGCACTTATAATAAACGCGCGGCGCTCCCGTGGCGATTATGTAACTCGCGCCGCCGAGACTGTCTCCTTCCAACAGAGACGCGCCTATTTCTAGGCCTGTTTATTCGATTGTCAGCCGCGAGAGATAAATTTTATTGCATTTGCTGAACTGATCGTCTGCGTCGCGTATCGATAAAAATATTTCCCCGATACCTTTTCTTCAGATACAGAAATTGCACGTCCGTTCGTAAAGGATTCCCGATGAATCGGAGCAAAAAAAAACACGAACGTTGCCTTCTCACGTTTTCGGGCATGAATGAATATCGAAGCGAGGGGTGGGGAAGGGGGGGCGGCGCGCACGCGGAGAAAGTTGCGCGTATTACCGCGCCGGATCGCGAGGCGGTGATAAAAACCTGCGCCGCGACGATTTGCGTAACGACGACACACAGTCGCCGCCGCCGCCGCCGTCGTCGTCGTCGCCGCCGATGATAATCGATTCGCCGGCGTGAATTATTAACCGGCCGCCGCGGCAATGTGTGAACGAACGGCCGCCGATCGCAGAAAAAAAAGAAGGAAAAACCGACAGATAAAGACAGCAGGTTTGCTGTCGCGGCGTTACGAAAACAAGGCGCCACCGCGGGAGCGATTTACGTCGCGATAAAGCGCCGCGATCCGACGCGAAATTAACGTACGCTATCGACAATCGCGCTGACAACGGTCGCGTCCGGTGTCCGTTTGCGAACGAGCGAGGTTGCGCGTAAATTGAGCCGACTGGGAAAAATAGGCGAGAGCGCCTCCGGCGCGATCGCCGCTCGCCGTATGTATGTACATACATACACGCGTCATTGCATATTGAACACGCGCGTTATTTCGAGCGACGCGGGCGAAATAACGCATGCGTCACGGTATACTAAAATAAATGTGCAAATGCAGGGGAGGGGAAAGGAAGAACTGTGCTTCTTGCCTACGTATTACAATGCAATTTCTCGAAGGGCCGCCGGACGGCTTTTATACAAATACAAATAAGGAGACTGCCTGCTCGTCGTGCATTTCGTTGCACATCGTGAAACGCGCCATCGAATTTCACGCATCGCAGAATTGTGATTTATGTCGGGCGTGGAAGCGATAATCCTCGCGAATGCCAACACATGCGGAGAGAACCGCGCCGAACATGATTTCAGTGCGTGGCCGGTCTTTGTTTTCAACGAACGGGCTAGCAAGTGCCCGTTCGGAATTCTCCGCGATGCGCAGCGAGGGAGAACTCGAATTCCTAGGAAACCTATTCCCGATCCGTCGAAATCACCAACACGCGCGTCCCAGAGAGATCGAGAAAATAATAAACATCGGCATCAGCCAAGATTCCCGACGCCTTCGCTGTCCCCAATTCCGATGAATCTCAAAAATTTCAACGATCGAAGGTCAGTACTGCAAGCGTATTTATACCGTTTGCCCCAGAAAATGTGCAACATTATGACAATAAAGAAGTAATATCTCTTGTCGAATATTGAAATTCATTCTTGTAAAAATCGAATTCTAAGTATAAAAAAAATTAGAAAAAAATTAAAAACGTCTGAAAATTAAATTCTACAATTCATGTAAGAAAGAATACAGAAACAGGGATAAGATCGATCTCATTTTCCAAAATCCGGTGTTAAACGAGAGTTAGAGATGGAGCGGTTAATTTTATTTTGAAGCAGCATCGGAAATCCATTTGTCGCCCAGGATTTTTCTTCGCCCAACATGTACAGGTCCGAGACGAATCGGGAGAGAATCGGTCGGTGCGAATCTCCAACCGGCGAGCCGACCGCACAGCACGACCCGAGTCGAGTCGGGTCGGGGCTTCGGATACCCGCCGTTTGCCTGCTCGCTCGCCTGCCTGCCTGCCTGCCTGCCTGCCTGCCTGCTTTCGTGGAGTTGGACTCAGTTCGGTCAGCTCCTCGGCTAATGCCGGCTGGCCTCGACAATTAGCTGGCGCCAGCAATGACACGCAGCGGCGCCGGGCTGCGGTCCCCTCTCTCTTCGCGGCTGTCGCGGCCGTCGCGTCCCACCTCGTGCCCCCCTCCTGCGCGATCCCGCCGACGGTTCCGCCGCGCCGCACCGCGCCGCGACGGACGGTGCCCCCGCACGCCGATCCCCTTGCCGTCGATGCCCTTCCTAACCGCATATGCTCGACGGCGCCCCGTCCTCAGTCTGCCATCCGCTCTTCCCCCGTCGTCTCATTTTCTCTCTCCCTCACTCTTGCATTCTCTCGCCCGCTATAAACTCGCCTCGCTCCTTCCTCGTCGGCTCGTCCGTCCATCCGTCGCGCCGCGTCTGTTCGGCGCACTCTTTCTCTCTCTCTCTCCGCTTCTCTCGCCGCTCCGCCGCCGTCTCCTTGCCGGTCGACCAACCCTTCCCACTCTCGCGTCACCGTCTTTCCGCCAGCCGCGCGACTGACTCGCCCAATATACGTTTTATTTTTAGATTCATTTCCTTCTGGCTATAACTTTGATTGTGTGGCCATTGGTAAGTGCCGGCCCTCTCATTCTTTCTTACAATACGGGTGTCCCTACCTACATTCGACCGTTCTCTTTTCGTTCGGCGTCGCTCTTCCCTCCGCGCGAGCGTCTTTTCTTTCCGCCCTTCTTCCCGCGCTGACGCCGAGAATCCGATCTGTCTTTCCGGAGCGGGGTGTCTCCGCGGAGCTGACGCGACTATTTCGTCGTTACCCGCTCGCTCGCTTTCTCCCGCCTCGATCATCTTTCCCCAAATGCGCCGACTTCTTCGGGCGTGCATGTGCGGCGCGACCGCGGCGCTATTATTAGCTGTGGAAACCTCAGCGTGGAATTCGAAGGATCCACTTATTTTCCCTCGGCTTGTCGCGCGCCGTTAATTACGAAACACGGCCGCGATTTTATCTCCGCGCGCGCGCGCCTTCGCCATCTCTTTCTGCGGAGGTGTCGCCGGCGGATCGGTCGCGCCTATTCCGATACGATTTTCCAGCAATAAACGCTCGATATTATCGATAAAACGTGCTCGCGGCGCGCTCGACCGTAACGAATCGACGTCGTCACGATTAGGCCACCGGCGCCGGTGGGCACTCGCGTGAATGGTCACGTTACGAGTGTCGCGCTCGCCGAGAAAAAACCGTACTTTTTGTCTTAATCGGCACGGAATATCGTCTTTAATCTTTCAAACTGAATAGGTCGATATGTAGATCGTCCGACGGCTTTAAAAGTCGGTCGAGGTTTTCCGATGTTTACGGGATTTTTAATGGAACTCGCGCACTCCCGGCGCCGCGCCGTTCGATTTCTCGGGACGAGAGAGAGATTTCCATAATCCTCGAACGTCAACGACATAATTAACCGGCGTTCATTTATCGATTCAATTAACGTCGCTTACCCGCTGTACACGCGTGGATCTCCCCGATCGAAGAAATATTAAATACCTGCTCACAGCGTGTTCCCGTCGCCGTCTGACGCTCGTTAATCTCACGCGGGCTAAAACTTGTTGTTATAGAATATTTATTATATAAAGTTTTCTATTTATAATCTGGGGCGTGCCGCGCCTGGTGCCCGAGTGCGAGTGCACGGTGTGTCCAAGAAGCGCGGGTTAAAATTAAACTAAAAAACACGATTTCGTGGTATTGGACGTAACTTCCGACATTGTATAACTTTCCCTTCCCCTGCCCGCTCGAGCTTCAATTATTACTTTGGAGATCAAAACTCGATCCTTCCGGCAGATATTTGAATATATTTTGTAAATTGTAGTTAAAAAAAAGTATTTGAAAATATATCCTTTAAATGAAAATCCGCAAATTTTGGATGTAAATTTATATTTTAAATATCTAGAGACCCAATTGTTTCTCTTAAATTTTACTTATAATTTCTTATAATTTCTTAATTTATTATTAATTTAATTATATTTCTTATAATTTCTTATAATTAATATTTCTTTTAAATTTTATATTCTGATCGGACACGTTTTGAGATAATATATTCTTCGATCGAAATGCGTAGCGACGTATTGAACCACCGTGTTGCCGCGATTCGCACGATCGAATTCGCTCGGCTTGGCGGCGGCAGTGGCGGCGACGGCGACGGCGACGGGTTAAACGATCGCCGGGGTTACGTAAAGGCGCATTTTGCTGGCGCCTGCTCGTTCGCTTCCTCTCTCTCTCGTTCCCTCTACCGCTTTATAGGACGCGACGCTTTTTTGCGGTCGGAGTCACGTCGCCGAACGACGCAGACGACGGACCCGGGACAGTCACGAGCCGGTGCCACGAGGCCCATAAACTCGACGCTTTCTTCAAACGTGACCAACACCACGGCGTAAACAGTGAAGACGTGCGTCAAAGTTATTATATACGAAGATATCGTTCCGGAAGGTATCTTTGAAGAAACTTCAAAGGCTGACGTTAGTTAAACTTGCAAATTTGCACGTATTATTGTATTTCGGAACTGGAGATAAGTTACGAAAGTCATAGATAATTTGAAACCTCGTTAAAACATTTCCTTAAAACTAATTGTTCGCATTTGCGGTATTTCCTTCGTTAAGTTTCCACATGCCTGCTTGTAAAGTTTACCGATGACTCACTATTGGCTCTCGCTTTCCCACCATCCGTCAAACAGTGATGAATGAATTCCTTTTAAACACATCCGTGTCGTTTCCTTGCATTTTACAAAAAATTTCTTGGTCAAGTGTGAATAAATGATGGCAAATTTAAACTTTGCGAAGAGATTGTAAGTAGGTAAATAAAACTTTTGGAATTCGACCCACACAACTTTTGAATGAAACGGTTCATTTGGCGTGAATTCTAAGCGACGAAACCGTACTCGAAAAGGAAAAAGACCCTCAAAGGTACAATATCTGAATGTCTACCTGCCGACACTTTTGACGTCTGGAAAGCAAAATAATTTTGAAAGAATATATTTCGATTACAAATTCATTATTACGAATTAATTATTTTTTTATCCAAAATTGAAATTGATAATAATAGTTTAATCTTGTTAAAGTCGATATTAACTTTCAGCTTATTATTAAGCGTCATTTTATAATTAACATAGCCATTGTTATTAACACTTTACATTGTAAAAATCCATTACCGATGTTAATCTTGCGAAATTTTGCCCCGTGATTTTACGGTGAAATTTTCATCTCTTACAGAAGTAACAGGTGTTTCTATTTCTCGCTCGCCCGCTCGGCTTTTGCAGCGGTAGAAAATGGCACAACGATGGAAAACGGCACAGCGGTGGTCGACAACTCGATTCTTCTCTCGTATATTGCCTGTATTTGTCTATATTTTGAATGTAAGCAGGTAGACACTGACTACCTGTGACTACCGTTAATAAATTCTGTTTTACATCGCTTCTGAGCCTTTAAGCTCGTTAGCATCGAGCAGGTGACGATTGACGCTCGTTTTGCGGCCTAGTGTTATAATACGTCCAGCTGTATGTTACGACGTTAAATTATTCCGCCGTTTAGACATTGGCAGCGACGCGATTAGACAGGTACGATACACGTTACATGACATTATACAACGAAAAATTCCCGAAAAAGATGCTTGAATTTAATATGATTAAATTCTTAACATTTTTTCGATAAATGTAAATTCACGTTCAATTTTGAATTAGACATTTAGCGGAATAGTTACAATTTACGATACTTTGTTCTCTTTATTTTAGCAGCATATCTTTCTCTACATAAAGTTGAATTATCTTATAAAAAATGATTTCAAATTGTTGTTTATTTAACGCAAGAATGTTACCGTCGATTCGCTCGAGCGACAAATCGCTGACGAGTTTTGACGTACGTCGAGATATATTAGTATGAATTAGTTACATAACTCGTATTTTTCGGAAATTGTGATCGAGCTAGGTGCGCAACAAGAAAAAGTGCGGACGAAAGAAAGCAAGGACGTTTCGCTTACCGGGTTTGCAGAGCCGGCTCCAGTGATAAGGGTTGCAGCATATGTATACGGGATCTTTAGCGGAATGACACATAGGTAGTCTCTTGAGCTCGGAGGAGTGCTCGAGATCCGGCCACCGCCAGATCTGGCAGCAGAGCAGGTGCGGGTCGCTCGGCGCGCCGGCGCTCCTCTCGGCCGTCGATCCTCTCACCGGCACGACGCCGCCGCCGTTTCTCGCCGAACGCCGCGGCGACGCGGACGAGGAGTCTTCCGACACGGAGCAGCAGCTATCCTGGTCATCCTCGACGGAGGACGAGCGATGGTGCCGGTTGGAGAAATGGTGCCGGTAGTGACGATAGCGACGCTGCTGATGAAGATGACGAGGATGATGGCGATGCGGCCTGCTGCTGTGATACTGTTGCTGCTGTTGCTGCTGCTGATCGTGCTGCTGATCGTACGGATAGTCCTCGGCCGGTCGTTGCTGACGCGGCACGAGGACGCACGGGCCGAGGTCAGCACCGTAGCTCTCAACGGCGATCAGCAGCATCTCCAGTTGATTCTCCTTGAGCGTTTTGAGGAGCTTCTTGCACCTCAGCAGCCGACCGGGATCCTGCTGTTCATCGTCATCCTGACTGGTCGCACTGCCGCAGCAACCCTGATGCAGCCTGCTGCTGGGCGCGGGGTTGTTGCGTCCCCCGTGGCCCACCGTTCCGCCGGCTTCCCCTAGCCCCACTACCCTGCTGCTCACTCGTCGGCCCGTCGTCGTCGCTCTGTTGNCGTTACTGACCGTGTTGTTGTTGTCGTACGCAGTAGCGGCGCCGCTCGCGTTGCTGCTGCTGTTGCTGCTGCTCGTGCGATGAAACGTACGTGACGATGAATCCTCTTGAGCTTCACACTCGGTTTCATGCTCCCCACGGACCTTGGCTAGCAGACGTTTAGTGAGCACCCACCGTTTGCTCCAGAACATCAACATGAAACAGGATTTGCGGTACGCGCATTTGGTGGCCAGTCCTTTTCAACGTAGCCGCCGTAGGAAAACAAAAGGGGGAGACCCGACGGGGGCGGGCGGCGGCTTGATTTCACGAACACGCGGGACACACACGGACACACACGTACGCGCGCACCCGCGGTCGGTCGCGCGCGCGCGACCACCCTCTTCTTGGCGAGGTCTCCTGCCTCCTCCTCCTCTTCTTCTTCTTCTTCTTCTTTTTCTCGCCCTTCTCTCTTCTCTTCAACGAGCATCAAATACGCACTGTCAACGGAAAACACCTCTCGGCGCACACGTAAAATCACAGACGATGGAGCCCACACACTCTCGCTTTCTCTCTTTCTCTCTCTCTCTCTCTTTCTCTCTCCCTTCTCTCTCACATACACACACAGAAAACACAGTCGCGCGCAAGCGTGTATATTTATTTATGCCCCCGCGCGCACTTTGGATCACGGTCCCGAAATAGTGTGACAGTCCAACGCGCGGAGCTCCGTTTCACTGATTCTTCTCGCTCTTGTCCGTCTCTCTTTCTCTCTCCGACCGGCTGGCGAAGTGCGGCTTCTCCGCCGGCGATATTTCCGACTTGCAACGACGATCTTGCGAGGAACGGTCCACCTTCTCCGCCGGATAAGCTTTTTGGCCGCGTGCAGAAACGTGCTCGGGTCCAACGGCAGTACCTCCACCGGTTGACCTTGAACTCTCATTTATTCCTCGTCCTCCTCTCCTTTCCTCACGTGTGTCCCACCTCGCGCTCTTGGCGACGACGGGCACCTCGCGGTATCCTCTCACGCGGGCACGTTGTACGACGACCGGGTGCGCGAGCCACTGTCGGCATCGCGCGGACGGACGCCGCCAGTTACGATGAGACGACCGCGCAGCACGCGGCGCGCGATTCGGACGATCGCGCACGCACACCGCCGTCACCGTCGGACGCGCGCGCTCCTACTGATAGACCCGTCGTACGCCTCCTCGCCACCGTCGCACACATGTACGGCCGGCCGGGGCGAGGCGAAGGAAGAGACTCGGGCTACCGCCGTGGGAGAGGGGACAGGCGGAGGGGGGCGGGGCGAGAGAGGGTGAGAGCACGAAACGACGCGGTCGGCGCACGCACGACACCCGGCCTTTACTTTCCTCGGCCGTCGCGTATCGAGGGCGACGCGGTGCCTTAACCTCGCGACCCGGCACACTGACGCGCGCGCGCGCGCGCGCCTGTACGTGTGCGCGTTATTACGGGACGGCGCGCGCGGCGTATATACAACAACACCGGCGACGTCGCGTCGCGAAAATCCCCTTCAGGAGCAGTCCGCCGCGACGACGATTCTCGCCAGCTGCCGACGCTGCCGCGACAACAACAACGACGTCGACGACAACGACGAGGTGGAGTCTGATCTCGATGATACTCGCGGCAGAAAAACGCGATAACGTCGCTCCCGTTCCCGGCGATCCGGCGCTCGTGCCGTCGCCAATGCCGGCACCACCGCGCCGGCGGCACCGCGTAGCGACGATGACGATGTCGACGACGGCCACCACCGCCGCCGCAGCGACACTCTAACAACCTCAGACTCGCGACCGTCGCTCCGTCGATCACTCCCCGTCATCCGTGCGCGCGTATCACCGAGTGACATTTTCCGCTCGCATCGTCCGTCCTTCTCTCCCTTCTTCCGCTTCTTCTGATCTCTTCTATACGTCTCCGAGCACACGCACAGGATCTCCTTCACCGTGACACGACGCCGCGACGACAGCACCCGACACCCATCGCCGGCGCACCTTGGTCGCTGCCGCTACTGTCCGATCGTGAGGACGACGCGCACTGTCACATTCTTCAAATCGCCTGGGCCCCCGCGGCACAGGCGAGACGGGCGGTGCTCTCTCGCGGTCTCAGGTGAGCGAGAGAGCGAGCGCGATCGAGCGCTGACGATGGCGAGAGGAGGAGGGTCCCGCCAACCGGAGAGAGGGGGCAGAGAACCGGCGCGCACCACGAGATCCCCGGACGCACGACTCGGCACGGAGGGCGAGAGAGGTCGTACGTACGGCGCCACTCCGGGGTACGGCGCCTCTTCGCGAACCAGCGCGATCGAATCTTCTTCCTTCCTCTTCGACTCTTTCTTCCGTGCTCGGATCGCTTTCACGCGACCAAATACCAACGTCGCAGTCGACCAACTGTTTTGCGAATGACACGACCGACCGCGGCGCGCACGACTGCTCCGGCGCTCCGAATCGGCTAAGCTCGGCAACGCGACTGGCAACGCACGAGGTGCTTCGCCGTGAGCGCGCGCGCACCAATCCCCACCGGGCGGCCGTCGTCAAACTTCCCACCACTCGGCCGGTCTTCTCTCCCGTCTCGCGTCTCTTACCGCTTCGCCGGCCGTCCTGTCTCGACGGCGCGCCGACACACCGACCGTAGCATACTAAACACACAAGAGCGAAAGAGAGGCCGTCAAACATGGCCGCGGTAGCGCTACGGTCGCCCGCCGATCAGCCGCCAGCGGCGCCGAGAGCGAGGCACGTAGGCCGCGCGAATCTCGGCCGAGGCACTCTCGACCGCCCGAATTCGAATCGTAACTTTTATTAGCGGTTATGCAGATGCGTGAATCACACGTCGCGAGATTCGAATCCAAGTGGATCGAGTTGGGAAATATACGCTGAACTACTCTACGCCTCTGTTTATTTACGATATACGCATAAACGAGGCGCCGCCGTCTCGCGGCAGTCAAATTACGTTTCGCCAGTTAAAAAATGCACTTTAACGAGAGCAGTAATTCTTCAAGAATCTTTTTGTCCGCGTAAGACAGCGGGAATTCAGATTGTGGAACGGGGGACGTACGAAACGACAGGAACATCGGAAGGCAGACTTGGGCAGACTGACGCCGGCGTCTCCTCAGCGCCAGTCGCCCGCGCTGCGCTCCACCTCCGGGGTCAACATTCCAGGACGAATTTCAGTCACGATATCGCCCGCGGAGGAAGATACCCGGCCGCTGTCCCACTCGCCGGCGAGCACAAAGAGAGCCCCGCTATATCGAATGACAAAGGAAACGACGGGGAGACGCCGCGGCGCGACGTGACGTACCGGCTACGGATTTTTGGAGAACGCGCCGTCGCCGCTTTTTCAGGCTGCCGCGACGCAAAGTATCTCGCGGAAACGAAGACCGTTCGCTCAAGCGCTACGAAATGTTTCCTTCCCGGAGGGAATAAACATGAGGTTATTTTTCTTTTAACCCTTTCACGACCACTGGGACATACTTAAAAAATTAATATAAATACACTGAAAAAAAATTTCAAGTTAAAAACGGACGAAAATCTTGTAGGATTGATCAAATATGATATTCTGGTTATTATAACTTATAAAGTATTGAGTTCTATTATAATAATCAGAATTTCTATTATAATAACCAAGAATATTTGATTAATCCTACAAGATTTTCTGACTCGTCCGTTTTTAACAAGAATTTTTTTTTAATATAGAATAATACAATCCCAAATTAAAAACTCAAGTTTCACTTGAAAAATATGTTAAAAGACTCAATGACTTGTTAGTATGCATTTTGTTACTGAAAAAAACGTTATAAGTATCGATAAAAAAATAATTCGATCGTGAAAGTGTTAAAGATCGCCCACGTACTTACCGAATTCCAAAGGCCGCACCGTCGACCGCGCTCATTAACATAGATGCTTAATCTGCAACACAAATTTATCATGCACCTCGTTTTATTACCCGCACTATGCACTTATATTTAAATAATTATCTTTTCACTATCGGCGAAACTTAACTTTCGGGGCTTACGACCGTCCAAGCGTGGAGCTTGGAAAAGTTTCGGCTCCGAATCGACAGGTGGGAAGATCGCATCGCTTTCTTGACCGTTATACCGGGATACGTTGCCTAATCGACCGCTTAATAGCGCGTATGTATATAAATCTTGCAATTTATGTACGTTGCTCGAGAGAAAAATGTTGCGTTTAATCGAGGTTGCCGTGTCTCGGTTGCCAATACGGGAACGAGGCCGAGTAGTTGGGCGAAATGCTAAAAAAGCGATCGCGAGTGGCATGCCATCGCGCGGAACCGAAAGGATCGTCGCTCATAAATTTTCTAATTTTAGAAACTCGTTTCGCGCGATCCTCGTGAACATAATTTTATAATAGACCGCGTAGCTTCGCTCCGGCAACGCGCTTTATAGTTACGGGAGTCTGTAATTTCGATTTTTTTTTTTTCTGTAATCGAAACGCCCCAGTCGTAACGCAGCGTAACAAGCGTCGGGGGCCCGTTTTTTTCGAAGTGTCATTATATGTCTCCTTCGATATTCCGACGGCGTTTCGGTGCCGCCGTCGTCCGTCGGTAGCGACGTTTAGAAATGAGATTGTGTCAGACTTGTATTAAAATTGGAATTTCCGGGCGAACATAAAGTATCTCCTGTCAAACATGTGTGCGATCGACGGAATGCATAATTCATAATTTGTCGGAAGTCGCGATTTACGTAATGGGAATTAAAATAAGGAAGCGACTCGCGTTTCAACTTGATATCTCGCTCCACGATCCAGCCACCTTAAAAAAACAAAGATACTCGTGTTGCATAATTCGCACTTTGCACGAGATCTCACGAGTCGCGGAAAATTTTTCAACTGGAAACTTCGATCCGATGGAGTGCTCTTCGATGGATTATTGTGACAATGAATTGCGATTTATCGTAAAACATAGCATGGAATATATAATAGTTTGTCGAACGAATTATTTGAAATGTATGAAAAAATAGTAACAAATTATTTAGATGGGATTGACAAAGTAGAGGATGTATGTATGTGTATACATAAATCTCCCTTGTAGCTTTAATCAACTATGATGGAATCACGGCGATTCGAGCGGTGACAACAATTACATTCGCCAGACTCCGATGCGAACCTGTCGCTGCTAACCCTCTCTTTCCCTCTTTCACTCTTTCGCAACGAGTCGCGACGTGGGTCTAGACGCGTTATTTCACCCGTCGGAGCCCGTTCCGAAATGATATAGAATTTAGGAAGTTATTTAGTTATGTACGTCTGGCGTCCTGCGTTGGCTAGTAATCAGACGCCTGGCCTCCGCTCTCTCTCTCTCTCTCTCTCTTATTCTGTCTCTCTTCTCTTTTCGCCCGTATACCTCTTCCTTCGCTCCACATCTCTTGTACTCTCGTTCCTCGCCCGGAGAGAGAATTCCCCTCGCCCTCTCTCCCGGCTGGTAAAGCTCTTTTAGTAAACTCTTCAGGGCCGTCTGCGTTTCTCGGTGCCTGGATGTCTCGGCCCAATTAAATGTCGATCAAGGCGGCCCTAGCCCAAGGTATACGGACATTGAGAACAAAAAGAATTCGTTTAGTTTGAACGCTAAGAAAGAAACAAAGAACAAGAGAGAGAGAGAAAGAAGGAGAAAGACAGAGAGAAGAAAAAGAAGAAGGATAGGGTAAAGAGAGTCCATACATCCGCAACGAGACGCACGAATTATTCCGATCCGAGAATACAAGGCATCTCTCTCTCTCTCTCTCTCTCTCTCTCTCTCTCTCTCTCTCTCTCTCTCTCTCTCTCTCTCTCTCTCTCTCTCTCTCCTTCTCTCTTGCAGCTCCTATGTTTACTCTGGCAAATAGATTTTGCGGGAATAAGTAAGAAAAACAAATGAAGGCCTTCTTCGAATACGTAATTTTCGTAATTTTCGAATTAATCATTCCGTGCACGCACTCTAATATTTCTATAACATAAAAGTGGACTTTTAATTAACTGTAACATTGAAATTTGCGTGCAAAAGATGAAAAGCACGATTCTGCGAAAGCATAAATTGTTTAATACTTTTTTTCCAATTAATATGCGTAAATTGATTGAACGTACAGGATGTTTCGCGCCGTTATAATTATTATTCAAACGGTGAGATCGTACTGCGTGCCGCCGTAAGTTTTAAGCCGCGGCGGACATGCGGCGCATAGCAGCCTAGGATCGCGCGCGCGATCGTACTTTTATTTCGTTCTATTTCCAAACGCGAAAATTACTTGCATGCTCGCCACCACTCCGCGGGGCATGGCGCCATTCTTGACATATCGCACCGATGGCACCGGCGGATGGACGACCGTTGTGCTATGCGCCGCATGAAACGTTGATGTAATACGTCTCGTCGGCATGAAAATATTCCATTACTTAAAGAAGAGAATTACTTTTCCAGACAAGTTATAAAATTCCCAAATAATCATATTATTATATGACACCGAAGTATTATATATGTATATTTTATGAATATCAAACACACACACACACACACACACACATACACACAGTTTGATTGGAAATGATATTTTTGGCAATAAATTTTTTACAGATCTTAATATGATCTTAATATGATGCTTATTAATATCAAAAGTTAAATTAATTACTTTATTTAAGTATGTGGATTTATTATTCCACTTAGCAACTGTGTTTTAAAACCAGCGCAATTTATTGGATTGGAAATAAGTGTATTCAAAAGAATTCACATAGAAATATTGTTATTAAGCCGTCAAAATCCAGCCCAGACCGAAAATGAAAAATTTCTATTTAATTGTGTATTCACATGTTAGTCATATTTCATTTACTATTGTTCATTAAATAATTTTATCATTGCCGTATATCGCATTTTTTAATTATAATTAATCTCTAAAATATCTCTACTGAATATTATTAAGTTATAGAGTTGCGCGAATGGAACGTTCTTAAAATGTACATCGCCGAGTGCGAGACGCGTGGAGACAAGTCGGCCCGTAAGCACCGGCGCCCGTTAAAACAATGCAGCATGATAGGAATGTCCGGCTCGCGTAAATAGAACGAGACAAGAACCGTCCTCTCCCGAAAGGTTGCCATGTCACCTCGCGTTTCGACGAACGATGTCCTCGCTCGCGTTGCTCGTGTGCTCTTCGTTACACGAGCTGCACGAGTCGAAGAGGATTATTAATGAACGTCCCGGTAAACTGCCCTCCGCCAATTATCGTCGGTAAACGACGTGCTTTTCCACTTGGCGCGGGATTAACACGCGTGGACGCTCGTTATCCGTTCCGAGTCGCGACTAGGTACTTGAAATTCTGCGTATCGCGCCGGTTAATCGCGACACGCATTAATTGCGTGCATTAAGCGCGCCTCATCGCAAACTTGGAGAAATAACGATTGCGCGAGAGACGGGATAAACATTTGCGACGAGTAGCCGACGTGAGGACCGCGACGTCTCGAGCTGCCGTAATGAATAGCTAATTTGAATTTTCGCGACGTCGAGACTAATAGAAAGATCACGCGAAAAGCGAGAAAAACGCGCCGAGTGAATTCTCCCGGAGACTCTTTCCGAGAATACTCGGCGCCGCTCGCGCCCGAGACAGAGGAGTATGATTGACGACGCGCTGACGTTGTCACGCCGCGCACAAACGAGGGTGCGGCCTCTCGCGCGGAAAACATTTTTAGTCGCGACATTTTTGCGCCTTACGATTACGGATGCGAGGAGGCAAGGGCCAAGTGAGATGCAGAAATTTCGAGATACTTTTCATGTTTCCGCGTACTGTTGGAAAATTATGCAAAAAATAGGCGCAATCGCGCCAATGTTATATATATATATATATATATATATATATATATATATATATATTTTATATATATATATATATATATATATATATACATAAAAATTAACATAAAAGTAATAATAAAACATAAATTATAAAAAAATATTATTAATCTGTAAAATATTAATATTACTATTATAAATCTTAACATAAATATGAATTTTATCATAAATAATTTAATACTAACACTTAAAATTTTCTTATATTAAATATATAATACAAATCTCTGCTCCAGTAATAATGAAATAAAACATATATATATTATATTGATCGTTATATAATTTAATCTTCAAATTTTGATTAAAATTAATGATACACTGAAAAAAATTTTCGTTAAAAACGGACGAATCGGAAAAATCTTGTAAGCGAGATCAAATATTTTGGTTATTATAACAGGAATTCTGGTTATTACAAGTTACAAAATATTGAGTTCTATTGTAATAATCAGAATTTCTATTACAATAATCAGAATATATTTCATCACGCCTACAAGATTTTCTGATTCGTCCGTTTTTAACCGGAATTTTTTTTTCAGTGTAAGTATATTAGAGTGGCGGCTTATAATTATATATAAGAACCACGTATAAGAGCAGTGACGACCTATGGAATAATTAAAAATGCCTCAAATTGAGCATAATTTGACATTACAAATTTAATAGTGTAGCTTCTTCAAAATCTATAATTTCAATTCGGAAAAACGCAAGTAAGACAATATCTGTAATTTTTCATTGCTCCCGACGTGTCTCATGCTTCTTTGCGGTCAGGACGGCGCGATGTTTAACGTTAATTTTACTTGACCGAAAGCGATGGATTTTTTTGGCCCGACATCCTGGACTCAAGTGTCTAGCTCTACTCCGTAGAGGCGCCGATGTCAACGCTCCAAATTCCGCGGGAGAGCGATCGTCGTCGTTCTTCGAAGCGGCGGTGGCACGGACGGCGAGAGCGGACCTCTTCGCGCGCGCGCGCGCGCGATTCCGCTATAATTCATCTTCCGCGAAGCGCGAAGACGTTTCGGGCTATTCTTGGGGCCGGCGTGGAATCTTTTTCAGTAACCTCCCCGATGGACCGAGGCGACGTGTTGGAACGCACGTCGGGGATGACCAATCATTCGAAGCTTCTAGCTGTTTATCATTGTGCGTCGCGTGCGAGCGTGTGTTGGTCTCGCATCGTATCTGCGTAGAATCGGCGAGAACGGAACATGAACGGGAAAGCCTCTATAGTTAATAGCATATTATTTCATGCCGCCGCCGATAAACGTTTAGACGGGGAGACCAAGTAAACGGTTGTTATAAAAATATATTATTCCGCGTAGAGGAAACACACGCGTGGCGCCAAGCGATTAAAGTTTACAGCTCAGCAGTCTTGTCTACGAGCGATAATCAGTCTTAATCATAATATTGAATGTCTCATTTGCAAGTGAGAGACAAAAAGGAGGAATCAATGCCCATTGTAATTGACGACAGATTTACAAAGGATAAAAAGCTCTCGACCGAGACGGCGCCCCCATTGTTCACGCTCGCCACTAACAGCGTTTTGTGCACCTGTCAGTCAGACGGTACATGAGCTCTCTCTCTCTCTCTCTGTTTCTTTTTGCCGGTTATGGAAATTCGGCTGGCATTAACGACGTCTGTTTGCAAATGGAAAAACCCGGCCGGTCTCTCGGCACCTCCGAGCGACGCGACGCATTGCACGCTCCACGGACTCGGGTGCGTAATCGTCTGCATCGCTGGCGCCGTGTTCCTACTTAACTCCTCGTGGATTTAAATATATTCGATCAACTGGTCGCGCATACGATTAACGATTGTTCCATAAAAACGACAGGGACACAGGCGTGTATGTACATACACGGGCGTGGAAACCCATTGGATACCGGCTCGCCTCCGCCGCGCCGTGTCGCCGCGAGATATTTCTGCCGGGTGGTTGCCACGAGGAAATACGCGGCGCTTAAGGCCGCGCGGCGATAAAACGTAACTCCGACGTTCATTCGAGTTTCGCGAGAAATAAGAAGGAAGCGGCCAGTGATACGAGATGAAAACTGTGCACGGTGCACATTTTTACCGCCGCTCCAAAAGAAACCGTCGAGAAACTCTCGAGCGACGGTGTCGTAATTACAGCCAGCCGCGATAATAATGCTTCGTTTCCTAACGGCTATCGGAATTCGTCTCTTTTATCGCCGTGCGTCTCGTGCGGGCACGCAAACAGGTTACCTCTCCGGTAACCGGACGGATACACGGTGCCCGATCGTGCACCCCGTTCCCCTCCTCTCCTGTCTTTTTTCATGCCGGACGCGAGACTGCCCCACCGGAAGCCTCCGCTTCAGCGCGACGCGAAAACCGCCGCGCCGCGCCGGCCGTCTGACGGAACACCTGCGTCGACGGGCGCGAGAGCGTAGCCCGACGGCCCTGCCAGCAAAAGCGTCGGCCAGCAAAAGCACCGGGGCGGGACGGGGGGAGGTAAAGGGGGGAGAGAGAGGTATGACGGGACAGGTGCGGCCTGTAACTTCCTGGATGATATCGGGCCGGTCCGGACGCGCGTGCGACCGGCGCTAACGCTTACGTTAGCGCTGGCGCCACTCGGATCCGCGCCGTAGGCGCCTGTCCGTCCCGGCCGCTTCCCCCCGTTCCTCGCGCTTCCGCTCGTCTCTCCCCCCCCCTTTCCCCCTTCTCCTCGACGATGCTCTAACCAGCGGCCGCGTCAGCATCCGTACCTCTTTGGCCCGCTATAACTCGCACACGAGTGAACTCGAACTCGTCTCGCTCGCCTGCCGTCGCCGTCGTCGCCGAAGCCTATCGCGCGAGACCGCTGGCGAAAACGGCGCTACCTTTATTCGCGCACCGGCATGGCATCAGGGCCGCCGGATGACGGCACGGGATGGAGGAGGAGAGAGAGGAGAAAATAGAGGAAAGGGTGGCCCCGCGCGCGCATATGAAATTATATTACCGCGGCGAATCTAATTTTCCAGCTCCGTTGTCTCGATCGGCGATTTTTATGCCGATAATGCACGCCGCTAAGCGCAACGCGCGTTGACGACGCGCTGGACGGAGACGCAGAAAAATATGCGCCGATGTGAAAATAAATAAAATTGACCGAAGAGCTAATTTTCGAAAAGTGAGAAAGAGGGAAAGCCGCACGAACTTTCGGAGATATTTCGCTGCTACGGGAGCCGCGCGAGGCGAGAGACGTCGCGTCGCACCGCGGCAAGATCACCCGCGGGAGCCGCTGGCGCGTCGCGACGCGCGCGTTTAAATTTGCACACGCCGAGTCTAAATACAGCAGTCATCGTAGCGTAGATAATAGGGAGAAAATTGATTCTTCCGAGGCGGTGATATTTACAAATCGCGTTGCGGCATTGCTATATTTACACCTGCCACTCATGGCTCGCCAATTAACGGCAAGTATGCAGGTAACGATTACATCGCTCCTTGCCTCCGAGACGCATTCCGCAATCGCGTCTGACGCAATCGCGCGCGATACCAAACGGATTTGAAATCCGACATTGTTGAGGTGGAGAGCGTTAATTTATTCGGCGGCTCTTACGTAAATAGGGGAAGAAAGATGCGATGTTCCCCGCGGCATAATTATCGCCTCCCAAATGCGGCAAATATTTATCTCTCTAGCGCGAGCCAAAATTCCTCGCTTTAACGTCCATTCTTCTTCAACGAGTCAACGAGTCTCGTAAATCCTCTACGTTCCTTCGTATCAATTTCTTTTTTTTTACGGATCTTAGGATAGAAAAATAATTTTTTCCTTTTCCTTCTCGACCACTTTATCTTCGGGAAAACTATCGTGCGGTTCGCGCTCTGGATATTTTCGTAATATCCGTTCACACACGCTGTCTCTTACCTGTTACAGATTTTCCGCTATTGGCCGAGATACTGCGCACGTGCTACGCCGGCGTACAAAACGCCGCCGTTTACGGATTCGCCGGCGGAGGATCCCGCGTAAAGCACGAACTTTGTCCCGTCGCTTCAGCGAGGCACACGTATCTGAAACACACATGTCGATATGTTTCCCACATTGAATTGGAAATCACGCGAAGGCATGATTGCGAGCTGCACAGAAAAAAAAAAGAGAGCTCCTATAGCATAATTCATGTACTTTGCATAGTTAATAAGAAACACATCATTTTTTTCGCAACTCATTCTCGACAAATTAATTTATGCATATTCGCTCGCTCATATTTTCCGACGAGATCCGCAATTTCTTCGGTCATGATGCTAAAAAGCAAAATTTTATACATCTATGTCTGTAAATAACTCTGAACGAAGAGGGAAAAAAAAGAGGTAAAATATATTCCCGCTACAAGATTTCGAATTCAGAGATCCCGAGCGCCAGACTCGTAATGATCTGTAAATCGCCGTGTGAGTGACAGAACCTTGCTCTTGGATTTAACGCGCGTGATGCCGAGTGGACGGAGACGTCCGGCGTATATCTCATACGACGGGTCCCGCAGTCGGACAGACGATAAGGAGGACGATGGCGGAATCGCGCGACCGGCAGCACGCCAACACCCCGACTCGACCGTCCGATCGTCGAGCGTCGACTGGTCGCGATGCCGGCCGGTCGCCGCGCAATATGTAGCAGCAGGTACGCGAGTGCGCGACGTTCGCGACGACTGGAGCCGCCGTTGCCGCCGCCGCGGTCTCTCTGCTCGCCACCCCTGGCCTGGCCTGCGGCCTGTCGTCGTTTACTCGCCTAAGGGCGGTCGGCGCGGAGTGGCGCGACGCGCGGCGCGGCGCGGCGCGAATCCGCGGCGACACGGCGAGCGGAGCGGCGGCGCGCCAGAAACGTGGCGACGCGGTTCCTGACGCCATTCGGCGGATGTGTACGCGCCCCCCTCGTCGCCGATGATGCACACGTACGAGCGGCGACGGCGAAGACGACGTTACCGTCGCCCTTCGTGCGCGTGCGACGCTGGTCCTGGCGTCGGGCACGAGCGGGGGTAAGTTTCTGGCGCGCATGCATGGCCAACGAGACCGCCGGAGGCCGTCGGTACGCACACCAGGGTGCTTGACCGAGTCAAGCCAAACGACCGACGACGACGACGTCTCGTATATACATTTCGGGCGACTCTTCTTGCTCTCTCGCGGTGGATAAACAATGTCATTTGCAACGGCGGNGGCGGCGGCGGCGACGGCGACGCGGAAGACGGCGCGGCGTCCCCTCTCGGCCGCTGCTTGATATTCACGCGCCGAAAAGTCGGAAGAATATACCGGCTACTCATCGTGAGATCAGCCAGAAGCTTGCGGAATCGAATATGCTACGCTCTTAGAATCTGCGATTCAATTATATAATAATTACATATCGAGTGTTCAAAAGTCGTGGCTCCTGAAAAATCGCGTGCACGAGATCTTTCAGTCTTTCACTGTCTCCACTTTTTGTCCGATCGAGATTAATTTCGTATCGCTTGGCATTTCAGAAATGGAATTTCAGAAAGACAGTTGTTTTATCGCTCGAGTGTTTTTACTATCGCAGCGCGTGGCGCCGCTTCTTTCCTTCCCTTACGCCCCGACGTCTACGAGTCGCGATACGATTCGATATTCCGACGACGATTTAGGGTGATTCCTCATTTGAAACCGAGGTACTTTACGACGCGCGAATTAAACGGGCGGTCGTGTCGCGCGAGCGCGACTTCCGCCCGTCTTAATGGCGGCAAGCGAGTAAACACCGGTACCATTCTCGTTTTCGTCGGATTGCTTACCCGCGAAGCTCCGAGCTCTATTTCCATCGAGTATGTTATACACGCACTCGAATCTCTTCTCTCTCTCTTTGCGCGAATCGCGAGGAAGGAATGCGGATAACGAATAGCACGTTTCTCTCTTGTCGGAAATAATAATAATAATAATTTTTAACATTACTAAGAGATGGAGAACAGAATTTTTCGCAAATTAAGCCGCTCGATATAACATTTACATTATCTTTTCTTAATAAAAAATATATTTTATGAAATTTTGTTATTTATTCCGCAAAGTGTGTGGAATTTAAAAATGTTATATTGGCCGACATTTATATTCATTTTTTAATGCAGATTAATTAAATTACTTTTAATTCTTAGAACTAAAAGAGGATAAAAAGTAACTTAAGTCAAGATAAAAATTAATCTGCATTGACAGAAATGTACATTATTCATTTATTCTAGGGTTAAAAGCTACGAACGACTTTTATCCCGTTTCGTGCGCTGTGACCGGAAATTTCCGATCGCACGAACGTTCGGGAAGCCGCGTCGGCGGCGCCCCGGCACCGTCGCTAACGACGGCCGCCTTTCCGCTCGGGACGCCGGTGTTCGGGACAACAAGTTAGAAAAACGGAATGACGCCGTAGTGTGTCAGGATATCAATTCTTTCGTAATGACACGGGCGCAGCCAGTCGGTCGGACGTCCGTTCCAGTCCGGCGGGGGAGAGGGTGGAAGGGGGAGGGGGAGGACGGAGCGCAACGGTGATGATCCGGTCCGTCCGGCACCGGCTCCGTTCTCCGTCCCGTTGTTTATCAAGCTCCCCTTCGCATAACAAGCATCAAAACACTTGGCGCCCCACGCTGGAGCCGTCGTAGTCCTTCCCCCGTCCCGCCTGCGGGTGCCAGCCGCTTCTCTACTACTTTCCGCGGATGTTGCCGGGGGTAGGCGCTCTGGCATGGGTTAAAACGGCGGGTTCACCCCTTCCCCCCTCCCCCCTGGCAGCGCGAAGGGACGTCTCTCTTTCTATCTACACGAGGCGCCGTCTATACCGACCTCGAAAAAAAAAATGAGTTATCGTGCTGTATGTAGGAGCGTTGGTGGCGATTGCGATCACCGGGATTTCCCCTGCTTTCCGCGTTGTAAACTACGTGCGATCAACGGGAAATTATAGGATTGCCGTTTGGGGGGAAATTAACCCCGCGATCCTGTAGGGGGTTTAAAGCTCGATCCGTGCGAAGAAGACACATTTACATCCGCTCTGGACTATAAGTAATACGAATATATTTGCATCTGGAGGAAAAAAACTCTCCAGGCTGTAAAGCGCTGAATTTTCAGAAATCATTTTCTATTGTAGGGAGACTCAAAATTTTCAAGAATTATCACGCTTTAGATTAAAGTGCTTCTCTTTATTAAACTTTTCTTTCAATTTATTAACAAATCCAACTCGATCTACCCTGCGTGCGTAAGAAGTCGAAAATACGCGAGTGAAGAAAAACAATCTAATTCTAATTTACAACCGACTGTTCTCGAACGGATAACAGGTCTTCCTTCATCAATTATCTTCGTATGCTCGTATTCGCGATGGCGCTCTCGACACATCTAGGAATCGGGGATTTCAGATGACAATACCGAATGGGGATGAGCCTGAGTGCACCGTGAAAGATACGAGAGAAAAGAGGGGGGGCTGGCGGATAAGGGACGAGGCGTCCGGTCTTGGCGTCCGACGACGCAACGCTCGTGTCTCACCCCCGTGCGTCGTGGCGGTGCCAGAAGAAGTATTCTTGCATTGGCCGTCGACATCATCGTCGTCGTCGTGGTCGTCTTCGTCGTCGGTCGGCCCGGTGGCGGCGACGACGACATCAGCGACGCCGCTCCGCGCTTGGCGTCGAGGTTAGCGCCGGCCGGTCGCTCGAATCGGCGCCTGGCTGTCTCTTTCTCTCCGTCCCTCTCCCTCTTCCTTTCTCTTTCTCTCTTTTGTTTGTCTGCAGCCGTCGTTTCGTCGTCGTCGTCGTCGTCGTCGTCGTCGTCGTCGTTCGTTCGACGGCGACGACGTGGCTCTGCCAGCCGGCTGTCGCCGTCGCCATCCGCGCGGTCCCCCCTTTCCCTACCCCCCTGCCCCGCGGGGGACCAACCCTTCGCTCGCGTTTCGGATCCCGTGCCCGCCTGCTCGCGATCTATTCCGCGGCGCAGATGCGTTTAGGTAATGAAACGGATGCCCTCGCGAAAAATCGCTCTCGGCGCTTAACGCCGCGATACCCGTCGTTAGCGAGCGTTGAAATTACCGCCGCGCCGACACGTCGCGCCGCCCGCGCGGTCTCTAGCAATCCATCCATTCATCCGTCGTACCGTCGTACTGTTATTAATTAATCTGTATTAAGCGTGACGATTCGCGTATTATCGCGAGCATTATTTAGCGAGCAATTCCATTTGATCTCGCGAGCGATGGCGAAGTTTTCGAAAGTTTAAAAAGGTATTGACGCGTTAGCGATCACATATACTGCCGTTTTTCAGAGAGCCTCCTCTGGCTGTTTACCAGAGAGTTTTCTGAATATTTCCTGGACGTTCTCGCGAAACGGAGGAGATCGTTTCGTTATTTTCCCCGCCGCGATTATATAAACTTTGTGAGCGAGCTTGGAAAATATTCCAATCACAGGGCGTTCAATTTTCCTATGTTAATGATGCGAAAGCTTCAATGAAATCGATGTAATTTTCAGGTCGCCTCACCCTCGATCCATCAAGCTTCGAGGATCGAGCGGCCCCAAAGGTTTCTCGTTTAACATACTTTTATTCTCTCTCGGTCGAGACGGTGGAGTCGATCGCGGTGCACCGCGCCGTCGGGGCCCGCGGCGAAATTCCGAGGCCCCATCGTCATAACAAACAAGGCATCAATCCGGTAACTGACGCTGCTGCGGCGCGCGCGCGCCGCAACTCGTTCGCGTAATTAGATCACGATCCTGCGGCGTGTAACCGAAAGCCCGAACGCGGATCGTTTCATAGCTGAGGGCCAGAGTCGGATAATGAGACTTGGGCCGAGCCGACGTGATTCGTGAGCTGGCGAAAGGCCGTCCCGATTGCCGGCCGTCGATCGTCTCCCATCATCACGGAGGTATCGGCCCTCCGAAACTATCGGGGGCTACGCTTTACGAAAGGGGCTTTGGTCCCGGCGCCGCTGCTGGCGACGCGTATACACTCGCGTTCCTCCCCTCTGATTTCTCCCGCTATTCCCTTTTCTCTCTTTCGCCTCATCGCCTGCCGGCCCGACGTGGCGTCCCTTAACCCAAACCATTATCCGTGTACCGCACGATTATAGGGCAACGGGACCGACAAATAGTCGCAGGCTATGTCCATAGGCGCCAGCAAGGAGGGACGCGTCCCCTCCGAGGGCGTTTGTAATTTCCGCTGGCCAACTCGGCGCGGTTATCTCCACTGAAAGAAAAATATATAGTTACTTTGGACCACAACCACAATTTTATAATATTTCTAATGATAATTATGGTTAACATAATGATGCATATAGTTAAGTTAATCATATTTCCTATTAGAAATATTATAAAATTGTGGTTTGGTCCAAAAGTAACTATATTTTTTTTCTCACAATCAGTGCAGAAACAGCGGACGCCGGCGTTGCAAGAAGATTGTAACCGACGCAACTGGAAGTTTCTTCAAGGATATCGGGGGAAATCGTTCACGGTTGACATTAATCAGTTATAGTCCAATGAAGAAGAGACGAAAATATTTTCTTCACAAGCAAAAATACATTTTCTTGTTTTTCCTCGAAATAGTATTTGCAAAGGACTATCGTGCGTCGGAAATGAAACCGGTGACGGTTCTACGATGAAACATCTCGCCGATGAAGATTTTCCCCAGACGTCTCCGCCTTCTCCTGAGAATATGACCTTTGACGCCCATGCGGAGCACCCCCGGCGTCTTTCTCCGCCCTGCGGGGCCGGCACATACGGTTCTTCGCTAACGCAAACAAACCCACGTACGCTTGTGCATCGGTTAACAATCCGCCTCTCCAGCCGTCCGTCGCCGTTTCGACCCTCATCGCTCGCAACGCGTTGGCAAGACATTCGTTGTCGACATCCCCGCGCGTTTGGATAACATCGTTAGGATATTTGAATTTATCATTCGAAGCTTGCCGACGTCCCATTTCAACAAAAGGACAAGATAATATTTGAAATCGATCCGAGGGACACGCTTATCGATTAGCCCTGTTATCTTTCTTCGTAATTTTATCATTTTCGTTATCGAGTATCTTGGCATACCTGAGTTTCAAGTTTGAAATCCGTTGAATCGAAATTCTTTTGAGGTCGTTGAGTAAATTTAGCTGACTTTATACTTTCGAAAGCTGCTTTATATATTCTCAATTTTTTGTGATTCAAAGACATTACATTGAAAAAAATTCTGATTAAAAACGGACGAATCAGAAAAATCTTGCAGGCGTGATCAAATATTCTAGTTATAAGTTATAAAGATATTGAGTTCTATCATAATAATCAGAATTTTTATTATAATAATTAGAATATTTAATCACGCCTACAAGATTTTCCGATTCGTCCGATTTTAACCAGAATTTTTTTTTCAGTATAGTATCTCGACGGTGTTTCGCGAAGAAGAAATCGATTGCAAATCGATCGAAGAACACGCTATCTCCGAGAAACCCTACGTTATCCGTTAAGACCTCGAGGAGCTCCTCAGATAACGCGTTCACGGCGTTCGCAGCCGATCGCAACTCGTCCGGGGCAGCAGCAGGTGCAACGCGGGCAGGTGATGCAACGCCCACGCTCGAGAGACCGCCGATAAGGCAGCTCGCCGGCGCGGCGATCTCCTCGCCTTTTACCTGGCCGTAAATGTGTTACCTCAGGCTGATCTCGTTCCGCACACAACTCGCGCTACTCTCGGGCGGCGGTTATCGCGCTTCGCACCGCGTTAGCAATCTCTAGACGGAGCGGATCCGGCGAGAGCGCGTTGCATTACATAACGGTCGCTAGCGCGACCCGCTGCTCGCCTGGTGCCGAAAACGGGGGTTATTTACTCGTCCGGCTAGGCTACGGCGGGCCGCACGCTGCTCTCCGCACCGCGGAACCGTAAGCGTAACGCGTGGCGTGGCGTGGCGACGACGACGACGTCTAAAGTGCGCGCCACGCGCGAGGATGGGCCGCCCGTTCGTCCGCGCTTAGTCCAACGAACAGCAAAGCGGCGGGCAGACACGCGCCGCCGGGCCGGGAGCGAGTAGTCGCGCTCGCATACTTTCCGCGCCGGTTACTTACGACGAGCCCACACGCGGACGGAAACATGGACGAGCCATCGACGGCGACGTACCTGGGTCTAGACCTGAGCACGCAGCAGGTAAAAGGAAATTAATGATGTACAGGCAAATTGATACATGCGGAAAGTGCGTGCGCGTTCGAGCGCGTTAACGCGCAGTCTAAACAAGCGGAACTGCCTGAGAAAAGCGGAAGAGAAATATTGTAGACTATTTCTGGATGCTTTTCGAATTTGTTTAACTTATAAAAAAGTGTGCGAGAGATCAATGTCCGTTTCTGCCAATGCCGATTAACTTTCTCTAATCTCAATTTAACCTTTTATCTAATTCTTAAAACCAGAAACGAGTTCAGCCGAGATTAAAGTTAATCTGCATTAAACATTATTTCAATTTAAAATTTATTTACTGAAAAAATAATAAGATACACGTTTCGCCTATACTCATTGTCAGTCTTTTCAACGATTCAGCGAAGGAATATAAAATTATAAAAATTAATTTTAACATAGTTGATAAAATAGTAAACAGCTAATTTCTTACAATTAGTTCGGAACATTCATAAACAAGTTCGTTAAAAGGTCATAGCAAAGAGAGAGAAAGAAGTAGGAACATAGAATATGTTAATATGTCTCAAAGGTTGAGTCAAAGCCCAAGTAAAGCTTAAAAACATAAGCCCATGTTTAAAAGATGTTAATAAATGTATTGCTCGGTTGGAAGCGAGAATGTTATAAATGGACCCGAGGTGCATGACTCGATGACCCTGTGACGCTCGCGCGTCAGGACTATTTCAATGACCACGTGGAGCGTCGATCAATCGCGCGATGTCAACGGTATTGACACAACAGTGCCGGCGTTTGGCACCTTATTACGACAATCTCGAGGCTCTCGCAAGCGTTCCTCGCAACGGCGTCGTTCGTCCTCGCAAATATTTTCTTTTTCAGAAAAGTAAAGACCGGAATCGACAAGAATGAAATGAGATTTCGCACCAAAATCGAAACTTCGACACGCGCGAAAACGGTTATTTCTGTTTATTGAGGAGAAAATAATGCATGTCGAACTGTTCTCCCATGTTTGTAGCCAGCAAATTGGAGTCCGAAATCACGTCGGTTCCGCAAGGACGGACGAGCCCCGCGGGAGAATTTCCAATTTAGGCTCGCGATATTCTCCTCCTGAAAAGAATTTTCTCCTCAGAGGCTTACGGTCGAAAACACGCGGAGCGTTTCGTGATTACGTGCGCCGAATCGACGCACGCGATGCAAATCTTCCGTTTGCCCTAAGAACGGGAATTACTTTGCCGGATGTTTCTGGGAAAAGGTAACAAAAGCGAGCGCGGCGGCTCTAAAAACGCCCGCTAATTGCGCTAAGCTTTAATTGCGTTAATTACCGAGAGATCCACGCGAGCGTAATTCAAGCGCGAGCGCCGCGTCTTCGGAAAGATTCCCTCTATCCTACGGTAAACATCCGTCCGCTTAATTCGACGCTTCTTAAATTCCTCCATTAACCGCCGGCCGATTCAATTATTAATGCTCGTTACTTGGTCGTCAATGCCCCCATTCACTTGGAGAGTGATAACCTTACGAAGTGTGTGTTTACGAGTTTCATTAGCGGCGAATAGAGATGACCCCGGCGGAGGTCGGGGGAGGGAGACGTTTTACTCAACGCTCGTGTTACGCGTCTCGAAGTGTGTCAATACTTCTGTTTCGTAAGGTATTCTACGCAGGAAACACGCGAGCGTGTCGAACGAGACGTCGCGAGGCGCTCTGACGTCTCCGGGGGGGTCACTATTATCTAATAGCGCTGATAACACGAACCTCTGTGTCGGCAGATAAAGCGCATGGAGGGAAGACCGTAATCTGGCGAAATGGCGAAAAATGCGCGAGATAGGCGGCATTTATGGCCGATAATTAATATCGCGGGGCGCTACGGGACTATAAAAAAAAATCGACAAGCTCACCGCCGGGTACAAGCACCGAGTTGCACCGGCGTCGACAATATAAATAGCTGCGTTATTATTTCTCTCGTTGCGCACTGTATACCGTCGATGTTGTTGCCATTTATTCGAACTTATCGATCATGCGAGAGTTTTTTGAGAGATCATTAACGCTGCTGGATCCAGACTAATTAAATCCCGATCTGATTTCAGCTGAAAGCAGTGGTGGTTGATAACAACTTGGCCATCCTTCACGAAACCAATGTACAATTCGATAATGACCTACCGGAATTTAGGTACGATCAAAGGGATTTTTTTAAATAAGAATGTAATTTTGCATTTTGTCTTGTGTGATCATAATTGAATTAGTTGCTCTTTCTACTGGACTAAATTACAAATTTTTTTTATGTATATCATGGATGATACACAAAACGAGAATATTGTCACTATATATTTATTGAGATATTCATACTTCGAATTAAGTATGTCGGAAGACACTTGCGATAACTAGCGACATATGTTTGTATAATGAGAGTTCAATTCCAACGTTTGCAGAACTTACGGAGGGGTTATACGAAAGAAGGAAGAGTCGCATGTCGTGGTAGTGCCTTCTCTGATGTGGGTGAAGGCCTTGGATATGATACTAGACAAATTACGCGTCTGCGGCGTCGACTTTAGCAAAGTAGCAGCCATCTCTGGTTGCGCACAGGTAAAATCGATGCGGCCACAAAATTGATTATTTTACGAGGTATATGGTTAAAATTTTTCTCAGAATTTTTATGTAAAATTCAAAATTTTTGTATATTTTATTTTTTTAGACAATTTCTTAGAATTCTTATTATAACAATTAAAATACTTTTCAGAAATATTGAAAAAAATCTACATTTTTTCTAGAATTCTTTATATATGTGAATTCTAAAAATATTCTAAGATTTCTCGAATGTCGGATGAAATCTCATAAAAGCTAAAAAAAATTCAAGATATTTCTTAAAAATTATATAATGAAAAATAGTAGAAATTTTAGTATTCACGTATATGTAAAATTTTAAGAAAAAATGTAGATTCCACTTCAAAAAAAATTCTGAGGAAAAATTTCGTCAGGAGTGCCACATAGATACACGTAAAGATACGCTTATCTGTACATTTTAACGGGCAGCAACACGGCACGGTCTATTGGGGTAAAGGTAGCCGGAGTCGATTGCAGCATTTGGATCCCATAAAATTTTTGCACGAGCAATTCGCCACGTCGTTCTCCGTGACTCATTCGCCCGTGTGGATGGATTCCAGCACATCGAAGGAGTGTAGCGTTTTGGAGGAGATCGTGGGTGGGCCTCACGTAAGCATAATGCTCTCTTGTCTATGTATATTAAGGATGTAAATTATACAACGCGCACGAAAATGTATACCAAAATATCAGCCGATATATGTTGAGTTTATACGAATGCATAATGTTTATCGGCTAACAATAGCTCTCGTGAGGATTTATTTCTGCGATGTGAAACATTCTAAACGACTGACAGTTGTAACTATGCGAGAACGAATTGGCCAAATATTTAAAGTAGCATAGACTTTGGCGTACACATTGAGCCGAGTACGTCGACGTTTATTCACGCAGCGCTGTGATTTCAGAAATTAGCGGAAATAACGGGTTCACGGGCGTACGAGAGGTTCTCGGGGCCGCAAATAGCGAAAATAGCACGCACAAAGCCGGAAGCCTACTGCAGCACTGAGGTATTACCTACTAAAAAACTCATGGCTCCCTTCGAAAAAATGAAAACGGCAATCCGACCGAGGTATCCGTTACGTATGGCTATACTGATTGAATTTTACACAATTGTGTGTATGGCTTATTTAATGAATGTGTTTCACTAGTAGTGTACTAATGTAGTGTATAACAATTGGCATCGAGTTTTCATTAATTCGCCGTTGGTGTTCTTACGATTAATCCATTTCTTTTCATTTTCATTTCTTTTCAATATTTTGTTTGACGGAAGTATGCAATTTAAAAACCTTCGCGACGCAACCGTGTGATTTAACGCCTCTAATTATATCACGATGATCGAAGCTGTGCGTCATACATACGCTTCTTGCCGCTTCTAAAACGCGTCTACGCCGAATGTTATTATTTACGCGTGTCCCGTTCTCTCTCCAGAGAATCTCGTTGGTGAGCAACTTTATCGCCTCCTTATTTCTGGGCGATTACGCGCCTATCGATTGGTCGGATGGCTCGGGTATGAATCTCTTGAATATCCGTACGAAAGACTGGGATGACATGCTACTAGAGGTAAAATAGCATTGTATACGTACGTTTAATATTATCTGTTCGTTATATTTAATGAATATTTTTACTAGACTTGCGCATCAGGACTGAGAGAGAAGTTGGGTGAGCCAGTTTCATCGTATAGCGACATCGGCCCTATATCGCCTTATTTCGTGGAAAGATTCGGTTTCAACGAGGAATGCAGGATAATCGCATTTACTGGGGATAATCCCGGCTCTTTAATAGGTATGTAATACTGTTTATACGCTCAGCCACGATTGCGATAATATAATGAATAATAATCTTGGAATATTTAAACAAGTAATAATGAAAGTTGCTTTGAGAGTCAAACGCGGTCCTTAATGCGTAAATTGACGTTTATTACGGTAATTTAAGACAATTTAATTTAACATAAAACAAATTGAATTGTCAATTAAACTTAATAAATGTAAATTTATGCATTAAGAGCCGCGTTTGACTCTCAAAGCCACTCTTATGGTTATCTGTTTAAATTTCAATATTAAGAGTCTCTAGTTAATCAATCTTAGAATACTCTGTTGTACTCACGACAAGAATGACATGTAGGTATGAGGCTAAAAGAAGGTGATATCGCTTGCAGTTTGGGCACTAGCGATACCTTAGTCATATGGTTGAACGAACCCAAGATTGTAACGGACGGCCACGTATTGTGCAATCCCGTGAACAATCAGGCTTACATGGCGTTAATTGGGTAAGCGTTTTCTATCGCGATTATTGCGGCAACAATGTAAAAACAATGATAATATTGTGTTGCAGTTGCAAGAACGGTTCCTTGACGCGCGAGAGGATACGGAATGATTCTGCGCAAGGTAGCTGGCAGATATTCAACGAATTATTAGACAGTACACCACGAGGAAATTTCGGCAACTTTGCTTTATATTTCGATACGCAGGAGATCCTACCTTTCCTCATTGGAGATTATAGATACAACAAAGCCAATGACGAGATCTCTCGATACAGTTCGAAGGAAGTAGAAGTGAGAGCGCTGATCGAAGGTCAATTTGTCGCAAAGAGAGCGTACGCCGAAGATTTTGGATTTGTCATCGGTAAGAAATAATTTACGAATTTCTCTCTTACGATTTCACTTTGCAAAAATTTTCGATAATTTTTCTTTTCTTTATGAAGGGCCTAATACTCGGATAGTTGCAACAGGAGGTGCATCTGTAAATAAAGCTATACTGCAAGTGCTCTCCGACGTATTTAATTCGCCAGTGTATATCGCGGTAACTACATATGATACTAATCATTATTATTATTCATGTTTAACATGTAAAGATGCTTCATACTTTTATAATTTTGCTCGATAGGAAGTAGTTAATTCAGCTATGATGGGTGCGGCATATCAAGCGAAACATGGTTTGCTGCAAAATAAATGCAGCTTCGATGAAATTGTACACTGCTTGCCAGAATTCACGCTGGTATGTCAGCCTTACGATGATGCTGAATCGGTAAGTAAAACGAATTTTTGAATATTTTTTATTATTGTAATTGATTATATTAACGTTTTTAGATTTACAAACCCATGACTGTACGTTATCGCAAAATTGTGGATCAGATATTGAAGAAGAAGAGCGAACAAAAGCATATGTAAATCTTGTATGTACATAACAAAATGTTCGAAAAAGGCCTCTTACGCGCAATGTTTTTTCAAAGCGACAGATGAGCTTTTTGAGAGAATTTTTCTATACATATTTTTAAATTATTTAGAATATTGAAACACTTATATACTTTTTATTGTACTTTAAATGGGAAACATTTTATGTACGGGTGAGAATCTCTCCTATAATATTTTGTACGAATATGTAAAAAAATTCTCTTATTCTCAGCTTTAAATAATATTGTAAATATTATCATGCATTTTGTATTTTCTTAAAAGTTTCTTAAAATATGAAATGATTATTTTAATACATAAAATGACATAGGGATATAGCCATAAAATATCTTGAAATAAATTATGGCAATTATTATTTCAAGCTTGTAAATTGTAACGAAATACTCATATCAGAAATTCGAAGTAAAATCTTGTTTTCAATCTTATAACACGAATAAATATATGTAATGTTTGAATTATAACGAAAGAAAATCATATTTAATATTTATTGATATATTATAAATTATAATTGTTACACGTTATTAGACGGATTTTGAATAAATGCAATATATATTTTGATTATGTTATTTTAAATAATTATACAGAGCAAAATAAAACTGTTAGAATGTTTTAATACAATCTATCATAATTATAATATATTTTTAATTTTTATTCATCCTTTTTATTTACTTCTTCCTACCACCTCTCTCCTTTGGTAGTAGATTGATAACATTACCTGAAGTTAAATTATAATACGCAAGAGTATTGCTATCCTTGAAGAACATTCCCTGGAACAGAAATGATGTTTACAAAATATTATAATTATTCGTAATCATATACATTGAGAAAACTTGTTAACAATTCTTACCTCGTACTGCAGTTTTTGTTTTCCAGGTGGCATGCCAATTTGTTCGTGAATAAGTGCTTTCATAGTTGCCACAGTATCACTTATTTGTAAAGTAATATTCAATGTCTGTCCATTCAAATTCCATTCAGCCTTCTCCTTCATCATAGGTACAGCGATGTTAATTTGTACGGGACCCTGAAAAAAAAGAGGATTATATTTTTTCTTAGAGAAGTTCAGTAATTTAAATTTTTCAATAAATTGAGAAATATTAATTTTTTTTTACCTTATTTCTAGCAAGGAATTGTTGCTCCGGAATTAATGAGTCTTCGGTTCTCAGTTTTTTAGCTTGTGGTTCTTCCTCCAACGGTTTACTAGCAGGATGTTTCATTCCGATCTTCAAAAAAGAAAAAAATTTTAAACAATTTGTGTAAAATAATAAATAATTATATATTTATATAGTTAGCCGTTATATTGTAATAAATTACTTACAGCGGACGTCATCGGTGGCTGTATTGGCGGTGGCGTTGGCATGAACGGTGACATGGCCGGAGCTGCAACAGATTATTTTATTTCAATTAGCTTTATCTATAAAAATGCGATAAACTATATAGTTTTCAAGATATGGCTACGTGAAAAAATTTCGTACTCATCAGAGGTGGTGGCCTAGGTGCCATAGGTGGCATAGGTGCCATCATCATCATTGGCGGNTGCGGCATCATCGGCTGAGGTATACCCATAGTAGGCATACTCATAGTCGGTGGTGGAGGAGGTTGAGCAGGTACTGGTATAGGTTTTGGTGCAGGCGGCTTTGGAGGTGCTTTCAATGTAGCTTGTGGCTTCGAAGCAGCAGCAGCCATATGGGAAAGCTCGGTCGCACGATTCACTGGTTTCGGGCCGATCTTTTCCTTCTCCTCGTCAGGCAAAAGACCCTTGACCTTATGTATCTGATGAATCTGTTCTTCCAGTGTAATATTAGCTCGCGCTGCTCTCGTCGCTGCTTCCACACTGGACGTGTGACCGTCCCAAGTGACTTTGTCGTCCTTCTTCTTGTCTTCTTCACCAATCTTCTTACCAATCGCTGTTTCTTCGTCGCCCACGCCGAATATATCAGTACGTCTTTCGGCGAGTTGCTTGAGACTTGCTTCGATTGCTGTACCTGGCGCGAATACAGTCTCCTGCGCCAGTTTGTCCAGATGCTTGTCTCTTTGCTCGACCCAGCGTGGATCCAATAATCCGATACGCATATGTTCTTGTACTTTACTAGCAGGAATACGTTCGCCAGTAATCGGCGAAATCAGATACTCATCCGGAGCCACAGGACGAACAATTTTAGCCGCTATAAAAATATAGAGTGAAATATTAGTGTATTAGAATAATCAATAATTTTAACTGATGATCAGAGAATACCACTTACCATGTTGTTTCGGATCATATCCTTTTTTGACAACCACGTTTCCTGGTGTAGGCGGCAACGGCGGTGGTTGCATGTTCGTCTCTCGCGGTTTGGATTCTTTAGATTTGTGAGTGTCACCTGGTGGAGACACATCGTCTTCATCACTAGAATCTTCCTCCATATCTTGCACCTAAAAATTAAATCGTATTAAGTATTCACATCAAATCGAATCTATATTGTGTACAGTGGATAACGGAATGTACTTACTTGATTATTATCTTTCGCACGATCACCTTTCTCGCCTTCTCCGCGGGTTTGCGTTTCATCCTCTGCATCGCTATCGATTTGCATCTCCACATCCTCACCGTCCTCTATACGTTCCTGCAAATAATTTTTAACCAATATATTTGATTTAATTGCCACATAATATTTTAAACATTAATCAATGATATAAAAATTTTAATGCTAGAGAAAGTCATAATCAAACCTGCATGAGGACGCGTGCGCCAACTTCGTCCGGTGTTGTCGGCGCTGGGAAATTACCAACTTCAAACTGTTGATAGTCCACCGTCTCGACCACAACGAAGTCATGCCAGTCGATCTGCGCATAGGCGACCCTCTCCCTTTCCAATTCCTCTTCTTCCTTACGCCTCTGTGCCTCCTGATATTTTAAATACTCAGCGCGATACTTTACTTGCTCCAAAATCTTATCCATATTGAACGCTTCATCCTTGAGACGTGGCAACAAATCTTTTGGTGGAATCAATACCTATTAAAAAAATATATATATAATTTCTTGTTCTTTAAACAATAAATTTATATCAAGCCTAAAACAGAACTATTGTTTATTTACCTTGGTGTACTGTTCCAAGAGTTTAGTGAAGTATTGAAATAAGGAATGCTGAGGGCGTAGGAAATCAAACTGGAAATTCCTCTGTTCACGATTCATTAGATTGGTCAAAAACTGCCTTCCGTTACGCGCGACGAATTGAGCAGTTAACTTCACAATGTCTCTGAAAGAGAAAATTTCGTTTCGTTTACTAAAATGTAAAATATCAATTATCTATATATAAAGATTATTACATACAGATCCAGAGCAGATATAGAAGGAGGATCTGCAATAAATTCAAACTCAGTGGGCGGATCCTTGGGTACAAACGGTTGCTCGACTTGCTTCAGAATCTCCTGCTGCTTTTGATGTGCAGTGAGATTGACGGTTTTCCCAGGGGCTGAACCTACCGTGGGCTCCTGGCCCTTCCCCTCTTTGAATTCCTTCACCTTGTGCTGATAGTAAGCGTGATAAGGATCGCCGAAGTTCAAGAAATTGAACTTGGGATTGCCCAGCTCATTCTGCCTGATTCTGGATTCGAATTCCGGCCCATTCCTGGCCACGAAGCTGGCAGTTTTGTCAACGATATCTGAATTTCTGCATAAGGAAAAACAAGTGAATTTGTCTTACGTCGGAATTGCATACCGGAGCAGATTTACGTATTCAAACTACACTTTCCTCGGCCGTTTTCCTGTGGCCGAGCTTGTGGCGGATATTCATTAAACGCATTGCGTGTTCTTGGCAAAGGATACTCCTAACCTCGGGTGGCGGGTAGATGATGCCAACGATCGGCTGCGACGAGGGAACGTTGTTCTCCTCGCTCTCGGTGACTGCCGGTGGCTGCGGCATCGCGACTTCCTGCGCGGGCATCTTGCAGCCGGTATATTCGCTACGATAAATATGAATACACTGCTTATGTGTCAGAATATCCTAACCCCATGGAGAACCATCCACCAAAAACCATCGAATTCTCGCGTACTGCTGTCTCGACTCCCCGCACCACGTTCTCACAGATGTCGCTACCGCTCGATAAAACATGGCAAAGTTTAGGAAGGGATATTAACCTGTACGGCACCTGTACGGTAGGGTATTCTGTGATTTCCATGTCCGAATGATTTTTATTCATGAAACTTAGCAAAACATAAGGACAACATTGCAACAACATAGCAGCAACATTGCAATTTTATCGCAATGTTGTTGTAATAAATTGTGTTTGTTTCTCGCAACTTTTGAGAGTCCCCCCAGTCCTTATCTTCCTATCTTTTCCAAAATAAAGTACAGGTATTTGTTGTACAAGCTTTAAAATATGTTTATAAATTTTTAGAGATTTTTTGACCTACTGTGAATAAACGAAAAAATTATCCGAACAATTTAACGAAACACCCATGTTGGTCCAAATAAAGAATATATAATTTTTCCTATGGTGCTCTAAGGATTAAATATATAACAATGAAATAAGCGAAAATTTCACTTTAGAGAGAAATAATAAATATATAACATCCGCGCTTCACTTTTGTAGTTTTCAAGAAAGAAAGTCATCCATTTATTTATGACACAAATTTCTCTATTGTCCCTCATTTATCAGATATTGTGAGAAATCTTGGCGTATAAGATAAAAATGTAAGCCTTAATTTAAAATGTAAATCGGAAAGCTGACGAAGGAAAGGAAGGGATATTAAATCTTTATCTCAATCAATTTTTAGTCTCGAATTCATTTCCAAGGCATTGCTCGATCTCACGTCACGCCCGGTGTCTCACGAATGCAGGGGCAACGAATCCATCGCTGGCGGCCGTGGACACGGTCGCCCCGGCAACTGCCGTCAATTCCGTAAACAAAGGCACGCATTGTCGCGCCGAGGGTCGCGCGGAAAAAAAAAGAGTTTCCTCGACCGGGGGTCTTGCCCGCGCCCGATGTACGAAGATGTGAATGCGCCGCGACGGCTCGCACTGCTCTCCGCGTCCGCCCCGAGAGACTCACCCACGTGCAAAGACGACTCACCCTCGTCCCGGGACCGCGTCTCTTGCGACTCGAGGATTGCCGCTGCGAGACGATGTCGGGGAAGAAGACCGCGGAGAAGATCTCCGAGATTGATGCGCACATCAGCAAGCAGTACGACATCGTGCGACGTCTCGGCAAAGGGGTAATTAATGTTATCCGCTCCCGTTTATTCGCGCGCGATAAGATTTTGCGGACGACGCGAAAGCGAGCTTGACGAATTTACTTTCACACTGAGAGAAAAATATAGTTACTTTTGGCCTCAACCACTATTTTATATTTCTGACGATAATTATGGTTAAATGATGCATATAGTTAAGTTAATTATATTTCGAAATATTCGAAAGTTATGATTGGACCAAAAGTAACTATATTTTTCTCACAATCAGTGCACCCTCGCAGCATGAAATAAGAATGCATGGATTGAAGTGTTTACTAAAAGTTTCGCTATTTGTTTAAAGTTTCGCTATTTGCAATGTATTATGTGTATTACGAGAGAAGTTGGAAGACGCACGTGTGATATAAACATTAAATTTTTAATTGAAACATACAATTTGATGGAAAGTAAATTGTATAATTCGATGTCTTTTGATGTTTTGGAGAAATTTTTTTCTATTTAAGCCGACGAATTTTTTGTTATTTTATTAAAATTAATTTGTAATTTTCTTACAGTACTTCCTGCGCGCAATTTTTTCTTTGATTATTTTAATCTTTTAGTCTTTACTAAAATGATTTTTTTTCTATTTTTTTATCGTTATCTCAATAACTAATAATAGAAGTTACTAATATCTATGTATAATCCGCTATAATATATAGCTACTAATATCTATATATTATAGTATAGAAATGAATAGTAACTTTCGTTACTATTAATGTTTCTCAACTTTTGAGAATATCAATAATCGTCACGATTATCCGTCTCGTCAGGAAAAGTAAAGTTGGAGACAATCAATAACGTCGCCGTCGCAACCACGGCAAACGGATTATGGTACCGCAAGGCAATTTTTATTGGACATCTATTTACATAATTTGTATCTGATGACAGGTTGTAAGGCACTCTCATTTATATTGTGATAATGCAAATTGGAAATTTATACATTGTGTTCGTGTATCGCGTTAGCATATTTCTTATTCATATTTTACGACACAATGGAGATAATTGCAATTGTAAAAGATACGTGAGAGAAAAAGAACATGAAACAGTTGTGTAAATAATTTATTAATGTACATTTGCTTGAATATTATTAAAAAATATTAATTGAATATTATTAAAATATTATTAAAAAATATCTATTGTATCTACGTTGAATAATCATAATTTTGATAGAAATATACAAACAGAATTCTTAAAAATTTTCCATTTTCTTTGTACATTTTCTATAATAACAGTAATATTTTTTATACAGGCCTACGGGATAGTATGGAAAGCGATCGAGAAGAAGAGGAAGGACACCGTCGCGGTGAAGAAGATCTTCGATGCCTTCCGAAATCAGACGGATGCGCAGCGTACGTTCCGCGAGATTATGTTCTTACTGTCGTTCGCCAATCATGAGAACATTATAAAGCTGATCGGGCTGCATAAGGCGGACAACGATCGGGACATTTACCTCGTTTTCGAGTACATGGGTGAGTTTTACCCGGTCCGAAGAAGAATTCGCACACAAATACGCACACGAAGGTCACGCCATGTGCGCCGATTCTCAGACTTTTGGCCTGAAACACGTTTCGGCCCGTTTCCCCAGAAACCGATCTTCACAACGTCATCAAGCGGGGCAACATCCTCAAGGACATCCACAAGGTCTTCATTATGTACCAACTTTTTAAGGCGATCAAGTACATACACTCAGGCAACGTTATCCACAGGGACTTGAAGGTGATGCCGAGCCCCATGATCTCAAAGCACTTAGAAAGTCTTGTGTATCTTTGAATTACTTGAGAAGAGAACGCTTTTTAGATAATTTTAGCCGTAATTCTAATTTTTTAGTTTATTCACACAAATGCGCAGAATATTTTTTTATATATATTTTTGAGATAAGAAAACAAATTCGTTTGATGAAGTTCTTTTAGCGCTTTGTTTTTATCAAATCTTCAGTTTGTTCCATTTTGTTGAGGGCGGGAAAATTCACCTACTGTGTCGAGTTTTGCGCTATTCTTTTATTGCAGCCGTCCAACATACTTCTGAATGCGCAATGCCATTGCAAGATCGCGGACTTTGGTCTGGCACGCTCGGTTACGCAAATCGGTGAGGGTGATGGTGAGACGGGAAGTGATCCAACTTTGACGGACTACGTCGCCACTCGGTGGTATCGTGCACCAGAGATTCTCATAGCTTCAAAGAGGTATACGTTTATTCAGTTAAACTAGAACAGCGTTATAAAACGCCGTATTTAATTTGTAATCGTAACAGAATTGTAATATCGTTTTGGCTATCTATCCGAAACGTCACGAAGAGAGTTGTCCGTGTTTTCATTGATTGCGCAAACAAAAATAGTTCTGGTTAAAACTGAGGAAAACATAGTTAATTTAAGTAGAAAATAATTTATCTATATAACATGACCTATAATAAATTATAATGTTTAATATTATAAAATTTATTTATAATAATTTATGATAGAGTTTAATATTATAAAAAATATGTAAAATCTGTCGCGTTTAATGTCTCTTAAATTAGAATTTTTTTTATACGCGAAATTTGGATTATTGCAAAGATCAGATTCTATTATCTGGCATATAAATATATGTATAAATATTTTCAGATATACAAAGGGGATAGATATGTGGTCCTTAGGCTGCATTTTCGGCGAAATGCTACTCGGAAAACCACTCTTTCCTGGTTCGTCGACAATAAACCAAGTTGAGAGAATAATGGCAACCTTGCCTCCACCGACGGACGAAGGTAATCTTTCTAACAGCTATCTATAATAACGAGAAGAGCAAAAAGAAAACTCCAATGTGATTGAGTTCTTTCCAATGATTTTTTTCAGATTTAATATCGGTCAGCGCCGGTTATGGAACCAATTTGTTGGAAAAGACACCCAACAAACCTAGACGGACTTTGAAAGATTTGCTGCCGGAGGTGTCGGAGAAAGCCTTGGACCTTATCAGCAATTTAATAGTCTTCAATCCCACACAACGGTTTACCGCGGTCGAAGCATTAGAGCATCCATACGTCGTGGAGTGAGTATATTTATCATAATTTCACTGGAGGTAGAAAAAGAGATAAATCTAGAAAAATTTATTTTCTAAATATATTTTCTAAAATTAATTTTCTATTCTTTGAAGTATCATTCTCTTTAATTTCATTATTCTTCATCCAAACAATACAATTATAATTTATTATTTATAAATAAATCTATAATTTTTTATTTATGTACATGCAGAACAAAAACATTTGTTATTTTTCTTGAAATTTTTTATTATAAAAATGTAAAGAACATTATTCTGTTTTATTTTTTATATTTCGCATTTATTATTTTATTTTTAATGCAAAATTGGTAATTCATGATTAGTTGATAGGAGGGATTTTTTTTATTTTTACACCTATTATTATTTTTTATTAAAGAATTAACAATTATATTATTGAATATATTAATTTTAAAAAATGCGAAGCAGCGAAAAAATTGAGAAAATGACTAAATTTACGGTTATAATCCAAATTTTATTCGTGAAAATTTCACGTTCACATATTCGTCTGTGATTTATATTTTTATTTGAATAATGAAAAAAATTTACACATGAAAGAAGTTTTAAAAAAATTGAGATACAACATTTGAATTATATTTAAAACATTAACGAGGATTAAAATATATTAAATTTTCTTCTCAATAGTTTTCATAGGCGAGGAAATGAACCGGAGAGGGGCTCGAGCGTTATACCGTTACTGAGTGATGATGTGCAGCTTTCCGTCGATGAATACAGAAATAAGCTTTACGCAATGATGGACGAAAAGCATCGGAAACATAAAAATATGTGAGCATACATTTATTCACGCAACTAGCGATTAGTATCTCAATAGAGATTGAGTTCCATTACTAAAATGTAACACAATGAATTGTCTCTATTGTAAAGAATAATTTTAGCAAAATTAGGTATCTACATATTTTATATAACATTAAATTAACAGTTTTCCTCTATTTTCGCGCCAACACATTTTTACAGGTCAAAATCCAGACTACGGCGATTGTCTGAAAGTATTCGGAAAGAAACTAATAAGAGTAACTTAGTGATCGGCCAAGGTGACACAATTGTCGGTAAGAGGGCTGTATACAAAATTCTTTTATCTCTCGCAATTTTTTTCTATTAGTTTTTAATTCACTTTCATGCTATTTTATTTTTAGCATGCTCGTCATTGCCAAATAAGAAGACAATCAGGTCGCCTCAAGATGACAATACTGCGCGCGGCGTTACAAGAACGCAGACGGTAAACAATTCTGTAGAGATAACGGCACAGGAGCCCTTTACAAATACCCGACGTAATGGTAAGAACAATTTTACTCAATAATCTTCTCAATCAATTAAAAATTTTGCTGGTAAATATGGAGATTAGTTAATTAATTAATTAATATGCCTCTAAAATTAGAAGTTAAACTCGTTGAAAAGGCTGTCGGTATAAAATCGGTCTTAAACAAAATTCAACCACTTTATGGTTGAATTTTACGTTTGTGATTAACAGTTAGGAACGTGGCGACGCAGTACGCTTGCAACTTGAATGGAAACATACCCCCGACAGCGGCCAAAAGTTGCTTCTACTTTAATCAGCAGCAACACTCGCAGCTGTCAAAGTCCCAGCGTTCCATTCAGTCGGATCAGATGGCCATGGTGAGCGTAACATAATGTATCATTTATTTCGTATTCCGCGTTTACTCTGTCGCCCCCCCTTCCCGAGAGTCACCTTACGCAGGAGGTAAACGGTAAATTTTGTTATTACAGGCTGCATGTGTGGGATTTGCGTTTAGTAGGTACTGTAACACTTATTTTATGTGTCACCTAGTAGATTGCATTCAACTTTAATTTATGCTCGCCACATTCGACACACACGTTTCGGAGCAAACTTTTAACTCCGCCGTAATTGCCGCGTAATTAGTAGAGTTTAGATAATTTATTATCTTGGTAAGAAAATAATAAATTTTAAATAAAGTAATAAAAAAGATTTTATAAAGATAATTGTTCCGAGTCATTCTATTACACGAGATAAAAATATCGGAATGCTTTTCTGGCGCGTCATTATCACGGAGATAAATTCGTCGGCACACCCTTCTCTTCATTATGTGTGCAAATAATTACTCCGCTTTCTCCGCACTTTTGGCGAATCGGTTGGTCGCCATGCATCAAGATCGCAATAAGTTTCTAGGAATTCCGATCCATTGTACCTACAGGATTTCTTCTATTTCAGTGCGGCGTCGGAGGCAGATCGAACCAATTAGCAACGGTACAACGCGGCAAAACACGAAGAGCCTGCAGGCAACAGATTCTCACCCAGGTATCGAGGCCCTTCGCCCCGGCGTCCGCTAATTGCCGCGGCGATGATCATCGGCCTAAAACAATGCCGGCGAAGCTGATCCGGATCAGCGACAGTCCGAGCAGTATCAGACAGCCAGGCAACGTCGCAAGGACCATCGTCAGAACCCGGGACGTCAAGACCACCGGGGGTGGAGTCAGCAGTCCGGAATCGCCGTGCGTCAGCTATCACCCACACCCACAGGCCATCCGCAGCTATCTGAATCAGACGGTGCCGTTGCTGGGGCAGCAGCATCCGCGAACACGAAGTCGTACATTTTGCCGCAGCAGAGAAAACCCCCCCGTCGACAGATCGTTCGTCGCCGCGGACACCGCCGCGACGATCAACAATCGCGTGAAAAGTGCGGCGCGCGATCAAGATGGTAGATTACACGCGCGGCACAGCCTCGATGTCGGCCAGAGGAGGGCGACGACGTGCGACAAGTCGAGATTCCTGAATAGCCACAGTCAAAGTCACGGCGTGATAGCGGAGTCGGTTTACAAGGATCTTTGTAACGGGACTATAGGGTGGTGAGGCACGCGGCGGGCAGGCTTCGCGGGGGATGAGGAATGACGATCAGGCGGGACAATCTTGACGGAACGCGCAAGCTGATCGTACACGCGAGTTCTTTTCCGCGAAAATTATTGCGCGCGACGAGTTTGCGGAATCAGCAATCGCGGTGTTCTTAACTTAGGCCGATGCGGAACACTGATCACGCAACATTTTCAAAGAATATCACACTTCTGTATTTCTTCTAAATCCATTTTGTAATTATATACATAATTCACATATGATTGACAATTCTTTATATATATTTGTCTTGTAGTTTGCTGTAATGCAAACATTTTGTAGTAATTATATATATGTAACTTATATATAATATATTCAACAATTTTTTTTTTATATATTCGTGTTAGCTTGCTGTAAAGCAAATAATTTTACAAAAAAATTTTCGTTAATGATGCCATGATAAGAAATAGGCGATCGTCGTAGATTACCCCAAAGTTCGCTCGTTCATCCTCATACGGAAAGCAAGCTACCTCACGCGAACGATACAAGGTTCCTGAGTAAATAAACAAATTTTACACAAAGTAAATGCATAATTAACGCTATCCGTATTGCTTTCGATATTTCGAATTTCTATGGGTGTAATCGGGGATGCCAGTTAAAAACGATCTCATCAAAGTTTGTAAGCGAGTATGACTTTTAAGATTACTATGACTACCTCGTATTACGATTACTTTTTGTATCATATAAAATATCGAAGAGAAATGGGAGCTAAATGTCTCTCTATAACAAAAACGCAATAAACGAAATCACATGAGAAATCGAAAACTTCTTTCGATGAAAGGGAAATGCACATCAATTTCGATAAACAGCAAAAATAACGAAATAAAGAGCAAAAAAATTGCATAGGGACTTGTAGGTATCATCTCGTGGGAATACGAAGGCCAACGTAGGAGCTTAGGACATAAGCGATGCGAATCATGTGGGGCCATACAGCAAAGCATACATATTTTTCTATAACATTTTATTTATATGGACTATATGGACACGTACGCAAATACACACGCATACATGCACGCACACTAGCAGGTACCGTCATCGATTACAAGTGTACAAATCTCATTGTATCATACATGGTGTCGTAATGTCTTTGTGCAGCGACGATCGACCGCGCTCGGGCTCGTTGCGTGCTATACGTATTGTGAGAATAAAATTTTAATAAAGAAAGAAAGAATCTTTTTATCAAGTGACAAGTAATTGCCCAGTAAACAATTGCCCGCGGTTGACAATTTGCTCAGATATCATAATAAATCCGGTATCTGTATTATTAAAAATCATTTTGCCAGCACAGCCTGTCAATATAATTTAACAGCAGATTGTTGGCAGAAACCGAGTAGAATCTGTCATTTCGTAAACGTTTAAATGAAATACATCATTAAAATGCTAAATTAATTCTACTCAATTTCTGCGGTCAATCCGCTATTATATACCGTCAGCAGATTCTGTTATATTTTTCTGCTGGCATTTTGTCAACAAAATTTGCAACAGACTCTTTCAACGTCTATTCTCGACAGTTGTGGCTGTCGGGATGACAACTAACAAGTACTTATCTCCGGAGATTGGCAGAGGAGCAATTAACATTGCTCGTCTGTGGTAGATAAAGTGCTCGGCTCTGGCTGGCTGGTTTCCAATTCATTCACGTTTTTAGTCTGCCGTTGATTTCTTGTATCGTTACTCTTTGGTGAATCGATGTACGCACTCAGAACGTTATAGATATTTCTCAGTTCGATCTCTCTTTGCTGATGCGGTCCATCACTGCTGTTTCTAAATGGCGCGAGCCATTTTCGTCGCTGTAAAATAGCACATTTGCGCATTCTAGGTAGCCTTATCGGGCTATTGTGCATACTATTGTCGGCGATCGCCATTGCGTTCTGCAACACAAGAACGATCAATTTATTATATAAATTTTCATAAGACACACAAGTGAAATTAAATCTTACATTCAATCAGATTAAAATGACGAAAAGAAGCTATGATAGCAGTTTAAATAGTTTCAAAGACAGAATGAGGTAATAATGGGATAATAATCGTCAAAAATATCTATTCTTAATTTATTAAAAAGTACGCGAACTTAATTGACTTACTCTTCGGGAGGGATCATGATGTGATAGATCACTAGTGATGCAATGTCGAATCCTCGCGAGATTCTGGCGAAAACCGCGCGTCATCCAGCAATAGACCACGGGGTTCAAGGCGCTGTTTGCATGTCCCAGAAGTAAAAAGTATTTCCGCGTGCTGCCATTCGATATCGTTGGATCTGCAAATAAAGTTCATAAGAAATTGACTAAAATTAATTATTATTAATTAATATTTATTATATCTTACTGATATGAAAAAGACTGTTATTTTTACTGTTAGATTTGTACTCTCATAAAATTTATTTGGCTATCATAATCAAGACTATCATAGGCAGGAAGGATAGATCAGGTACTCGTGAGTGGTACAGATATTTCGGCTAAAATTATCTTTGAAAAATAGAGATTTTACAAGATCGCTTTGCACTTACCAATAATGTCGAGATCGATCAAACATTGGACAATATTGTATGGCAACCAGCACAGAGCGAAGAGTATGGCAAGGAATAATAATACCAACGCAACTCGTTTTCTATCCTGTCTTAATTTTGAGCCCTGTAAACATCAGCGTGTTTATTTAGATTGGAATTTATGTTAAGCCTAATGGATCCCACGGAATTTAATACAAATAGATTCTAAACTATAGAAACATTAACTGTTTTTATTTTCGCTTTTTATTGATACATCAATTGAGAGACATAAAAAAAGAATCGTTTTGAATCAAATATGATTTCTAGGAAAATTAAAATGATTATTAATTTAAATGCAAAATTTTAAAAAACCTCATATTGAACTGACCTGTCGCGAGCTAGTGCTATCCCTGTTTTCGTAGTCGAAGGGTGGCTTTCTAGACCAAAGGGTGAAACCGATCATCGAGTAGGCCAATGACACAACGACACCTCAACATAATGAGAAATCATATAAAGAAAAGGAAAGTATAAACAAAAACAGATAATTTTGTAAAATATTTCGATCAAGTTCTTATACAAGAATAAACAACAAGTATGAGAATTCCAAAGAATAATGTACTGCTGTTATTTAGTGAATATTAATTAATGTGAATAATAATTAATAAAGAAAAATTAATACCAATTTAATCGCCTGTATTTGAAAAATTATTTTATTGCGCATAAAAACGATTAAAATAGAAGACACATAAATGCGCGCGTGTGTGTATAGTTGTAAATTTAAATTCAGATTTCAAATTAAAATTTATGCATGACGATATGTATATAAGAATCTAAAACGTATGTTACGTGAAAATGGAAATTCTTTTGATAAGAAAACAGTAAAGTATATTTATTTATAAATTTACATGGAATAACAGTGGAGAACAGGAAGTTCACGCTTCCGAAGACGTCTCGTCGGATTCCTAACGATGAGAAATCCTCCGTACACATATAGAAGTCTGGTGGTATCGGCGAGATGGTATTGCGGGAGAAATTCTCACTTTCCATCAAGTCCAAGGTCTTGTTGATAACATCCGCCATCGGATTGTGGAATCTCATCTGCAGGAAAAGGATGAAATTCACTAATAACAGCGCATTAGTCAGTAGATATAAAATGAATTATTTTCATCTATTACGTTTTCCACAGTTCGTTAATCAATCAGTACAATAAATTGGTACTCGATACTAATTTAAACTTACCGCTCCATAGATCATAATAAAAAAAGCCATGGACGTCAGCCAAATAGTTATGATAACGAGAATGATATTTCTATGATTACATACACTACGGAGAATNAAGGGATTTCTTATAGCCAGATATCTATCGATGCTCATAGCCATAATAGTGTATATCGAAGCGGTAACGCTTATACCTGTTAGAAACACGAGTGATTACATATTTAGAAAATTTATATATGTGATGTAAAAAATAGATATAATTTGTTATATATATATTTTTTTTATCTATATATATTATTATATATATATAGTATATAATATATATTTTTTATATTACATGTATAATTTTAATCGGAAAATCATTTGTGTTTACAATATTTTTATATAAAGAAAATACTACAACAAGTGATTAGAAAATTAGCAATATCATCGTTACAATATTATTTACATAATAAAATACATAATAAAATAAAATAAAATGCACGCAAATAATGATATTTAAAATGCGATCAGAGTATATAGGGGTACATAAGGATGAACAATGAAATCTTTTTGATTGTAAAAATACATACTTTGCAAATAGGAAGACAGTTTGCATAGGAATTCACTATGATTCCACGACATCGATATTTCTTGGCTGATCGTCATTGGCATGCATATTGTGGCAACTAACAAATCAGCCACAGATAGATTGACCACAAAATAATTTGTCACGCTGTAAAAACATGTATCTTCATTTTTATATATAAACACAGAGCTTTCTTATTCTCTCTTTTTTCTGCGATTTATTTATGCATTTATACATTTAAGTATATTAATGTTAATAAACTCTTGAAAATTGTGATTATATTTTTATTCAATTTAGAAGATTCAATTTACAGCTTTTAGTATCTTTTTGACCAATGCGAATTTGTTTGCATGTCATTCAAATTATAAATTTTAATAACAAAGTATTAGCTGACTTTATCCATAAATAAAAATTTATTATTTATATTAATGACATTCCATCAATACTTGATATTTTATTGAAAGAATTGTTTAAACAAATGGATTTCAGTTAAGAATGGACAAAAAAGAATAAGAATGTAAACTTTTGCAAATAAAGATAAAGTTCGTAGAGTAGAATATTAAATTTCGGCATGTAAGTCCAACAAATAGCAATGCAAAAAATTTTTGTTTTTGGTATGAAATTGCAAAGCTTCGTGACTTTATGTTCTTATTTCCAAAAGTTTATTAAATTATTTTCAAATATACAATTCGCATTTATATAGATAGAAACGTTATTCTTCAAGGTAGCTTATGCAATAACTGCAGAGAAGATGCAGATTATTGCTTTAATGAAAAATATATATTCTGGCGCAGTGCTCGTAAGGCTGCATAGGTATTTCACACGGCTGTATATATCCGTGGGTCGCTTATTTCCGGATTATATACGCGTAGCATCGTATCATACAAATAAACTATCCGCGATGCATTCTTAATGGACGAACGTCTGTAGCAGCTGCCGGTAGTAGCTCTTCGATTATTTTTCAACCAAAAATTCACACTCCCACGCGAGAAGTGCTCGCAGAAATCGCATACACAATAAGATCACAATGAGCCATCAAAGAAACAATCTCGTGTCGCTTGCTCTTCGATTTCGTTATCTAATTCGGTTCTCGGTGCTGCACTGCTTATTTCGCAGATATCGATATGAACTAATTAGTCTTCGATTTGACAAAAAGGTAAAAAAATCATAACACAGTACCTGCTTGTACCAACCTTTGTTTCGTTTGTATTTCAAAAACTTTGAAACTATAGCAATCCGAAAATCCGATATATCCAATTGCAGTACAATGCAATTCAATAAAAATATAAAAATTAAAGATGCGAGAGCATCTAATTTTCACCCTTCGTCGCCTTTTTTATAACATTAATAACATGAGACATTAAGATAATATGTTATTAGTGCACTCTGCAACTTAATGAAAAACTCCGTACAATGTGCAATTACATACCTCTTTAAATGATACTTGGAGACCACTATGATCACAAAAATGTTAGCTATCACCCCGACGAGTATGGTTGGTGCATAGAGAATAATCAACAAGTAGTCCTTGTCGCCTCCATGAAAGTAATCGTAAAAATCCCACAGTATCTTGACCACAGTCTCGACTTTCGATGACACAATCTTGTCCGCCATCGTTGCGATCTTCTGTGTGCGATCTTATTATACGACCGGATTCTCCGAATCAGCTGAGACTAGAGATCTCGCACATAAATGTCAAAACAGAAAGTAACGGCGGATAGTCACAAATAATCGTGAACATTACACATTACACAAGAGAAGACGAGTAAATCCGCTTCAATGACCTTCTTTCTTCCCCCGAGTTTTCGCGGTTCGTCACGGCGATAGCGACATACACGCCGAGAGAGTTTCGGCAATTGCGCACAATGTGGTTCAGCTTCTTCGCAGTTCCGGCACTTTACGTTCGCGGAATAATCTCTTATCTCAGGCGTCGAGCTCGGCGCGAGGATAGGGCTCGCGGTGGTAGCACTTGCAGTAGCCGTCGGGGTCGCGGCACCAGTTCGAAACGCGGGCGGAGCAGACGCACGGACGAGACTGTTTAGCGGTAGCCTTATTTCACTTGGACGTTTGTGTGGAAATTCCGGCTATAGCTGACGGTGTTGGTATAATTATACGGGGCTAGTGCTTGAGATATTCTTTTGATGTTCATCAACGGCCTTTCTTCATCTTCACCTTCTGCATTTATTAACAAAAAATATTATAAGAGAATATTATTAAAAAAAAAAACGAATTTGAATAAAAGTTTAAGAACTTAATCGACTGATATTTTGCAATTTATGTGTTATGATTGTTGTTTATTATTAATAAATTAGCAGATTCAATTATTCTAAATTTTTCAATATTTTTAGATAACAAAACATAATAATTGTCTATGTAGAGAATTTTATTTCAAGTAAATAATCTTTTTTTCTAAAATTATAATTTTAGAAATTTTCCTATAAATAGAATTTCCGACAAAATTAACTTTCTTATGAAATAACGTGCACTGTAATATAAAAGATATTATTTTTTTCTCTATAATTTTTCTCCATATGTATTTTTTATACATATTAAATACATATACATATTATTACATACATTATATTGTACATTAAAAGAATTTGCTGTTTTAATCGCTTCTATCAAAAGTGATCGTATGCCAAGACGATCGATTTTTGTAATAAATCCCGAAATAGATACTTCACCTAAATATAAATCTTAAACACATGCGCGCAATACGATTGACCTACACAATTGTATATTGATACGTAAGCAATCTGGTACAATAAAGTAAAATCACCAATACTGGTATACCAGTTTTTTAACAATATTTCTTAAACAAAAGCTAAAAGTAAAAGTTTGATAGCAGAAATACAAACTAGAAAGTGTCTTCTATCAAATGGTATAGTAGTCATTATAATACTATTTCGTATTTTGTACATAATTAGTATTTTCGCAACACATGTCAAAAAGAGTGTCTGAGAAATTGCCTGCAAATTCTTTAAAAAAAGAAAAAAACTTTTGTATATTTTATTTATTTCGTACTTTAAGGCTCATTATTTTTCGGAAAAACAGAAAATGATTCAAAGCAACGCGAAGACCAAAAGAGTTTACTTTTATCGAATTGTTAATATTAGAGAGGCATCAATAGTAAATTCGATTGATGATAGTCCTTAACGAGCAGAAATTTAAGTGATTATAATGAATTTTACGGATAAGGAGCTTGATCTCCAGGAGTTTGAATTAATTTTTAATTTGTGTTTATTTATTTCAACTAGAGTGTTTTCTATAGTTTTTCACAGCAGTTACAAACAATTTTTTTCTTTGTACTAAATAAGTAACTTTAGAAAATATTAGCAAAGAAATATAAAATAATAAGCTATTTAAAAAAACTGTAATAGCTTAACAATGTTCTCATTGTATCTCTTTACCTTTTACGTATGCAGGTCTTCGTGGGTTTTCCCTTCGACTCCACAGTAAAGCCGTGAGGAAAGACGAAGACGCAATTGGCGAAACGATAAACCGATCAATCGCATGCGTAGTTGCAGCGCATCGAGGATCTCTCTGGGATCGCCGCTAAACATTCGCGGTATGAAGGATCACCAGATATGTAGTTATACCAGAGGCTATCTGCGAAAGTAACAAATAAAAATGATAAAAATATAAAGAATCTTTAAAACGATTTTGTACTGCGACAAATAAAATAGATTTTTCGGCAAAAACTACAACGTTTTCGGACGATTTTTTTTATCTTTATTGTGCTGCATATAAATATTTTCAGTATACATTTTTTGTTTTAGTACAAAGATTGATTTACACACTATTTTCCTTGGAACTCACCGAAAGAAGCAATGGAAGATCGATGCGTATGATTCCGTAAGAGGCAAAGAAGTGCACTTGCCGTAGTTGGAAGTAGGTCACAGCTTCCACACTGCAATCCTAAAATTATTTAACATGATTAATTAAAATAGATATTTTTATTTTAATTAATTCTTAACAGAAAAGGTTAGCTGCTTAGAACAAAACCGACGCGGAACAATTTTTTTTGTTACTCTTTATTACTATTTTATTTCTTATTTTAATAATTAGTAATAAAACTTAATACAAAGATGAAAATTATAAACATTTTGTTAGAAAATGAGCAATTATATCTATTATCGAATCAATTAATTAATTAGTGAAATTCTTTAAGAAGTTCATTATTAGAATACTACTAAAAACGATCGATTGCTAATGGTTCAGTGTAATAGTAGAATAGATTGAACGTATCTTTTTTTCTCAATTACATAGCATTAATTTTCGCTAAATTCTATTAAATCTTCATATTTAAATTAATTTATTACAATTTTAATTATTCATATACCACTTTTTAATTAAATAAAAAGGATATTTTATAAAAGACTAGAGTTAGAATAAAACTAATTGGCAGAATTCTTCTCTACCTGCGTAAAATTCCTCTTGGTGAGAATGGCCGACGACGGTGTAAAGGCAATCTTGCCGACGCGATTAGCCTTTAAATAGAAAGGAAAAAAAGATTTATCAATCAGAAAGAGATCCTCGAGATTAGATCAACGTACTTCGGTCGCAGTAACGTGACAAATAATGGTAATGATCAGCAGATTCGTCACGCAAGCAGACACCAATAAAATTTCCCTCGCCATCAGCAGGGGTTGCGAGACCGCGCCGTTATCATTGATTGTATAGATGCGTGTAAGTGTATTGAAGGACATACTGGAGATCCACAGCAGAAGCTGCCACGCGTATACGGAGTTTATCATCTCCGTCGCGTTGGTGAGACACGAGTGCAACCACCACACCTCCTGCAAACGGAACTGCTTGGCCGATCGATCCACCACCATGATTTTACCGTCTGTTTTAAACAATGCAATATTGCACGTGATCATTTTTGAGACGATTTGACTACTGCTTGCATTCAGAGAGTTGTTAATTGTGACATTAAGTGTTACTTATATAAGACTTATTAAAGAGATTGAAGTATTGCAGTTGTATAATATCTGTATTTTATAGACTCCGTTTATATAAAAGATGTTTAATAAATGTGGAAAGAGTTTTTTTTTTTAATATCTCGAATGTCTTTTAAAGATAAGATCTTTCCAATTTTACTGGACGTTAATCAAATTTACTTCCGTCATTTTATCGAAAGATCTGTTTATTCGCATTTAAAACGAGTAATAAGTCAATGTCGTTATTTCCCAGAGCTTCGATCCTCAGGGCTATCCTGTCTTCATCAGTCAATACAGCGTGGGAAAGCAGGCGTGCCGACACGCAGACAGTAAACTGTTAACGATAACAGGTAGACAGTGAGTATTTCCATAAAATGGAAAAATTAAAGAAAAAAACTAGCGAGAATAGCATATTGAAGGGTTTAAGGCATTAAAAGATTACAATTTTATATTGCTAATTTTTTTTTCTCGAGAAGCATGATGATTGATAGACCGATTCAAAAGGTTCACATAAACATATCTTTTTCTTTGAACAAATCCTTTTCCTTTTCATTTTCACAATCTTTGGGTGTAAATGATAATTAGCGGCTAAAAATTCTTAAGGGTGCAGTATGAAGCTGCAAATTTTATAGCGATATAAGCAAATTATTATCACAACAATAAACGCGAGAGACATACCATTTTTTGCAATAAATCTACCTTCGGGCAGGAGCAATATGTCACAAAGTCGGCGAAATCTTTCGTATAGGAGGGATGACAGGCTAGTGAACGTCATCAACTGCATCGACAGCGTTGCGTTAACAATGGCGTAAGTTATACCGTTGAACACGGAGTCTTTGGCCTCGACGCTGCGAATGGCAATTGTAACATGAATGGAAAGAATCAAGATGGATTTATATTTGTGAAATAACGATTGCATTGTCGTTGTAATTCTGATATCTCATATCTTAACTTTCTTATTTATATAGTATTAATTTATGTTTCGTTAATCAATCGCTTATATCAGATATGATCATTTAATATTGTACACTAAGCTTATTACGTGACAAATGATCATCAATAATATAAATTTAAAATAAATTCTAAAATACGAGCTTATGGAACTTTTTTACATACATTGTCGTGTCATTCATATTATTATAAAAGATATTATATTATAAAAAAATATTATTAAATCCATAAATCTCTTTTATAATCGTATATACTGTAACAATTATTATTCTATTTTAATATCCGCTTGTATAAAAATTATTAGCACTCACCAGAACGTTATATACCCGACTATCGACCAAAACGACAAAATAACGATGGTCAATGCCCAACAGACATAACGCATCCTATGAGGGTGTCTAGACTCCTTATATTTCGTCGCACGGTCGAAGATGCGTAAATGCGAGAGTGCAGCTCGTATCTTCCAGTTGTACCAGAATGTCATCGCGATGTCACTGAAGACGCAGGCATACGAGAGGCCTGTCCTGACCACGGTGAGCGTCAGCAGCCTCGGTCCGAGCACGTCGTCCCAGCGGAGCATGTAGAAATTCGCGACGCAAAGGCCGACGTACACGAATACAAACAGGGCCGAATAAATAGCACCGTACTTCATTATCACGATATCGTCCTCCTTGACGAGAAAAAGTCCACATCCAAACAACCTCGCGGTATGCAAAAGAGGTCGTATGTCACTCAGAGACCCCATTTCCTACTATCGATCCTGACGTTTGAAAATAAGAAAGATAAACGCTCTCCGGAGATATTTCAAAGTCCACGTTGCTGTTAGTCTTAATTTAAACGCTCCTTATTTATTCTTCTCATTCCTCGCTTTTCTCTTTAACGAGTCTTGAGAGCTACGCAAAGCGCAAAACTGCGGTACGATAAATCTAGAACAATCACAACGTCATTTTCCTATCATCGATCCTGCTACTCGACAATAAAAAATGGAGAACGCTTTTCTCTGCGACAAGATATACGTCACAAGATCCACGATCGATTTTTCTTAAATTAAATGTTTCTCTGTTGTTATCTTCGCTTCTCATTCTCTGCTCTTCTTCTTAATAAGACTGTTGAGCCGCATAGAGAGAAGCGCGAAACAGCAGTACCGAATCAGACAAAGCACATTAGCGCAACAAGGATTTCGTATTATCGTGCAATTAAAATATATATCTATTACATCATTATATCGTAAGAAATAATACTAACGCGAGAAGATGTAAGATAAAATAGAAATTTCAATTACATGGGCGGTCTAACATTTGGCATCTTTAGAAAAACGCCAGAAAAAACTTACACTGTCCGACTTGCTTTTACCAGGCCGCGTGCAGAATGCAAGACGAACATAATAATGCAGCTGACGAAACTTTATAAATTAAAAACAAATCGAGCGTCCATATGTAATATTCTTACGGATATACAAAGCAATACAGACAAATAGAATGTCTCACCGGGATCAGAAGCGGCTGTCATACTGATAACATGTGTTGCGCGCAAAAACGACTGATCCTGAAATTACGGCACTTCGATGTGAGAGGTCGATTTAGGGAAGGCTCCAAATTGTCGGATAATTACGACCGAAAACGACTTGGAAAAAACTACTCGGACTGCTTTACGCGTCTGCCATCGAAGCGAACGTACAAACTACTATCGGTCCGTAAACGTAAGTTCTTCCACTTAGCCGCTCCAATAGCGAAGATAAATGGAGAGCCTGCCGAGCGCATGGCCCTTCCAGCGCTTCACGCCCCGCGATATTAATCTGCCACCATGATAGTAGATAAATATTGTCGTAACACGCGAACAATTAACACGCCGTTCAAAAATTTCACAACGTGACAGACTGACGTTTACCACAGACTATCTTCTGTCCGTTGACGATGACAATTTCTCGGGTTACTGCTGCCTCGGGTTCCGCGCCAAGGAAGAAAGCAAAATCAACACGAGGGGTGTTCCAGCGAGCACGCGCCGGGCGCGCGCCGCGCTTATCCCGAACATTATGATAATCGCGATTGCTAAATATTAAACGTTTCCAGATTAACGAGCCACAACGGGAGAAAATTGCATGCATTTACGTCGACTGTGAGCAGAGATGAAAGGATACGCGCAAGGGAACTGCGATATCTTGAATTACACATAAGCTATCTAATCGGGCAACGTCATCTCTTTCCTGCAAAGAGATGTAAAATTAAAGAGTGATTAGTTTATTTTTTTTTTTACAGAGGAACAAAATGGAAACAAATATCGCATCGCGAGCACCGTGTGTGAAAGATCATTTTAATCGTTGATAAGACCTGGCGTGCGGTGATACGGCAGAGGAGGGTTTTACATGCAAAAAACTGTGCATATGACATTGTAACTTAATATCGAGGCGTGCGAAATGGAAATTCCAATAGGTGCCACGATGATGTCGCACAAACAGGAATGTCAGTTATTTTCTCCATCTGTGATATACATGGCATAAATCAACATTTACATATGAAATGAAAAGCATAGGGCGGCAGTAACGTGGATCATTAGCGTTTAAAAGCCAATGGAAACGTTTGGTCTGCATATAACATATAATTGCTGAAACATATAGGACTTATGAAGAGAGAGAAAAAAAGGAAGATCAACATGCGAATCTGTAATGATACTGTCACGAAGAAAATACGACGTTGTTTTGCTTAATGAAGCAGGCCCTTCGACGCAAATTAATAAAATCTTACGTGTGGTGTATTATATGTGTATAACATATATATATATATATATATATATAT